>LPNX010312261.1:0-82781 GCA_001517045.1 Pseudotsuga menziesii | reverse complement strand
TTTTTTTTTTACTCTTCTCTCTCGTTCTCTCACAAAAAAAAAACGAAAAACAAAAACAAAAAAATAAATTCCACACAATGAGGTTAAATCTTCGTTAACTTACCCGGAAAGTCTACGTTTTCAAGTTTTCTCGTTGTTTCTGATTTCTCGTGATTGCACAAGGTGCACAGCAAAGAGCATACATAGCCCAGAAGACAAAAAAAAAAACTTTTCGTTACTGTTTCTGATTCGCCGCGATCGCGCAAGGTGCACAGCAAAGAGCATACATAGTCAGGGAAGGGAACAGTCCAAGACTAAAACAAAATGGATCTAATAATAAACTGATAAAATATGAGAGATTTACAAAAAACAAATCCGTCACTGTAACATTATACCTTCAGATTTTCCGAAATGGGTGTTTCTGGAGCAAACGAAAACGGTTTTCGGTGAAACGAAAACTATTTCCCAATGGAAACGGTGCTTCGAATGTAATGGAACAGCTCCCATAGGCCACAAGTGCATAGAAAATCCAGAACCAGAAACCCTTTCAAATTTTTGGCAACACCTGTTCTAGATCTAGATCAAAACCGAAAGCAGCTCTTCATAAAAGCTCTGATACCATGTTTGGGTACAAAGAGTACTCCCAAAATACCGAACACCTTGAGCAACTGCTTCACACAAATATATCACAGATCAACACACCGATGTTTGTCACATGGTTAAAACCCTCGAGAGGGAAACATTCCACGGCCCCAGCCAAATAGCTACTTGGAGCAATTTATTATGCAAAAGAAAGAAATTTACATGAGCTTCTCATAATCGATCAACTAGCCAAGGACCCTCTATGCTCTTTAAATAGAGATCATATACCAATCGGGTGTTAAGCCACAGATCAATGGTAGGTATGATCTAAGAGAAGTTGAACCATCGGATCACTTTATGACTAGAACATATCGTGACTGTCGGATTAGAATATTTACAAATGCATACTAATGCATACTAAAGAAACACACTTTTACCTAACGGATATATTACACAAGTTGATCTTAACTAACTCCTAAGTGTCTAAATATCCTAACACGGATCACGATAAAGAAATCGAATCACCTATGAAGTGTTTACTGGAACTTCAACTTTTGGTGCTTCTAACGATTTTTGTAATTGTTTTTCAGAACCATTTTCTATTGATGCTTGTAGCGATGTGACAATAAGATTATTATTTTGAACCTTGACGATATTTGCATTGCTTCCCTTTTCTAATGTTTGAATTTGAGCCTTTGATGAATTCTCTATTGCGTTAGTCATCGTTTCTGCTTTAATTTGATGTTGGTTGTATTGACTTATGTGATTTGGGTGACGATAAGGTATTCGAGATGTTTGTGGAACACATGTAGAAACTTTAATTGTTTGTGATTCTTGTGATTTATTAATTGATAATAACTCTAAGGATTTTTTTAACTTCTCATTTTTAATTTTTTTAATTGTTCAGTCAACCCTTGATTCAAAATTTTTAAGCGATAATTTTCTTCAATTTTTTGTAACAGTTTCTTATTGAAATCATTTTGGAGATCCACTTCCTTTTGGTGGAATTCCTCTTGGCTTTCCTCTTGCGATATTTTTTCCCTTTTTAATTTCTTAATTTGTGTGATCAAGTCTTGACTATGATTCTTCAAACGAGTGATTTCTTCATCCTTACTAGCGACAATTTTTTCAACTTCTTTCTGCTTCTTTTGTTCTGACTTATTATTACCTTGTGAAATCATCTCTCATATATCTTCGAATTCTTCAAATGTTGGAGGTTCTATTTCTGACTTCATTGTAATATCTTGAAATGTGATTCTCTTCCAGTTATAGGAAAATGTCAGAAACTTCTTTTCGGCATTTAAGATGAAAGTACCCAATGTTTTTATCCAGAGTAAACCCAAAATTATGTCGTCGTCAAAGCTCCATAAGGAACTAACAATGAATTTCGATGCGACCATATAATCTCCAACACTCAGTTGTAAGCCACTTATTTCAGTTCGTTTTTTGTCCAAAAAGTCTAGCTCTTCCCTTATATTTGATTTAGGAATCACTAAATGGTTAGCGAATTCAGTACTAATATAATTATTTCTTTCAGCAGGTGCGATAGAAATGGTGATATCCTTCCCTGCAAGTGTCCCTTTAATTCTAAATAATATTGAAACATTTTTTTGTAAGGTGATAGGAAAATTTTGCTTCTTTTCAATATTAAAATCCATATTCTTGAGTTTTCTTTGAAGTTTAATTAATATCTCCTTCTTTTTTTCCAATAGTTTGTAAATATGTTCGTAGATTGGGTGGTTGGGAGGAATGAGTGTTACCTTCCCCACCTAAGTTCAAATCTCACTTGCTTTTTAATAACAATTATTATGCACCCTTTTTATCTTTTGTTTTCTCTTAAGTTTTGTAAAATGTGAGTAGATTGGGTGGTTGGGAGGAATGAGTGTTACATTCTCCACCTCATTTCAAATCTCACTTGCTCTTTACTAGTAATTATCTTACACTTTTATATTCAAACTCAAACCCACTTTAAGAAACCAAATATGGTTTCACTTTTACTCTCTCTTTTTTTTTCCTTTTACTTTTATCTTTTCTTTTTCTTATCTTTTTTTTCCTTTTTTCTTCTTTTTTTTACGTTTTTCTTTTTCTTTTGTTAATATAATAAATATTTATTTTTATTTTTTTTGTCACTTCTTTAATTTTGCAGCGGAATGTTTTTTTTTAATATATTGTTTTCTTCTTCGTGTAAATGTTTTTCTTCTTCTTCCTGTATGGCCAAAGGCCAAAAATTCAAGGAAACCCTGGGTGATGGCTAAAATCCAAAAATGTGGCCAAAGGCCGGGATCTAGCCAACGAGGCTCTGATACCACTTGAAGCGAATAACTATTCGCTTACACAAATAATATTATCAAAAGACTTGGAATATTAAATAAGCCATAATAATATATAAATGTATGATACAATAGATATGATGATAGATTACAAAGTGAGTGCCATATATATATTAATCGTAAAGACACTTTGGATACTATCCATGAAAGGATGCATCATTTTAGAATTGTTTACTAATAACTATTTATTAATTATTAATTATAAATATAAATATGTATTAATATTTAATAATTAATATTGATATTTAATAGTTATTATTAATTATATAATAGTTATTTAGTGATTCTTTATTATATATATTTTTGTTCATTACATGGAGGTCCTAGATTACATAGCTTTATTAGCTTGAATCTGGATGGCCCTTCGATATCTACGACTTTAAGGCAAGTTAGAAAATCATTCACATATATCCCAGGGGAGAAAGAGTACATTTTTGAGACAATCGAAAAACTTTATGCTTCGCATAAATCCAAACATGGTATAGAGGGCCCAATTCCTGTATGCCTTGCTGAAGATGAAACTGTTGTGAAAAAATATGTAAGGTGGGTAGGAAAAAGTGATACATTGGTGGGTTTTTGTGGTAAGAAAGAAGAACATAAGTGCCAATCACATTTCTTGGTGACAAATGGTGAGGGCACTGCAGGCTATGAAATATTACATATGCCTTCAAGAATTGTGTGATTGGCCATTATGCACATGTTATTATTACAAACCCTTTACATGAGAAGCTTCCTCATTTGGTTGTGGTTGTTCATCCAATGTGCAATAGGTTTGATGCAATTTTTTTCCATCGACAATGGGAAAAAGTAGAAGACCTATGGAATAAACATGTGCAATATTTTTTAGGACCTATAATTGGTCATTCATCAGATGGGGATAGTAGGAGAAGAATGCTTATGCGGAAGGATTATTACCCAACGACAGGCATGAGATATCAACTAACTTGGGAAGGGTGGAGGCTAACTGGTTGTATGATGGCTTTAAAGTAACAAGACTTCATGACCAGGATTACATCCACAATGGCAAAACGCTAGTGAATCCTTTGTTTAGTGGTCAACGAGATCTGATTATTGGAAAAGAGTTGATTAGTTTTAATCATGTAAGAATGGCTTATAACAATTCTAAAGTGGATGACCACAAGCTTAAAATTGAGGATATAAGGAGGATTGATCACCAAAACTGGGATTCAGCACAACACATTACTTCAGGGCATGTCCAGAGGTGCTTGAAGGAAATGAGAAGTACAGGTGGCAGGATAGAGAGGACATTGGGTACAAAGACCTATCTAGCAATCGTTGCTGACTATATTGATATTTTTTCATCTCCTAGTTTAACTCTTTGGGAAAGAGTGTGAAATTCTTCAAGAGTCCATCATTTATTCATCTTATGGATATGTTGGGTCAGAGAACAGGAAAATCCTAATGTCAACATTAATTTCACTAGTAGAGAGGCATATAAAGATGTGAAATTTTATTGCCACTTTACGGTTTTGTTGATGAGATTATTTCGTGATCAATACTCTAACTTACCATGTGCATTGCACCTGACTGGGTGAGATGTATGTGAGAAATTCTTTAGCAAAGTCGGTGGCATGGTTGGAGTAGAGATGGCATATGATTTTGTTGACTTACTTCATGTTATTGGAACCCTTAATAGAGTTGCTGAAGAACAATCGAATCCCCAAGGGCTTTGTTTCAATAAATCTCATAAGAAACAAATGAGTATCTGGAACAAATTGTATCAACAAACAGTAGAGGAAGGTGATGTCTTGTCACAATATGATTCAATTTCCATAGATAATAAAATTATAGAAGCTCTCAAGATAGGATTGGAGGATGCACAGGGAATTTTACAAGGTCTTGGCATGCAACCAAAAATACACACAGAAGATTCTTGGTGGTTTAAACCATGGATAGAGGATTGCAATGTTCCAACATTTGAAGATGTGGATAAAGTAGTTGATAATTATCCACTGGGTCATTCCACATCCATATTCCAATCTTCGTCTTTTATGGAACTCAATGACAGTGAATTGCAAACGATGGAAAGTGAGTGGAGGCACGAGTTTGATGGAATTTTAGATTCTGTTGATGAAAATGTAAACATAACTACCAAACCAGTGGTGGAGCTCAATGTCAAGGACATGTAAAAATCTTGTTTGGTTAGTCAATTGAATGGAAACACGACATTGTCGAAAGATAGATTAACTAAAGTGAGGAATGGAGTATACTTCAAGAGAGATGAGAGGGCCCCCAAAAAGGGTGTTACAATTGGTTTTGGAATTGGATCAGATTGTGCGGTGTTGTTTGAGAGCGATTCTATAGCTGTAGCTGAACGTACTACAAGAAAAGGTGTATCTCAAAGTACAAATCACGACTTTTCTTCTGGGACTTGGTACATTGGAAGAGTTCAAAGAATAAGAAAGAAGGATGGTAATAGGGTGTTTGATTACCATAATGACATTGATCTTTTGGATAGGCCTAAAGGTGTTGAGCTTCAATGTTGTTAGTACAATAGAATATAGGGGTAACACATGTACAAGTATGATTCAACAGATCATCTATTCATACAACTTGAATATGTTATAGCAGCAGAAAACCTATCATACAATATCAAGAAATACACATACCAGTTAGAAGAAAGCAACCACAGAATTTTTGAGGATTTCATTAAAAAATTAAATAGGGTGAAGTTTTCAAACCATTCTAATTTATCTTATCTTTTGTACTACTATATTATAACTTATTTATGAAGCAGTATTTTTTGTATTATTGTTGATTCATTTGTATAAATTTCATACTCATTTTATTCTCATTTTAATTTATCTTATCTTCAGGTGTAGTGAATGGTTCAAATGCCGAACGGTTGGGATAACTCTATGTGAAGTTATCGATTGTCAAATATTTCTCTATGCGTTCTTGAAGCATGGTTCTTGAGGGTTGTTGAACTATTGGCTAGTTCAACAATTATATTTAATATTACTTTTAAAAGGATGAAACCAGTTTTTGTTTGTCAAATTTTGGTGCCCATGCCCATGTTAGAGTTTTCATATACTTTCTTTTTCTACTTCAATACTTAAATGGGATATTACTTAATGTGTGTTTCTTGAAATGTGTTTTCTAAATTTTTTATTAAATGGCATATCATGTTCTTTAATTTCCTCATGTTTGTGTGGAGTGCATATTAACTCATTAGGAAATTGTGATTATTGTTGATTTGAAAGATGGCTATGGTGTGGAAATCTCTTGTTATAAAACTCATTGTTGTGCACCTGTTGTGGTATGGAGTGGGTATGATTTGTTCTACTTTCTATAACCAATGAATCTTATACAATGATGACAAAAATATATAAAACAATGTACCTTGAGAGAGAGAAAATATTATTGGTCTTGTTGGTCCTATAAAGGAGTTGCATGTCCAAGTTATATGGTTCACCTTGACCTTTTGGGTTTGTTGTTTGTTTTTTTGTGGCCCCCTGGGCTGACTCATGATCCTTTATCTTACTTTGTCCATAGGTGATGTTTATTAATGTTTTGATACCTTATAGTAAGGAAAGTAACCGAACTCTCTCCCTCTGCGTGATCTTTGCACAATATTTGTTGATGCTCCATGTGATATCTTGTTGTACCATCCCCGTGACTGGGCTTTCCTTGTTACACCTTCCATGTGGTCACTTTGTACCAACGTGACCATGAATCTGTTGGATTTTGGGTCCTCCCCTAGCGTGACCATGGCTTGTTTCTTGGCTAGACTATGGGTTCTTCCACAGTGTAACCGTGAGTCTGTTCTTGGTGGACTGTGGGTCCTTCACCAGCATGACCATGATTTGTTTCTTTGCACTTTCTTGGTGGACTATGGGTCCTTCAACACGACCAAAAAATATGTTCCTTAGTGATACCTTGAGAGGTCCTTCTCCAGCATTACTGTGATCTGTTTTATTGGGTGGAATGTTGGTCATTCACCAGCGTGAGTGTGATCTCTTTCTTGGTAGACTGTGGGTGCTTCACCAACATGACTATGGTCTGTTTTCTTGAGTGGACTGTGGGTCCTTCCCCAACATGACCATGATCTGTTTTCTTGGTGGACTGTGTGTCCTTCTCCAGCATGACCATAATCTGTTTTCTCGGGTGGACTGTGGGTCCTTCCCTAGCATGACCATGAGGTGACCATGAGCTTGTTTTCTTGTGTGGACTGTTGGGTCTTCCCCAGTGTGACAGTGAGTTTCAATTTATGGGTGGACTGTGTTTTTTCAAGCATGACTGTGCAAAGTATGTTTGTGTGTCTCTGCAGTATGTGACTGCATCCTTACCCAGCATGACTTTGTTGATAGATTGACTGTACTAGGTATGAATGTGCTTGTTGACTAAGAAGTCTCAGTCAGTATGTTGTCAGTATGCTTATGCTTTAAACCTCTCTACATCTCTCTTGAGGTACATAAATTATTTGTCTAGATTGACTTGTCCCTTCGGTGACAAGATCAAATCTGAAAAAATCTGAGTATATGGTTGATTGAAATATTGGTTATGATTATTTACTGTTGATATCTACTGTACATTACCTTATCATGTTGTTATTGTACATGGAATTTGATGATTCTCGAGGACCATCTTTAATGTAGTGAATAATGGAGCGTTAAGTTGAAAGAGATGAAAATTATGTTTGTTTGGTTTTATTGAAAAGTATTGGTTTTCTTGAAAAGTATAGGAAGCTTACTTTATAATTCTCTTTTCCTTTAATGACACATCTAATTCTTGTGTCACTGATCTAATAATTAGTGCTATTTTTCCTTTTATGTCAGATATTACTTGTTTACCATATGGAACTTATGTAGGTTTTGAGTTGTAGTTACCAGAACAAAAATAGGATATGGATGAGAATACGTATTCCAGCTCTTAGATTTCTTTTTGGATATGATACATATGGATATGGCCTAGAGGTGCAGTTATTAGTAAGACAGAAAGCTAGTGGTTGCACATGCACGTTATTCAATATATTGTCTCAACATGCAGGAAGACTTTCAAGGACCCTGTTCACTATGCATGGACATATGTTCCACAATGTATGAGGTATGTGATATTAGTACTCTGTTGAATAAAGAAGTGAATTAAAGTTTAGGATTAGATTGTTGAGAATCCATTTTTTTAAGAATGTCACTGTAATACTATTTCATGTGGATGGTCACACAACTAATATAAGAATTACACTTGTCTAATCTTGTTTGATTTTTCTAAATGCAACTCTGTAGATAGTGACACACCATTCAATTTCACTGCTGCAGTATCGTTTATCGTCACCTTAAATTTTAATGAACCTGTCACCTTTTCTGATGAAGTTTCAGTGCCATATTTTATAGGGGAAACTTGCTCATGCTTGCAAACAGGAAACTGCTTAGCTAATTGCCCTTGGTTAAACTTCTTTGAGCCAGACTACTCATGATCTTTCTTAAGGCCTTTGCTATTTTTCTTTGTTGGCATCGCCTAAGATTTATTCACCCTGATGCCCTTTGACTTGTATTCATATTGCTCAGCCTCACCCTTTTGTGCAACATAAGCCTTGATAGGAGGTGTGCTGATTGAATTGACTTTCCTTGAAGCTAAATTTGAAACATCTTGCTTCTTTGGACAAAACAACACTGGTGCAGTCATGCTCTGTAGCTTTTGTTCTTCCATTTTTGGATCAGCCAATGATTTAGTAGAAATTTTAGCATGTGCACTCCTCTCATCCTTATCTCCAATATTCCATTTATACATATGCTTAGAGGACATTGAATCTTCAAACCATGGATCCATCTGCTTCTCCTCTACCCATTTAGTAGGTTCTAAAGAAAACCTTATAAATGATTGATATGAATCTGAAGACACCACAGGTTTCTTACTACCTCTTGTTTTGGTTGCTTCCTTTTGGATCAATGTGTCTACTTTGACACATTCCTAAATTCCCTTAACTGAATTCTTGTCATTATCAAATCATTTAGTATAAGATTTTTCAACTGCAGAAATCTTGTATGCATCATCCTGTTTAGTCACACCACTTGCCACTGGCTCCACTAAAGCAGTTGTAGCCTCTGCAACACATGCAAAAATAGCTTCCTGAACATATCACCCTTCAATTTTTTTTTACAGTTTGGAAATTGAATGCTCTCTTCAGTGTTTCCATGTTTAAAAGATTCAAAATTGTTGACAATGTTATCTGTCACTGATTTTCTACGATCTAGGAACTCGCGATATTTATCAACCTTTGGTGGCAGACACATTTAGAATTAGTTTTTGTGTGAGGTCTTGTTGGTAATCAAATCCTTATATATGATCGAACAAATTTCCAAATACTTGGATACTATTATCTATCTGCATCATTGAGCAAGTTCCAATCTACATAATAATGGTTGAAAAATATACGGAAAAATTAGTAACTTAGATAGAGTCGAGGGGAATGAGCAAACTCAAGGAAGGATCCACACCCTTTGAATTAAACAACATATCAAATCTTGGAGTACACCCTTTGAATTAAACAACATATCAAATCTTGGAATATATCTCCAACATAGCTTTCTTTGTGCATTTGATAGGGTTTATGTGGTTTAAGCATCCTTTGTTCTCTTAGAATTGATAGCTTATACATCCTACAAGGACCACGAGTGGCCATTTCCATGTCATAAGGCTATTGGGTGACTTTTGAAAACATCCCTTGGTCTTGAGGATGGGTCATTTGATGTTTTCAAGGCAATTTTCATCGATAGAAGCATTGTATGTTGGTTGTGAGCATGGTTACACTGGAGTTCTTGCTAAATTTTGTACCAAAGATCTCCCACAAGGCATTGAACTACACACTAATGAAATCATTGTGGATATTTCTATTGATAGGTATTCCAATTTTTGTGACAAGGTTAGAAAGCACACACTTCTCTGGATTTTCCTCAAGGCCATCATAATGCTTGGGTTATGGAATTATATAGGCCACACAACATAATTTTCCAAGTACCCTAATCCCAACAAAAGGATTTAATTTTTTGTTTTCATTTCAATAAGAGTCATTGTCCTTCTATCTGAGAAAATATATCAGAGTTTCCTGTCATGAAAATTTGAGGTAAAAAACTATGTATTCTGTATGTTCGAGTGCATAAACAGTGGAGATTATCAGTGATTTAGGCCTTAGGTTGGAAGGACGGTGAGTTATGTTAATGTCCACACATTTTGGATGGAAGTTAAGCTGCTAGAAAAAATTTAACCCAAGCAGAGTGGAGATTTCAACAGTGCATATACTGAATGAAAACTAAGTATGATTCCCCTTTGGTCTATAAAGTAAGAGATATCTATGTTGAGTTTCCTGTCATTTCACTGCTTCTTATAGATGGTCATTTTATGATTTTGCTTGGTATGTCTTAGCATGAGGAGTTTTTGCAGCTCAAGCATTCTAGAATATAAATGTTTTTTTCTTGAAATTTACTTTTTTTTTTTACTGCTCAATATTCAGTTAGATATTTTCATGACATTTTGGAGTTTTTGTTGTATGCATGAGTCTAAGTAATTAGATATTTTCATGACATTTTTTACTGCTCACTATACTTTCTCTAATAGTAATTGATGCAAAGAGATTAAACCCCCTGTGAATTGGAGCAAAGTGAAAACACAGTGGAACAATGACAACTCAAATGCATATGTTTTTGCAAATTAATTTATCCAAGGCATCACTCATCATCATCTATATGCATTAATCTATTCTTTCATCAAAATTTCCCAGATTTTCATAATTAATTTTCATGTAACACTTCCAAATATCCTAAAATGGTTGACCAAAGTTGGATTTCCTTTCCATAGTTCGTAAGGTGTTTTGTCAAAATTAACTTTTAGTTGAGCTCTGTATAAAATATATATGACAGCTCCAACTGCTTCTCTTCAAAATTTCTTAGGTAACTTACCTTCAATCAACATAGTCCTTTTTGTTTCTTGAACCATTCTATTCTTCATCCTAACTACCCCATTTTGTTGAGGAATTTTAGCAACTAAACACTATCTTTGAATCCAATGTTCTTCACAAAACTTTTTGAATTCATCTTTCATGAATTCTCCTCCATTGTTTGATCGTAGACACTTGATTTTGAGACCAATTTCATTTTCAACCAATTCCTTGAATCTTTTAAACTTATCAAAATATTTAGAGTTTTCTTTAAGAAATGTCACCCAAATCATTCTAGTAAAATCATCAATAAGAATAATGAAATACATTTCACCTTGAAGAGTTTGTACCATGGCCGATGTTTATGCCAGAAATTTTGCCTAGACTACAAGAGAACAAGCCAACACAATCTCAATAATCTCAATAAAACAAAATAGGGTTTTTAGGTTTTTTGGTTGAGAAGTTTGATGACAAGAGGGAATGCATTCATAAATCCAAATAAACACTAAATCATAAGCATAGAAAGGCTGAGATGCATAATATAATAACCATAATCCAACAGAAAACAACACTAAGGTTCATCCACAGATGGCAAGCATTCCAAGTAAAAAAACTTTAAACCAGCAATGAAATTACCAACTGAGTAACTAAAACGGGTTATAAATGAAGCCAGAGAACAAACTGAAGGGTAAATAGAACATATATTTCATAATCAGTATTTCAAATACACATAAGAGTCATTTACTTAGCTTATGAACAAGTCTGAAGACCTCCTCTTGCTAGCCAAAAAATCGAACCATATGTCCTCTTTGTGACTTACATTAATACTATCCTCCAAAATTGGTTAAGGAACTGAACCCTAACTACTTTTTAGTCTACCCATCGAAATAGTTTCATCTAAATAATATTTACAAAAATAAAGTAACTTTCAAACCTAACTAATAACTAATTATCTTAACAAACTTTACAGATCCTTAGCTGCTTCAGCTAACAAGGCTATCCCCTCCAAGGCTTGGGCTTTTCTTCTTGCCTTCAATTGATCTGCTTCCATATCTATAATATTTCTAGTTAGTTCTTCATTTTGTTGTGCAGATCTTGGATGGTTTGCTTCAACATTGTGAATTGACCTTATGTATTCCTCTTCCTTTTCAATGCTTCCCTGGAAACTGCAATCAGTTCCTGATAGTGCCTATTAACCTCTTCCAAATCCTCTCTAAGTCTTCTATTTTCCATGACCAAGCCATCATTCATCTCCTGCATGTACTCAACCTGATACTTATATTGTTTTACACTTCTCTGTAATTCTCTTTTTCTGAATCAAAGGTTTTATTTCCTGCTATGGTTTGCATCTCATTTGGAAGCTATGGAATATTCAATCTCTTATAAATTTCTTCATCTTCTGGCAACAATTCTGTAGGACTTTCAGGAAAACCTAGGTGTTCTTCACTCTCAGCTTTATATGGAACCTTTTCCTCAACCATCACATTCTTTTCTAAATAAGAACGCTTTATCTCATCTTCTTGTTGTTCCTGGAACATCTGACTTCATACCTCTAGAAATATATCAGATATTTTAGTATCAGTCAGGACAGACTCTCTTTCTAATTCCATTGGCCTTTTACCCTTACTGTCACCCTTATCATCATTCAATTTTTCATCAGATGAAGAATCATCTATCATTGCTACTCTTTCTTTGTTCAATTTAGGATCTAACAACTTCTTCATATTCAGTCTAAGTTTATTTCTAGGTCTGGTTTTTGGTCTCCACACAGGAGCCAACTCCCCCAACATTTTGAGAGTCTTATCATGATGGGTAACCAAGGAAATCTCAACAACTTTTAGCTTCCTTCTTTTTGGTAATGCTACCTCATCACCCTGGCTGTGAAATTCCTTCTCAGTACAAACCCTAGTTGCATCAGTGACAGGGACTTTATCATCATCCAATAGGCATTTCTCATATTCTGACAGAACTGTGATAGGACTTTGTCTTTGAACTTCAATATCCTCTTTCTCATCTGAAACTTTCTCTGCAGGTATAGCATTTTCAGCGAGCTCGGTCTCCTTAATATCTGACTGTAAATTTTTGCTCTCATTGTCATTAAGGTGTTGTTTAGATTCAAATTCTTCATTTGCATGATCTACATCTTCCTTTAATTTAACCCTGTCTTCATCTTTGACCTTTACCTTTTGCTTGAGCTTTCTGATCAAAGTCTGCCCTTTATCAGCTTGTCTTCTGTGAGACTGTCCTTCTTGACCATTTTGAAAACCTGACCAGAAAATGAAATATTCCCAAATATTTCCCCTACTATGCAAAACAATGTTTATGATGAGTTTAATAAGTCCGTGATGGAAAATGGACTGCCTTGTATGATTTTGGTGCTCCTTAACCCTGCATGACATCTTTTGCAGGCTCTTCAGAAAGAAGAAGGGTAAGTTCATCTTGGACTCATTACTGAGATGCTGAAGAAATCTGAAGTGGTATTTGAAAACAAAGGCATATCTACCCTCACAGGTAATATAACTCTATAAAACTTTAATGGGATCTATCCATTCAGGCTTGAAGTTATGAATTGGTACGCCTTTACCCCAGTCTACAATTACACCAAGAAGTAAGTACTTTTGTGCATTGAAAGTGAATGGAACCTTCTTAAACCATAATTCTCCCTCGTTCAAGATGCATGTTGCCTCAGCTACCAACTCCTTAGTCATTTTGAATTGTGAAGTATCAAAAGACACAATGTCTTTATCATAGCACTGAGCAAATTTATTGGACACCTCTGCATGATATCCATCAATCTTTTTGAAAAATGTCAACCATCCTGCATTTGAAAATAACTCTGCACATTATGGAAAATTGTCTACCCAACTTAGGTTAGTGGGCTTAGCTCTATTAGTTTTTTCACTTTTCTTCATATTCACTATGGTTTAACATCACCTGTTGATATCCCACAATCTAACTATCTTCAAATCCTAACAGTCTGTCCTAACACACAATTCAGAAGTCTTTTGTGCCAAATTGCAGCAGTCTGACCTAATCACAAATTTCAGGGAACTCCAACAGTTATGCTTTGAATTTTACTATTTTAAATGATGAATACTTGGATATATTTGTTAATAATTCATCATTAACAGTGTATTAGGTGAAAAAATCATATTCCTCCTTTGAATTTCAACATTAACAATTTTATTAGAAAAGACCCAAATTAAGCAAACCATAGCAATGACACGCGAGGTACCTGCTCAGAAGACCAATACGAGTGCTAAAATGGAATCACTTTGATCGTTAAGTGTCAAATTTCATGTTCCACCTATCTCTAACTGTCCAGACCACTTCAAAACAGTCGCTGCTGAAAATCCCTAATGCCTCATTCAGTTGAAAAATCCTGATTTCTCAGCAATGTCTTCTCACCATGACCTTCAATATCCTTTGTGTCCTTCAGATAAGGAACATACTCCTGAAAACTCTGCCTCATCTAGTCACTGTCATCATTCACCCTGCTCTGCATGCAATCACCACAATCTACCTCTTATGATGCTCATCCACCTGTTTCAATGATAGAACTATGCATGACACATATCAAATGCATCAAATGATGTGATTAACACCTCAGAGACAAGACACCTAAAAAATCAGACTGAAAAATGATGATTTTAGCATTCGCAACTTTCTTATAGCGCTCTAGTGTATTAATTTTGCTCTTGCGCTACAAGAAAGTCCAATCACATAATTTCACATCATTTGGCCACTAATAAATTTTAAGACTTGGTTTATGTACTTAATCTCGACCTTAGTGTCATTTATAAAACCATTTAATCCATATATGCCATGTAAAACCCTTCAATAATGAAATCAAAGCAAAAAATTTATAAAAGCAGGCTTAAAAAATCAAAATCATGAAAATTAAAAGTTTGAACTCTAATTATCTTTATAAACAAAATTTCCTAGAAACAAAAAAGTACTAGCAAGGTACAAAAACATAAATAAAAGCATAAAACTAAGGAAGACAAAATCATGACTTAACAGCCGGTCCACATAGATACGTGTCTATCATTTCTAGAGGTCTTGATGATGATTGTTCTTTAGCCCTGAAGCTGAATCTAGTTTGATTTCCATGATGACATGATTTGCATAGGATCTTTATAGGCTTGGAAATATTAGGCAGTCCTTTCACTAATTGTCTTTTATTGGTTTTTACAAAAATTTTGAAGTTTATATGTCTCGGTATTTTATGCCATAGCTAGATTTCATTCGTTTCAATCATATAGCATCTTTATCCTTGAATTTACTCCAAGACATAAATTTCCATGTGTCCTAACTCTTTATCCTTGAAATTTTGTTTTGGCTTCTATCAAGTTTCAAGGCATGAAATTCAGAATAGCTTATTTAGTGTTTGTAAAGTACTTACATGAATTAGAATTAAAAAAAAACTCTTGTATTGATCTAAAGCATTACTCTCTGTCTAGCGTTCTATATTGCATGGCTTGTTTTATCAAACAAAGTAGCTATGAGTTGAACAAGATATATGTTATTTTTAATATCTGTGTTTTCTTGCCATTACAATTACCTTAAGATGTCATTTGCTAGCAATCTTAGTTGTGTCTTAGTTACAATGGCAGTTTCCATCCCTGGAATGTCCTTGTCAGTAATTTTGAATGGGTTGTATTTTGTTTAGAAATTCCTTTCATAGACATATCCATAGCTTCCTTTACTCTTGTCTCTAAAAAATTTTACTGTATATAACATAGAATGAGATTGAGCTGACTAAAGATTGCAATAATGCAAATCAGCCATTATTTTGAGAAAACTTTGTTTTGTTTGTTGCGTGTACCAAGTTGTTATGTGGGTATTTCTAAGAAGGACTTGACATTGATATTTACATTCCTACAAGCATTTGCATTATTTAGATGGTGAAGGAGATTAAAGGGGGGTGTTTTAGCCCTTTTAAGGCTTAACTTCCAAAAAGAGAGCATTTAAAACTTATCATGATCCTCTGGATGTATTATTTTTTGCATCCTTTGAGTTTTGGCCGTCTTTAAGTCTTCTTTGGTGATCTTCCTAGCCCATTAGTGAAATAGATTGAAGTTCCAAATGTAGCTCTTTTAAGGAAAAAATATTCAGGGACCGTTCAGAAAAGATGAGAGGCCAGGGAGTCCTTTCTAAGTTTCTCATACAAACAAACATTAGGGAAGTTGAAGCAGAGAGAGGCTATACCAAAGAAAACATGATACATTCCCTCGTTCCATTTGAAAGTCAGAGACCCCTGATGTACAAGATGAAAACACCTTAAAAAAATTATCTTGTCAGATTAGGATAAACATAACAGAAGATCAAAGATGACAAAATCAGCAATTTTGATCCTAATGTACAAATGAGACGTCTGTTACAATTCTATGAAATGAATGCCTTGCTAAGATCTGTAAAATCACAAACTGTGTCAGTCCTTGGGCAGGTCACTTTTCCATTATTTTTCTTCGCCATTTCATCCAAAGCCTATTGCATTGCAATGGATGCAAAATAATTAAATAGTCTGATCATCTCCCATAACATCCAAAAAACAGAAAAAATTACCTAGTTATATAGAAATTATGGTGTGCATGAACAAAAACATATATTCATTTATGCACCTCTAACCACATGCTCACACCCACTTATCACCGTCGTTATATGGAAATGTGCATCCAAAACAAATAGACAACCTACCGCTTAGGCACTTGGAGTTTTAACATATTTCTTCCTTTGTTTGCATTTAAGTTAATGTGTTGTACGTACTTTTTCTACTCATTTCTTGAAAGGACGGGAATTTTATTTTTGTATGAACTAGAAAGTAGAACATATTTGATTTCTATTTATATGTGAGTTGAATTCCTATGGGAAATTACAGTCACGGTGTCTTTAAAGGCCGAAAATCTTACCTTAGTACTGTAGACATAACCATTTGGTAAAACCAAAGGTGGATTATCTGCATCCATTAGTTCTTTTGAAATATAGCATACCAGCTTAGAGTGGAAATGCTTTGAGAAAGGTAAATCTGAAGCAAGATTCTGGAAGCTCTCCTGTGACACAGGCTCTTCTTTTGTACAAATTTTCCTCATAGAAAAATCTTCAGTAAGTCAAGGAAACAATCTCAAGGGACTCAGAGAACTCAGAAAACTATTAAAGCAACCTAGCCTGCCTTTGGAAAACTTTTACTTGCCTGATTGAAATATAAAATGAGGCATTATACAGATTAAAGGATACTGAGTCTTAAGAGCAAATAACCCATCTTGTAGGTAAATATTCAGTAGTGGCTCAATAGTCATTCCATATAGTTTGCAAAACTCCTCCTTGAATTGCAGGACCAGATTATCCCATTTCTTTGCATCAAATAATACCTGTGCAAGAAAAACACATGCATAAATATTTTTACAGCAATCAATAAATTCATTACCAAGTTACAGTAAAGAACTTAAGGATGCAGAATTTTACCTCAAGATTTACACATCTAGAAAAAGATGAGAAACAATTTCTTGTTTGAGTAGCTTGTTCAACAATTACTTGCTAACTAGATCTCTTTACCAACAAATTATGATAAGGGTAGCTGCATGCATGATGAATTGGAGAAACAAGCTACTCACATCCTAATCCCCACTTTCAAGGTTTAAAAGAAGTCCTTCACAAAGTTCCGAAAATATCCACTGTTTCAAACCTAGAAACGCGATCTAATACCACAGTTTTGACTCCTGGTATCATACAAATTATATAAATAAACAATGATGGGGTTATCCATCTAGAATTCAGGCAGATCCACATTAGGATTGGACATTCCATTTTTCAAACCAATAGCTAGGTTGATCATCAGGATGATAAGTTATTTGTAAAGTGTTGAGTTTGAAAATTGAAACATGATCATGACGTACATGATGTAAATATCTTGTACAAATTCTTAGTGCAAAGCTGAAAATGATGGGTTAATATTGACTTGGTGAAAAAAGTAATTAAGATAACCTTGATTTGGTGATTAATGGGTTTACCATTGGTGGTTTATGGGCCCATGGTTTTAGTATGTGATGAAACCTATTTCAAGGGTGGAAGAACTCCACTATAAAATGCTTAATGTGGCCACCATTGACTGCATTGGCCATGGCTTGGTGGGATTGACCAAGGTTAATGAAAGATATATTTTGAAGGTTTTTTTTTCCAGTAAAGCATTTCTAAGGTAAATATTGGCCATTTCTATGTGCATTCTTATTGTTACCCCCTAGATTGCACTGAATAAACTTTCACAAATAACACTAACAACACTTTTAGGATTTTTATCAAACACTTTAGATTCAATCTAGATTTATCTTCCAATGAGTTCTCATTAATTACAATCTTCTCATTGACTTTTGAAAATAAGTGCAATGAATCTATCAAACTACTGATCTAAAAAGAAAATGAACTTAACAGATTTAGGGCCAAGCACAGAGAAAAACCCAGAGAAAGATTTCATTCTACCTCCTTGAGAAAACTTTACAAATTTACAGAGGACCTGAAAAAAAGACACCTTGAGAACTGTGTCAAATTCTGAAAGTAAACCCAGCAAATACACTGCTATTTGGACAGTCTGTAGGGTACTATACAGTCTGATTTTTAACAGAAAACCAGCACAGTAAATTACCTCGATTCCTGTGCCTGCTCACACATGACAAAACTATAATATGTCTTGGAAATTGCCCTGTAAGGTCTCCAAACTTTTGTTGTTGAACGGTCAACAAAAAACAGGATGTACAGCATGATACAATGGGATAGTTCCTATGACAACATGAATGGGTTCATTGCAATGCATGGGCTCTTTGATGGCTTATAACTAAAAAGGAAGGCCTACTTCCCTCCATTATTGTCAACAACATCATTAGGGTTTGTCTGAAGGTGTATATAGCAAAACCAATTAGGTATATCTGATATCTGTCAAAAAACAATTGGGTATCTATGCAGTGAAGAGAAATCATTGAATTACAGTCTCAGCTAATAATCATCTGCTTCTATATTGTTGAAAAATGTATTGTGGATACAGGGTTTTCTCTGTGAAGGTCACTTGGTATACATAGGTATTTTCTGTGAAAAAAATGTTAGGTATACAAGGTTTTTTCGTGTGAAGATTCATTTGGTGTAGATGGATTTTGTAGAAATTATAAATCCTTGATGGCATAAGGAAATTCATAAACAGGCTAAGGATCTAGGTACACAATTAACCTCACAGAGAATTGTAGAGAATTATCATAAGGAGAGAAGAAGAAGAATTAATGAACACACATTAATGAATGATCAATAAATGATAATTGATATTATTACATAGGTAATACATCCTTATAAAGGAAAAAGGAGTTGCATGAAGAAAACTCAAGCTAGCTCATAAAGCAGGCTTACTAATTATGATAAACCCCATAGTTGACTAAAACACTTTACCAATCTACCAAGAACCTTACAAATTAGCAATAGCATATGTGAGTGATGATGAGTGAAGGAAAGACTTGCTAATCCTAGAATATGGAGAGAAAATAACGAAGGATGGGTTGGCAACAAAAGCTACCAGTTTCCTAGTTGACTAGCTTTACCTTATCCATAGAAAAGCAGGATAAAGCAAAAAAAGCAGAATCTGCTGTAAAGTGCAGTTACCAATTATGGATGGCCATAAAGTGGTCAAGATCAAATCAAAATCAGAAATAAATAATTCCTAGGATATATATGGCAAGTGTTGACTCTAAGGTTCAAGTGGATGCCAACTATCTAAGCTAGTGGGTAGGAAATTAATCAAATAATGATTAATTATTTATGAGTGGGTTTATTATATTCCAACACCCCGCTTTAAGCCTGACTTTATGATGATATCACTGAACTAATCAGAAATATATATGCATATAGGGCCCAGCAATAAATCTATGGTCACCCTTTTACAATTTATCTTTGTCCAAAGAAATGAGGAAAGAGGAAAAACGTCAAGGGGAAAATCCTCCCTCAAGAAAGGACATGAAAAGCAATACAAAAAATGTTGAACCGCTAGAGTTGCTGCTGCTCCAAAATAAATGTTGAATTCTGGAGGAATCTTCTTCTTAGGAAGAAGATAAATCTGCTCATTAGGACCATGTAGAACAAATGAAATCCAATGATGTGAAGGCAATACTGAAGGATCTTGAGACTTGTAATCAACTCCAAGATTATGAGATGACTTGACTTCGAACCAGTAGATATGAAATGAGCTCTAGATAGGTGAAATAACTGTCCAAGCGAATGTATCATGTCTCCATATTAATTTACACAGAGAGGATGTGTGAAACTGATCATGTAGGAACATAGAGAAGGCATGGGATCAAAGAGTGCAAATGCATGGGCTCCATGGGTTGATATAGCTTCCAAAGAATCCAAGAGATAACATATAAGCACAATAGTAGACTCATGGGAATATACTGGTAAAGAATCCTCTATGTAGAATAATGCAAGGAGGAAAGGTAGTGATGTTCAAAATATTCAAGGAGGCTCTCAGAATGAGTGCCAAGAACAAAGCAGGAGTTGCAGAAGCACATGGGATCAAGTATGGTAAGTGGAAAAAACTAGAAGGACTTGATTTGGCTAAGCAAACATCTTGGAAGTCACTAGGTTGCGCACCATCAAGAAGAGAGGCATGCACAAAGTGTGAGAGGTCTGGAATATGGATCTCAAAATCCATGATAGAAGACATAGAGAACATTGAATGTGTGAGTGAATCATCAATAGCAATAGAAACTCCATTAGTCACTTATTTTTCATCAACAACATCATAAGAAGATGAATCAAGATCTTCTACTTCAAGAGACACAGAAAAAGATGGCTCTTCAATATTTTCTTCTTGATTGAAAGAGGAAGCATTCGAATCAAAGAGAGTAGTAGCAACAGGAACTGTATGAGAAATTTCTTCTTCATGATCAACTTCATCAGAGGCTGTAGATGCCGAGACATCTTAAGAGAGAGAAATCATTGAGGAGCTATAGCCACTCTCCACATAGCTAGAAGGATCCTCATTGTCCTTTCCCAAAACTCTCTCCAATGTTGTCCATAGATCCTTTGGGTAATCAACATAATCAATAAGGTAGTGCATGCATAGAGAGATAGCTAGACAAATAGCTCCAATAAATCTATCATAGTCATTCAACCCGTCACTTTGCTCTTCATAAGACTCTTCACCGACTCCAATAGATATCTCATAGAGACCTTGTCTCTTTAGATATGAAATCATCTTCAGTTTCCACTCTGAATAGCTTGTGAATGGAGAAAGAAGAGGAGCTGATACTCTTGAATCCATTCGAATTTGAACCTACAAAATAAACCTGTAAATCTGAAAAGGAGGATTAATTAATGAACTCTCAAAGATCTGATATCATGTAGATCTTCGATATCCTTAGCTCTAATACCATTTAGAACTTGAACTTTGAGAATCTTAGCTCTGATACCATGTATAAATTCTAAAGCCTTAATGGCATAAGGAATTTCATAAACATGCTAAGGATCTAGGCACACAATTAACCTCACAAAGAATTGTAGAGAATTAGCATAAGGAGAGAAGAAGAAGAATTAATGAACACACATTAATGAAGGATCAATAAATGATAATTGATATTATTACATAGGTAACACATCCTTATAAAGGAAAAAGGAGTTTCATTAAGACAACTCAAGCTAGCTCATATACCAGGCTTACTAATTATGATAAACCCCATAGTTGACTAAAGCAGTTTCCCAATCTACCAAGCACCTCACGAATTAGCAATAGCATGTGTGAGTGATGATGAGTGAAGGAAAGTCTTGCTAATCCTAGAATATGGAGAGAAAATAATGGAGGATGGGTTGGCAACAAAAGCTGCCAGTTTCCTAGTTATTTAGCTTTACCTTATCCATAGAAAAGTAGGATAAAGCAAAAAAAGTAGAATAAAGTAGAATCTGTTGTAAAGCGCAGTTACCAATTCTGGATGGCCATAAAGTGGTCAAGATCAACCCATAATCAGGAATAAATCATTCCTAGGATATAGATGGCAAGTGTTGACTCTAAGGTGCAAGTGGATGCCAACTATCTAAGCTAGTGGGTAGAAAATTAATCAAATAATGATTAATTATTTATAGTGCCTGTGACAGCATGAATGGGGTCATTGCAATGCATGGGTGTTATCAACCCAAATGTAACTTCTCTGTTCGAGTGTCGACATTCCTTATGTTGGTACACAAAAGGACATTTGAGGATTGAAGTTTTCCAAAACACTATAGATGGGCATGACATGAGATGCATTTATCCTTCAACCAGCTTGCCATTTTATTTTTCTAAGTGTAGATTTGTGTACACGAATATCTCCATTGAAACTCATGTACACACATGACTATTCTGGTTGACAACTCATGTACCGTACGCAACTATCTCCATTACAACCCACGTACATATATGTACGCGGGTTTCCTTTAAGAGACTCGCGTGTCATACGCGGGTTGCTTATATTAATAGTCGCATACATCTCCATTCGACATTAAAAAATATAAATCACGATTAATGGAGATTAGTTGGGCCTTAATCATTAACTACCCCAACCTCCTCAACCTTTGAAACTACTCTATTTTCCAAAGTATAAATAGAGGCCTTGGGGAGGGCATTAGGAAGGAGGAGGGGAGAGAAAAGTTATGCTAGTGGTATATCTTAAGAAGTCTTGGAGTATCATAACTCAGAGTCCTTTGGTTGCAGAGGAGTCCTTGTCTCAGGCGTTGGGTTGTACACTTATCTCATTCACTGATTGTTAATAAAGAGAATTCTTCTTCCAACATTATGTTGAGTCTCTTTCATGTATTAGGGTTTGATGAATATATTTGATTAAGCACTATATATGTTGTTTATATAACCTGTTATATATACATGTATAAGATTGTACTTGGAGCATTTTCTCTTTGCAGGTGAAGGAGGTGCATCCCTAAAAGCTTTGGAGAGAAGCAGAGTGGAAGAAGATAAAGCTTGGATCAACAGTCGGTAATCGGGTGAGTCCAATATTTCTTCCTATTTCCTTTCTGTATTTAACTAAAGCTAATTGTATGCAAGTTTTAGAAGTAAGTTGGTAACCCCAAACCCTAGGTTATAAGGGTGTTTATTCCTGAACAACAGAACTGCCGACTCCGCTGGAGAGCCCGGACTACTGTGGGTTAACTCTGTAGATCCGTGCCTAGTCTTTGCTTTGATTCAGTGTGTGGTGTCTTGTCTTGGTTCATACTTGCAGTGGTGTTTGAAAACCTTTATATTTTTTCTCTTTTTTTGAAAAAATTAACTCCCATACGCGGGTTTTTGTGCTACACAGTCACGTATAGAGGTCTGTGTACATGGGTTACTCTATTGTACAGTCGCGTACAATACGCGGGTTTCTCTTGTACACAGTCGCGTACAAGCCTGAGCAACAAAAATTTTGGGTTAGGGTTTGCTTGTCCCTATCCTTCTATGGATTTTGTCTTGCTTAGTGGTATTCAGTATTGGCATTGCACTGTAAGTTTGATGACCCTGTTAGCCATACTTTGTGCTTCCTAGTTAAGCCCTTGAGTTTTATTGTTTGGATTGTCTTTTTGTTAGCAACTTGAAGTGGATTTTCCTGTTGGGTGAGAGGTTCGAGTGCTGGTTGTCTGAATCAGTGATTAGGGTTCTAGACACCATTTTATCCTTTTATATCTCTGGATATGGTTGGTTTGTCACTTGCCTTTGATTGATTTCAGTGATTTCCTTTCATTGTGTCTTCCCAAGCTAGGTTTCTTCCAAGTCTTCCTTAGGTGGTTGATCTTTGGATTTATGAATCTGCTTTGCTTCATTTTGCTTACTTTATACAGTTAATTTATTCAAGCATACTCAAGAATTGTGCATTTAGGTGCATAATAGTTTTGAGGAATTTGAAAAGTGAAAAGAAAACATTAGAAACTTTTGCATTTGATTTGCATATAGTAGTTTTATTTTCAGTTTTTAAATAAAATCTCAAAAAATTACAAAAATATAGTCTTAGTTTTCTCTTTATTAGTTGCATTTTCATCAGTTTATATTTACAAAAAAAAATGAGAGAGAGAAGCTTGTTTTAAGTAGTGGTCCTTTGCTTTGGAATTATACACCTGTTGTTTTTACATTCCTTATCGAGTCAATAACATCATA
This sequence comes from Pseudotsuga menziesii, assembly GCA_001517045.1. Taxonomy (NCBI): domain Eukaryota; kingdom Viridiplantae; phylum Streptophyta; class Pinopsida; order Pinales; family Pinaceae; genus Pseudotsuga; species Pseudotsuga menziesii. The sequence goes on along the minus strand of LPNX010312261.1, from coordinate 58,846 downwards.
GCCTTTCACTCCACTTGCCTTCTGAGTAAAAAATAGCCCTTAAAATGAACGCTATAATAAAAATTTATTAGTAATTTTTGTTTTATAGGGCCATACACCTACTAGCTTAGGCTATACTTGTGGGATAGGAAGTGTAAACTCCCCATAAGTATTTAAATTCAGACATAGTGGGCCAATCGATAGGTAAATCCTTCTCTTTATCGATAGTATCTGGGAGTCTCCTCTCAAACAGGAGTCAAGCACGAGGCCGCGTGGAGACATTGGACTGAGGAGATAACCCTCTGATTCCTTGTCGAAACATAAACCAAGGTTTTTACGCATCTGGGGATTCTATCCTAGATAAAGTTTCAGGCTCAGCTACCCTACCCATGCGTATGAATCAGGCTTGCGACTGTCCCCCCAGACTGTTGGTATAGTTAAGGTAGCCTCTAGTCTCTTGACATTTAGGGTTCATGCACAGGTAAACTGGAATGCTATTTATGGTTCACCTTGGACAAGCTTGGAAGGTAACCCTTGTTGAAAGTGTAGGAGGGCAGTGGGTGATTCCCCCACTTGTGCCTAAGAACCTCTTCAAGGACGCCAAGAAATTGTCTTTCATATTTCTTTAGGAAAGCATATCTTTTACCCTTTCTGACTGTTGAGACTTTAGGAATTTTCGTAGTGATTGCTCTGTGGTCTGTCTATGTTCAGCCGATCTTAGGGTTTGAAAATTCAAATTTACAATCGTGGAGAACTAACCTATCAAAAGGTCACGAAGGTTGCAAAACCTTCCTCCTCTTATCACATTGGAAACTCCACCACCCCCTCAAAGGTGGATATTGGACATAGACGGTTCATTTGAACCGATAGGAGTCAATGAAGTTTCGGGTGAACTAGAACTTAGCACAAACCGTCTTAATTTAAACACAGTTGAGATAGAATACTTGTAGGCTAACCAGTTTGCAAGAAATTTTAATACACCTCTAACTGACTTAAATGATCATGTGATCATTCAAGTTCGTCCTTTTGATCTACCTGTGATTGGTGTCCCTGTGGGCAGAATAATGTCTACTGCAGGAGAAAGTTCTTTTATTTTCACCTCAGCCGTCCCGACTGAAGGGGTGCTACCTCCCTCGGTACGTACCCCTAAATCAAGCATACCTACTACGCCCTTAGCTCCAACGAGCCAAGTGGTTCAACCGTCGGTTCCCACAAGTCTAGCAGGTGCTTCTGGTGGTATGCTCATTGGGATTCCTAGTGTACCTATAGTTCCAACCTCCTTCACGCACACTGCCCAGAGTGGTCCTATAGGATCCTCGGCTTTTGTCCAAGGATTTCCTTGGAATGGGGGGGCACCTTCCCCCATCCATTCCATACGTAGGCCCACCACCCTCTTATGTAGGGGTGTAGTTTGGAAACACTAACCTTTATGGTCAAGGTTTTCAAATTCTGGTTTCAGCTCCGTTCACGAGCTCTACCTTTTTTCAAACCCCAGTTTCGACTGGGGCAACCAGAGCCTCTTATATTACACCTCACACAAATAATAATGTGGCTTAGGGATGGAATCCATTCCAAAGTAACCCATCCACTTTGCAACCGGCAGCAGGGGGAAAACTCACCTTTACATATGGGAATTTGGGGGCAAGTCCCTCTAATCCCCAAACTGGTACTTTTAGAGCTCCGGTTAGACCTAAAATTCCTTTCCTGGCAACGTTAAACTTGCCATATTTTTCTAAACTGATGAATGACCCGGTGAGGCATGATCCCTCCTGGCCGCCTGTACCTACCAAGTTTCCCTCGAACATCCCAAAATTCAAAGGCAAAGTTGGTGAATATCATGGGGCTCATGCCACCATTTTTCATTTATGGTGCTCTTCCAACTCAATGAATGAAGATTCAGTTCAATTGAGGCTGTTCCAAAGAACCTTGACGAGCACTACACCAAAATGGTACATTGAGTTGCCTTCTGCTACGTTCAGTAGTTTTTGAGACTTGGCTAGTGCTTTCCTTAGTCACTTCCAGCTTCCTGTCCGATATGATTTCGGAACGGACTTGTTGTCTACCTTTCGACAGAACAAGGCCACCCATATCTCAGACCACATCCAAGAGTGGAGGAGGTGGAAGAGCCTTATTAAAGCCACTATTCCTCCTAAGTTCTTATTAGAATGATTCCTTAAATCACTATTGCCTTATATATCTAAGGATGTATCTACTTCAGGAGTGATGAGTGATGAAGAAGCTATCCTTAGGGCCCAGCAACTTGATTTGATTTATTCTCAGTCTGGGATCTTATATGAGATTATCCCTAAGGTACCGAGGCCAACACACGATGCGAAGAAACCTAAGCCTGGACCCCATGTTGATGGTGTGGTTGGTTCCGTGAATTCTCCCACTGTAGAATCTTTGGCCAAATATCTCCATCAGCTGTCCGTCAAACATTCTATAGAGGAGGCAGCAAAGGCTACCCCCTCACCCCAAAATGCAAAGGTTTTGGCACAAACCTCTCAGAAGGGCAATCAACAACCTGGTGGGAAAAAGAAGAGAGGAAAGAAAGGGAGGGAAATCAAAACAAGCAGAAACCCGCAAATAATGCAGATGGGGGGGAGAAAGAAAAGAAGAAGGTGAAATTCCCATTTAATTTGTGCCATGAAGATCACCTCACCCATCTTTGTCCCCTTATGGAACAAGCTCAGAAGCTATTAAAAGCTCAACAACTAGATGTCCTGAAGGATTTGTTTCCCCAAGGGAAGAATTCTGCTTCAGCTTCAAATGCAGCAAGGGGCACCCCAAATGCCTCTGACCCCAATTATATCAACATGGTTTTATCTCAAACTTTACTACATACCAGGAATAATAACTATGAAAAAGAGACCTTGGAGAAGGGTAAGTCCATAGGTGAAACTTCTAACCCTCTCACGATTGAGAAACCTGCTGAAATTATGCCCAAGATACTGAAAGGTGTCTTTAAGAAGACTTGGCATAATCCTAATGCTAGAGCTGTAGTAAACTACTTCGTAGTTGAAGACTTGGCCCAGACACCTTGTGCAATGTCAGATTTAGAAGTGTTACAGAGTTGTCCCACCCAGCGGGATGCACTGCTAGAAGCTTTAGGCAGTATGGACTCATTGAGTCTCATGGCAAAATTTATTTTGTCTGATGTCAAAATTCACCTACCTTATCATGTAGCCTTGTCGATAGATGTCATCCATGGTGGAAAGACCATTCGAAGGGCAATTGTTGACGAGGGTGCTTCTACATGTGTTATGTCCTTGTCGTGTTTGAAATCTCTTGGATCCTCAGAGCTGGTCCCGTTAAACACCCTGCTTATTGCTTTCGACGGAAGGTCATTCCGTCTGCATGGTATCCAACTGGATTTTGAAATTAAGCTAGCAGAGAAAGCGGTGTCTATTGAGGTGGAGGTGATTGATGCACTGTTGGACTATAATTTTCTCTTGGGAAGAAGCTGGACTTATGCCATGTCTGCTATTGCATCGGTCGTCTTTCGGGTGGTAGTGTTTCCACACGAAGGGAACTTGGTTACTGTTGACCAACTCAATTTTATTCGGAAAGGCCGCATGGAATCTAATGATTCCACTAAACCATTGGTTGATCAAGCCAAACCTTTTGCAGAGAGCTTAGGAGCTAGAATGTACACATCATTGACGGGCACATTTGATCTTCCAACTCTGATTAATTATATAGGTTTTACTAGTGTGGGAAAGTCCATAGCCACGGTTGTTGATAGGACTAATCCTTGGGTTCTCCCTTCCCACCATGAACCTGAAGTGCCCTTATCGGCAGTGAAAGTGGCTTATCAAGCTATCACCCAAACCACTGTTGATACCATTCCGGTTCCACTCACAGTCTCAGAGGAACTGGAAGAAGTCTATTTTCCTGCTTGGGCAGAAAACTCTTTGCATTCTACAAATTGCTTAGATATGGTTTTACCTTCGGATGAAGCCATTTTGGAAGCCATGTGTGGATGAGATAAGATCTGTGAGGATCTTCACCATCGATCCTATTTTCTTCCAGAATTAAGCAGGATAGAGTATCAGGAATATCATGTGAGACTGGAAGATGATGTTGATATGCCCGTTAATCACTTACCAAGGGAAGGAATGTTTGCTGGGGGGAATATGGAAAATATTTCTGCTACCATCCCTATCAGCATATCTATAAATCTTGGCATTGTGGAAAATATACATATCGGCGCAAACTACTCTCCTGAGGAGATTGCGATATATATAGCCTTATTTAAGGAATTCCGCGACGATTTTTCCTAGTCATATGAGGAGATGCCAGGAATTGATCCATCTATAGTTGAGCACAAGATCCAAACATACTGTGACGCTAAACTTGTTCAGTAAAAGTTGAGACCTGTTAACCCACGTAAAGTGGCAGCAGTGAAGGCTAAAGTGGAAAAACTGCTGAAAGCTGGTTTTATTTATCCCATAGCTTTGACGAAATGGGTATCCAACCCTGTTCCTATTGATAAGAAGCAAGGGACCATACACGTCTACACTAAATTTAGAGATTTAAACAAAGCCTGTCCTAAGGACAACTATCCCATGCCATTTATAGATCAAATTATTGATGCTTGTGTGGGAAGTGAAGTCTTTTCGTTTATGGATCGTTTCTCTAGATATAATCAAATTCAAATTAAACCGGAAGACCAACATAAAACAGCATTCATTTTCCCTTAGGGTACCTTCACGTACAAGAAAATGCCCTTTGGATTGAAAAATGTTGGGGCTACCTTTCAATGGGCAATGAATATTGCCTTTCATGATATTAAATCCACTGTCGAACCCTACCTTGATGATCTGCCTGCACATTCTCGTAAGAGGATTGACCATCAAAATCACTTGCGTTTGATATTTGAACGATGCAGATACTATAAAATTCGCTTGAATCCCCACAAGTGTGTGTTCTATGTCAAATCAAGGAGACTGCTCGAATTCATTGTGTCTAACAGAGGCATTCAGGTGGATCCGTTAAAAGTTGAGGACATTGTAAATCTGCCTCCTCCTCGTTCTATCAGGCAGCTTCAGAGCCTGCAAGGAAATTCCAATTTTCTTCGACGTTTCCTTGTAAACTATGCCAAGATTACTAAGGGTTTCATGAGCCTGTTAAAATAGGAAACCCCATTTGTATGGGATGAAACTACACAACTCGCATTTGAGGCATTGAAAAAATCTTTGTTGTCGGCACCATTATTGCGACCGTCAGATTACTCTAGGGATTTTATATTGTATCTGGCCACATCTGAGTCGACCATAGGGGTAGTCCTAGTCCAGGAGGACGATAAGCTCCAAGAGCATGTCATTTACCATCTTAGTTGTGCTTTAGCCGGACCTAAACTCAAGTACTCCCACATCGAGAAGTTGGCCTTAGCAATTGTTTATGCTGTCAGAGGTTACGTCACTACATCTTACTAAGGACTACGATGGTAGTGGCAGATGTTAATCCTTTTCAATATGTTTTGTCTTGACGGATAGTTGGAGGAAAATTTAAAAAATGGATAGTCATTCTCCAAAGTTTGACTTGGATTTTCAGTCCGCCAAATCCAAAAAATCCTTAGTTTTTGTTGATCTTATCGCAGAATTTCCAATAGAAGAAGATGTAGCTATTGAAGAAGACTCATTCCCAGATGAGCACATTTTTTTGATTTCCACCTCTGATCCTTGGTATGGAGATATACTTATCTATCTCCATACTTTGAATTATCCTGCAGCTTTCTCGTGGGAAGAACGACGTAAACTACACCTACATGCCAAGAACTACCTCATCATGGGAGATACTTTATACCGTAGAGGGGTATATTTCGTTTTGCATCGATGTCTTACCCACGAGAAAGAGGAGATTGTCCTAAATGATGCCCATAGTGGAGCGTGTGGGGGTCATTTATCTGGGTTAGCAAGAGCCCAGAAGATATTACGTGCCGGTTATTTCTGGCCCACAATCTTTAAAGATTGTGTGGAAGCAGTGAAGTGTTGTCACTCTTGTTAGCTTTATACCAGAAAAATGCGGTCACATCCCGCTCCGTTATTTTCCGTCACCTCAGTGAGCCCCTTCAAGAAGTGGGGGATTGATTACGTGACGTGTAACCCAGCCTCGACTAGGGGGCACAAATATATCATTGTCACCGTGGACTATTTTACGAAATGGGCAAAGGAAATGCCCACCTTTAAAGATGATGGGGAAACTGCAGCTTTTTTCATGTTCAATCAAATTATTGCACGATTTGGTAGACCTAAAGTGATTGTCACTGACCATGGTAGTCATTTCCAAAATAGCATGATGACTCAATTGACCACTATGCTAGGATTTAGATAAGAACATTCATCTTCATTATATCCTCAAGCAAACGGTCAAGTCGAGGAAATTAATAAAACTTTGAAGACTATCCTTAAACGTACTATTAATGCAGCCCATTCCAACTGGAATATCATGCTATATCCTACACTTTGGACATATCGGACTAATGTAAAAACTACTTTGGGGTTTTCGCCTTTCCAACTCATCCATGGAGTGGAAGTTGTTACCCTGATTGAATATGAAACCCCGTCTTTAAGAATTGTTATTCATGTGTGACCTGATACGACTGAGCTTGAAGAACGTCTATTACATTTGGAACACCTTGATGAACAGTGTAGAGATGCGCTGACAGCAAACCAAGCTCATAAAAATAGGGTCAAAAGTCAATATGATAAATCGGTCAAGCCTCGAATCTTCTCTGAGGGAGGACTTGTTTTTCTCTGGGACCAAGACAAAGAACCCCTAGGGGCAGGAAAGTTCAGGTCTATGTGGTTAGGACCTTATATCGTGTCAAAAGTGTTAAAGAAGGGCGCATATGAATTGATATATTTCGATGGGAATAAGCTGTATGAGCCTAGAAATGGGCTCTACTTGGAAAAGTACTATGCTTAAACTTAGCACTTTTTCTTGTATTTAATTGTATGTAGTTTTTGTACACTAGTTCTTTGGTTTGTGTTTTTTATATACCATCTACTGGTTGTTTCAGATTTCTTCTGAGAGGTTCATAGGTTTCGCTGATGGCGTCAGTCGCCACACTTGTAATTTAGCTTCGGCGGCATGGGTCATTTATTCACTCTCAGGACAATTAGTTGCCTTAGGAGGCGCTTGCTTAGGTCCTGCTTCCAATAATGTGGCTAAATATAGGGCTTTCATTGAGCTTTTATGGGATGCTTTGTCACATGGTATCACTCAGCTGGAAGTCCGACTGGACTCTCAGCTGGTGATTTCCCAGCTCAATCGGGCTTGTTAGTGCCAGAAATTGTTCTCATACTACTAAAGAACAAGCCAACACAATCTCAATAAATAAAATTAAGTAAAACAGGTTTTTAGGGTTTTGGCTTATGGTTTTGGTTTTAAAAACTTCATCAGCAAGGGGGAAATAAAAATCCACAAGCTAATACAGAACTAAATCATGCAATTTGGATAAACTGGGTATCAAACACATCACAATAAGCCATAAACATTACACATGAAATACTAATTCCACCCACATGCTACACGCATTTACATGAATAAACCTTTAAACAAGAAATGAAATTGTAAACTGAGCAATCAACCATATTAGAAATGAAAAAGTATAATAGGTAAAATATCTTATCTGTTTATATATAATCAATAACAGTCATCCACTTACATAAGAGTTATAAGTGCTAGCTTGAGAAATCAAACCTCCAAAAGCCTCTCCTTGAGTGAAAAACCCCCCCTCAAAACTGTATGTTTGTCTTCCTTTTATCATTACAATTGTAAAGTAGTTCCATAACTACCTTATAGTTCAAAATTTGAAACAGTTACATCAATTAGTTACATGATACCTCTAAATCTTTAAAGACAATTAACCCAAAAATAATCAATCGGATTTGGGAAAATTTGGCGAATTTTTGGAAATTTGGGTCTCAAAGACGCCTTCATATATCTCGTTCCAAGACACCTGTACAAACACTGAGAGAATTTTGTTTAAATGAATATGTTATGAACAAAAACCTCTCTTGTTTTTTAAAAATTCCCCTTCAATTGATCAGAATACGTGCTGCAAATTTGTGACTAAAACAGGAAATTATTAAATAATTCAAACCCTGAAAATAGGCCACAAAGATGAATTCGAATCTCTCAAACGATAATAGTTGTTGTAACACTAAGAGATATTTTTGTGAATGAGTCTATTTTGGACAAAAACCTCTTTTGGTTTTCCCAAATTCATTTCCATATCCTCGTAATCTGCTCCCAATGACAATGACAAAAACAGGAAAAACAGAGTTGCTACAGGAATCTCCTCATTAAAATATTTGACAAAGGACTCAAAAATGAGAGTTAGATTATAAATCAAAACTTGGAATAAACTTTTATTATAAGTTTTTGAAAGCTTAAAGATGTACATAGTAATTAATAAGCCCAAAAGACAAAGCTTAAAACTAAAATAATGAAATAATTCAACCATTAAAAGCATTAAATCCAACCAAAATTATTGATTGTCAAAAATTCTTAAAATCAACATAAAATGTAAAATCATTTTAAACCAATGGTTGAAAATTAGGACAAAAAGAACAGATAAATTAAGAACAAGATCTAGTTATAACATCTAGCTCTTGCTGCGGGATGAATTCCTCCTTGTGAGGCTTCAAGAACCTGTAGAGCTTGTGCCTTATTCATTGGGTGATGGAGTCATTTACCAAATCTCTGCAACTTTCTGAAAATTTGAACACATACCTATGAAATAACAAAATACTGCTACAAACCAGCATACCGAAAAGAATCTACATGCTCGTATAGTAAGCTTATTCTTCTATTTACTCCTACTTCTAATCAGAGGAAACAATCCAATCAAGTGTAATCAAACTTGCAGTGAAGCCAAGAAACCATTTGACTGAGAATCATAATTCCATGCATGCTATTGTTTAAGAAAACCCACAAAATATGTGATAAATGCAATAAAGAGTCTGTAGGTTGCTGATAATTGTGACTGGAAATAGAAAGTATGTCAAACGCTGGAGCATTAGAAGCCTTTGAAAAATACAACTCCATCCAAGAAGCCACGGGATCATGAAATTTTCGATTTAAAACTTCAATGTCTTCATTACATTCATCATAAAGTGAAACATTCTCTTCCTCTCCATTGTTGTTCTTTTTAAACTTTGGCTCAAGAATGCAGATTTTCTTCTTCCAAAGAGGGATATATACTTGAAGGTTTATGATCATCGGAATAGACAAAAAAAAAAAAAATTATTTTGACATGCAATGGGAAAGACAAGAAAGAACTGATGAATAAGAACAAAACCTCATGGAGGAAAGTAACAAGCTGATACCCAGTCTTTCCATTTGGCTTCTTCATTTTTCTGTCTTGACAAAATTTTCTTCGCAGTGGAATCTTTAATCGTGGAGTCGCCGGTGAAAAATTGTAGTCTAAAAGATTTTCTGATTTTGTTCACCTCTCAAAATCAAATGAATAATGATATCCCATGGAAGATATACTTCAGATTTTTCCCCGACAACGGTGCCAAAGATGTTAGTGCCAGAAATTGTTCTCTGACTATTAAAGAACAAGCCAACACAATCTCAATAAATAAAATTAAGTAAAACATGTTTTTAGGGTTTTGGCTTATGGTTTTGGTTTTAAAAACTTCATCAGCAAGGGGGAAATAAACATCCACAAGATAATACAGAACAAAATCATGCAAGTTGGATAAACTAGGGATCAAACACATCCCAATAAGCCATAAACATTACACATGAAATACTAATTCCACCCACAGGCTACATGCATTTACATGAATAAACCTTTAAACAAGAAATGAAATTGTAGACTAAGCAATCAACCAGATCAGAAATAAAAAAGCATAACAGGTAAAAGGGCTTATCATTTTATATATAATCAATAACAGTCATCCACTTACATAAGAGTTATAAGTGCTAGCTTGAGAAATCAAAGCTCCAAAAGGCTCTCCTTACGTGAAAAATCCCCCCTCAAAACTGTATGTTTGTCTTCCTTTTATCATTACAAAAGTAAATTAGTTCCATAACTACCTTATAGGTCGAAATTTTAAACAGTTACATCAATTAGTTACATGATAACTCAAAATCTTTAAAGACAATTAACCCAGAAATAACAAATTGGATTTGGGGAAATTTGGGTCTCAAAGACGCCTTCATATCTCTCATTCCAAGACACCTGTGAAAAAACTGAGAGAGGTTTTTTTAAATGAATATATTATGAACAAAAAAATCTCTTGGTGTTTCAAATTTATCCTTCAATTGATCAGAATACATGCTGAAAATGTGTGACTAAAACAGGAAATTATTAAATAATTCAAACCCTGAAAATAGGCCACAAAGATGAGTTTGAATCTATCAAACGATAATAGATGTTGTAAAAATGAGAGAGGTTTTTGTGAATTATTTAGTTTTGAACAAAAACCTCTTTTTGTTTTCCCAAATTCGTTTTCATCTTCTAGTAATATGCTCTCAATGACAATGACAAAAACAGGAAAAACAGAGTTGCTACAGGAGTCTCCTCATTAAAATATTTGACAAAGGACTCAAAAATGAGAGTTAGATTATAAATCAAAACTTAGAATAAACTTTTATTATAAGTTTTTGAAATCTTAAAGATGTACATATTAAATAATAAGCCCAAAAGACAAACCTTAAAACTAAAATAATGAAATAATTCAACCATTAAAAGCATTAAATCCAACCAAAATTATTAATTGTCAAAAGTTCTTAAAATCAACATAAAATGTAAAATCATTTTAAAAAATGGTTGAAAATTAGGACAAAAAGAACAGATAAACTAAGAACAAGATATACTTCTAACAGGGCTTATCAGGTGCGGAACCCTATTCTATTGCGTCAGTTTATGCAAGTTAAGTTATTGGAAAGACATTTTGAGTTCATTACATTCAATCATATTCCTAGGAATCAAGATTCATTAACTGATGCATACGCTAATTAAATCTTGGATTGTCATTTAACACATCTTACATAAAAAGTATACAGCAAACACATAAAAAACATTTGTAAATAAACCGACAAAAATATATATGTGTGTGTGTGTGTGTGTGTGTGTGTGTGTGTGTGTGTGTGAATATCTGTCTATATAGATAGGTCAAGTCTCTGATCCTCAAATCCAGTCATAACTGTGTAATATACAAAATATGGATCTAAGCCCATCAAAATGCCCCTAGGTCTAAGCTTGACCACCTTGGTCCCCTCGGTCACCTTGTACTCTGGCTTCTTCAGCCTCTTCGGCTTCAGCAGCCTCAACAGCATCTATATATACCGGTACTGCTCTGGCTACCCGCCTCAGAAGGCGTATCCAGACAGTTAGTAAACCAACTATGAACTCCTGCATGATGGCTGGGATGTGCTCAATCCGTAAGGTAGGTACTCTCTGGGTAAGCTTGGCCAGCTTCCCCTCGAAAACCGTAATCAAGCCCTGGTCTTCTCCCAAGACAGGACGCACATACCTACGTGGATTCCCTTCAGGGCAGACTGGTCCAATCTCTGCATTTTGACATTTTAAAAGGAATAGAACTTTTATACATATGTATATATCTCTATATTTAAATTTCATAAAAATTTTGAAATTTTGAAAATAAAAATTACCTAACTCACCCCATGCTCCTCCTGGAGGGAGGACGAGGTCAGTATCACCACGGAAATCCATTCCAGCATATGGAAACTGCTCCAAAGCTGGAAACTGTCGCTCCCACCAAAAGTAGAAGTCATCATCATAGACACTCTGTACCGATTCACCACCTCCATGGTGGAGGAAAATATCTCCCCACCTGCTCAACCTAGGCTGAGGAGGAGAGCGAACTAGTAGTGGCACTGCAGGACTCAATCCTAGCATTCCCTCAAAGAAGAAGGCTACTAGTATGTTGGAATACCCAAAATTCTTCCTCCTGCCTCTTTTGTAGTCAAAGAGTTGTTTTCTCATAATTGGGATCACTCCCCAGCACCAGTCATATAGGGCTCCCTACATACAATCTACTGCTAGTCTCATCTGGTTCTGAGTTGCAAGGTGGAGTGATGACGACCCTGCAACCCTCGCTATAGTGCTTGCCAACACCTGTAAAGGAAATTTGCGAATGTGAACAATAGGGATGCAGCTACCCCTCTTTTGCATGCCTGGCTCGCAGTATATATCAATATAGTTATGTACACTTAGAGGGTTACCGCCTCTGCCAGTGGCTTCCAAGTTCACTGGAGCTCCCCGTCATGATAAACCAACAATGAAATAGACATCCTCGGAAGTAATCTCCAAAGACTCACCTTGAAGGTCAAACATGCCTAAATCATGATCCCAATAATTTATCAAGAACTCCAAAAGGTAGACATTGGCCCGCATGGGTGAGGTACAGAAAAACTTCAATAACCCACTTTGACATAAAATATGCATTGTGGGTGCATCTTAAAGAACTTCTTGATCCATGTCTTCATGTTCTCGCTCCCTCCACTCAAGCACCATCTTTCAACCTAATAACCAACCTTTAGTTTCATATAAAATTTTGAAATTTTGACCCTACATACTCTTTTTTCACCTCACGCAGCATACGCGATTGTCTTTTAAGGCAAGTCGCATACTATACGCGACTGTCTTTTAGGAAACCCACATACAGAATGCGTGTATGTGACTTTTAATATAGCAAACCCGCGTACACAGTGTTGTTGTTTTGAAGGCGTCTAAAAACATGAAATTAGGGCTCAATTTTGACAGATGCTTGGATCAAAAGAAAGAGCATGGAGTGTAGTCTTACCTGACAATTGCGGTTTTGGGAATGGTCCACCGAATCGTCCACATCGAGCAATTGAAGGTAGAGGTATAAACTTGTCTTTTATGGTTAAAAATCCAAATGGTGAGTTTTTTTATATGTTTTGAACTATTTATAAAAAAATTATTTTTCAAGTGGGTTTTTTCCCTATAGTTCATAATTTGTAAAACTAATACCATATTTTTTCTTCCATGTGACAAGTTTATCATCATTTTTAAAGTGTTTTTGCTCATATAGGATGGTTTTTTGTCATTTCACGTGCATTTTGCATCTATACCTACTCCATCTTAAACCTAGCATTAACATTTTTACCACGGACTATGGTATTTTTAACCATTAGCTCCTTGTCTTTACCATTGTTCTTCTGTGGATAGGGCCTTCCTACCATGATTATCCTCATTTAGAACCTATTTAATGTCTTTCGATACTTATGCTGCAACTGTCATAGGTTGAAGGGAATATTTTTAGCTATTTTTCACGCCAAATTGAGCCTCATTTTGGTCTCTTTTTACAAGCTATCCCTTTATAGGACTCCCCACCCTTATGGAGTTTCTTTAGGCCCAGGTCTAACTCCTTAAAAATAGACTTGAATGCAGACGTAAACTTGTCTGTTCAAGCTCGTTAAGAATACGTGAATGGGCATCCACATTGGTGGTAGGTTATCTCTTTCTCGGACCATGTGGAATAATACGAGAAATGATCACTGTTTTTTCTACGCAATTGAGAAGAGTATTCTCAGGTATAGGTTTATCACTTTTCCATACCTAAGGGACTAAATTTACGGAAAAGGAACACCCGGTATGAGCTCAGTTTTCTCTTTTTCGTGCTCTGGACCTAAACATGAAAAATATTTCGAGTGTACTTTGTGTCTTTGTTATGCTCATTAAACACTAAGAACAAAGCATCGAGTTTATTGTTGTAATCCCCATTTCTCGTACTCAATGGATCTTTCCGAGTGATCTTGATTTCCTTCACACTCGTAAAACTTAAGCTATATGCTGCTCTCGAAGGAGCATTGGGTAGGTGGTGATTTAACCTTTTTTGAACCTCCCTAACTAAGTACGAAAAAGGTTCACCTTTTCTTCTACGGAAGTTAAGAGAGTTCTTTTGTGGTATGTTTTATACTTTTTCGGCCTCAGGAGACTAAATTGGATGAAAAAGGACCCCCCTGGAGTCTTCTTTGGAATTTCCAGACTCTCTAAATATGAAAACACTGATTAGTTGGGCCTTAATCATCAACTACCCCAACCATCTCAACCTCCTCAACCTTAGAAACCACTCTATTTTCCAAAGTATAAATAGAGGCCTTGGGGAGGGCATTCAGAAGGAGGAGGGGAGAGAAAAGTTATGTTGGTGGTATATCTTCAGAAGTCTTGGAGCAGCAAAACTCAGAGTCCTTTGGTTGCAGATGAGTCCTTGTCTCAGGCGTTGGGTTGTACACTTATCTCATTCACTGATTGTTAATAAAGAGAATTCTTCTTCCAACATTATGTTGAGTCTCTTTCATGTATTAGGGTTTGATGAATATATTTGATTAAGTACTATATATGTTGTTTATCTAACATGTTATATATACATGTATAAGATTGTACTTGGATAATTTTCTCTTTGCAGGTGAAGAAGGTGCATCCCTGAAAGCTTTGGAGAGAAGCAGAGCGGAAGAAGATAAACCTTGGATCAACCGTCGGTAATCAGGTGAGTCCAATATTTCTTCCTATTTCCTTTCTGTATTTAACTAAAGATAATTGTCTGCAAGTTTTATAAGTAAGTTGGTAACCCTAGACCCTATGTTATAAGGGTGTTTATTCCCGAACAACAATGGGATCTTTGATGGCCTATAACTAAAAAGGAAGGCCTACTTCCCTCCATTATTGTCAACAACATCATTAGGGTTTGTCTGAAGGTGTATATAGCAAAACCAATTAGGTATATCTGATATCTGTCAAAAAACAATTGGGTATCTATGCAGTAAAGAGAAAGCATTGAATTACAGTCTCAGTTAATAATCATTTGCTTCTATATTGTTGAAAAATTTATTAGGGATACAGGGTTTTCTCTGTGAAGGTCACTAGGTATACATAGGTATTTTTTGTGAAAAAACTGTTGGGTATACAAGGTTTTTTCGTGTGAAGATTCATTTGGTGTAGATGGTTTTTTCTTGTGAAAATTAATTGGGTTTTCACAGGTTTTTTTGTGACAATTCATTGGGTACACAGTTTCTTTTTTGTAAGTATCATTTGGATTTTCAGTGATGGGCAGTAAGTGGAGAAAGGAAAAAAGTTCCCTGGCATTGAATGGCTTTAGCAGGCATAGGTGCACCTCTCATTCTGACCTCTATTTCCATCAAGTTCTCCTTCCCCTCTGGGCTATGAACAGGCAGCAGGACCTCCAGGGTGGGATTATTGTTTTGATATAATCTTTGCTTTAATTCATTCTCTCTCTCTCAGACTTTTCTTTGTGTCATTTTTGTTTTATGATGCAGAATTACTTTTACAAGCAGAAAGGTATAAATCTAAGGTTCATTTTATTTGATATTTTGGGAAAAATCTAGCTTTTGTTGTTGGTACATTGAGCAGTCTTGTTTTCTTAAGTTGTTTCACGGGGAAGTTTTGCTTCTCTCATTTGGATCATTGAGATATTGTGTAGCCCTTTTTATGCATTATGTAAGGTAGAAAACTTGATTTCCTATGTTTGTGTGACCAAGATCATGGTCTTTTCGACTGGGTCATTAAAAGATCCTGTGCCTGGGTGCCTTCCGGATACTGTTGTAATGATACCTTCTAGTGCCAAGTTCAGTATTGTTGTAATTGCACCTAGTGGTGCCATGACATAAATAAATAAAATCTTTGAAAGGTTCATTGAAAAATATTTGTTTTCTGAATTGGGTAGTTGAAGGATCTTGTTTCTTTAGTTGGGTCATAGAGAATCTTGTTTTCCTTTCTTGTTGTTTAGGTATTTGGATAATCTTATTTTTTGAATATGGAAACTAAGAAATTGCACTGTCCTTTATCTTTGTTTTGGTATCTAGATAACCTTATTTTCTGAGTTGGGCAACTGAGAAACTTTGCTTTTTACATTTAGCTGACAAAGATGTTGATTTTGTACCTAGGAAAGTGGGCTCTCCATATGTGGCTGGGAATGGCCAGGCCCCTTGATGTTACAGCTGCACATTTGAATATTTTTATTAATGAATTAATGTAATTTAGAAGGGATTGTCTTGCTTTTCTTTTGAAATATCAAGTTTCTAGCTCCACTGCATTTGATATGGTTGGACTTTGCTGATGCCTATTTAAAACCACACTTTAATACTACAGAATGCTGCATGTACATAGTTCTTGTCGTTTTTTATTAAAAAAATGAAGCCATTCCTTGTCCTGCAAGGAATTTGACCTTGGATGTTTTCTGCTGGCATTTATTTGGACTTTTGGCTTTTCACCATCATGTGTATATTAAGGGATTATGTTTGGGCATATTCCTTGTCTCATAGATTCATGATTTTCCCTATATTTTTGCAGTCTCCTGTAAACCATGTTTGGGAATGATTCTTGAAATTGTCTTTTTAGTTCTAACATGTATTGTTTTTAGTTGATAATTGCTAATCAATTTCTGCATTTGACATGGCTAGACTGCAATCCAGATGATTTTAAACTAAACATTGAGTGCAACCATGCAACCCTCTCTGGGAAGCACCCATATTTGTTCCTGGTTGCTAAGGACATTAGTATTGAAAACTTTGTTGATTACCTTCTATTTTAATATATGAATACTGATGGATGTCAGAACTTAAGCCCCATTACTCCCACGTCATAGTGATAGCTAATTTATGCCAGTAATGTTATATTGATATCTACTTAAATTGGTTATGATTGGATGTATGGTAAAGAACGGTGATTTATTTTTATTATTGCGCTCATTATTATCAGGAAGAAATTTCCTTTTGCATACTAATGCACATCTGCTTTCAGCTATACTGTGTGAGTACTGTTAATTTACTTTTGAGTTAACTTCAGTTTAGATTCTGTTACGACTTAGGAAAAATA
This sequence comes from Pseudotsuga menziesii, assembly GCA_001517045.1. Taxonomy (NCBI): domain Eukaryota; kingdom Viridiplantae; phylum Streptophyta; class Pinopsida; order Pinales; family Pinaceae; genus Pseudotsuga; species Pseudotsuga menziesii. Next base: position 42,021 of record LPNX010312261.1, on the reverse strand, counting down.
TTACCACTTAGTTTAAAACTTTAATGGACATTTTCATTTATGTTGGAAGAATAACTAACAAAAGTATTTGGCATACGAGAAGTTGAAAAAGAATTGTAATTTTCCAAATTTCGGAGAGGGAATACACAACCCACAATGCAGTAACAAAATCATTAACACCTCTGAACAGGCACAAAAAAGAGTTGTAACAAGAGCATTAACAACCCAAAAGAAGCACAGAATTATCTGTTGTAATGGTATGAATTTTTCTTTGATAACAGTCCAGAGCATGTAGAATAGTGTGAAGAACAAACCTTACCATGCATCATAGGCACACATGAAGGTGCCAAATTTCAAAAAGCAGACCATACTGAGTCGTGTGGAATATTCCCAAGACAAAACAAGACATGCATGCAACCCGAGGCATGCAGAACATGCTGAAACAAGCTAGAAAACATAATTTTGAACAGAAACCAAAGAAAATGTACAAACTATTAAAAATATGAGGTGCACTGGATTCAACATAGGTGCAAGAACATTCATACTACACACAGCCTAAGGTAGAACAACTCACACAACTTGAAGAATTTTCAACACACAATTCAAGGTAATTTTTTGCATGAAATTTGAGGCATTTCTTGCACATAATACAAGAATTCAAGGTATTTTGTGACAAAAATTTAGGCACCGAACCCAAGACTCAAACTTGATGCACAAAAATTGATGAGAAAACCCCATACTATAGTGTACGTAGATAGAAAACACAGAGAATTTATGAGAAATATATAAGAACAAATGTAGACTATACTAAATAAAATATAACACCCACAAAAAGAGAACCCTTTATTGACATTACAGAATAAGAGCAATGTTAACTGGCCTCTTCAAAGGGGAAACATATAAACAAGTGGCACATGAATACAACAACATTACTCCTTGAAAAAACAATGCATAGATTCATCCCTCTATAAACAATTTCTAATACCCAAAACCTAACCACTAGTGGGCCAAACATGAATGAGTACCAAATACCTAGTTGAACTTATTTCATAAGGATGACCCTTTTCCATGGGGTCTTCACTTAGTGAAACCATGCCATAGCACGTTCGTTCGTGGCATATGAAACAATACCCTTATTTTCAAAAATATTGGAAAATGCCTCTCAAAATCACTCTTTTTAACCCCCTCCCAATATGCCTTCCCAATTTAAAAAAAAACCCTATTTTCACTATATAATGCATTTATCCATTTTTTCATTTACATTTTGTATACCCCTGTATACTTCTACCTAGTATATTGAAATGATACCCCACATGCATTATACAATGCACCTTTCTTCTTTTGATGTATATTATGGATGCACATTACTTCACCCACAGAGATCACATTCATTTCCTAAATTAACATTAGTTTGTCATTTTTTTCCAGGTGCCTGCACAAGATCAAAGCTTAAGGCAAAAACATACAATGTGAAAAAGTTAAAATTAAAGTGCTAGCAAGGGATAACGAGTGGATGACATAATGAGAAATGATGGGTAAATTTTTTACTAACCTTCAGTTGTGATAAATGTGGGAAAAAACTCCAAATAACAAGATCCAATCTTCAATTTTGATGGTTGATGGTGAAGGAAATGTCGCCCAAATCCTTCCTTAAGTTCAAAGAAAGTGTTCTTGATCTCCTTAGCTCTCCTCTCTATCTCTGCATTGAGCAAATGACAAAAACAAACTAACTTAAAACCCTTTTTTCCTTCCACAGTCCACGACAACCGATTTTTTCTATTGACTCGCTATTTTTCACCAAAAAATCGGGTCAGTTTTTTGGATTATTTCGCCAAAAAAATGGCATCCTCGAAATCTCATGATTTCTTGGGCATCGCCGATTTCTCAGCCGATGCTGGTAACACTGTTGTATTGGAACGTGTAGGAATTAAATCCACAGTGCTACGACTCAAATGATAAATGATTGAACAACTACTTGCAGGGTTGGCAAGCATTCCACCCTCCTCCGCATTCAATTCAAATGTTTCATCGCTCACCTCATTTTCTACGCCTTCACCATGTGGCCTATGCACCAAGTGTCCCTTGTGGATGGCCTATGTGTCACCTGCATCCGGGGTTCAAACATATATAATATTACATAAGGTTCATAAAAAAGTATGAATTTTTTGTGTTATAAACATGTCATCATCAAATCAACATCTAAATCATTACGAAGATTACTTCTCCTTTGTGTGAAGTGGATGGCAAGCGTGATGGCAAGTCCAAGTAGGTTGTCAAGTGAAGATTGTATGTAATGTTTACATACAAAGGTTGTTCATGTGAATCATTACAATTTCAAACATATATAATGTTACATAAGGTTCACAAAAAGTATGAAGTTAGTGTTTCATAAACATGTCATTATCAAATCAACATCGAAAACATTACAAAGATTACTTCTCTGTTGGGTGAAGTGGATGGAAAGTCCAGGTAGGTTGTCAAGTGTAGCATCTCAAATATGCCTTATGTGGGTTGCAAACATGTATACAGTTCTTGATATGAATTTACAAATGTGCACCAAAAGACAAGATCAAAATTTGACACCTAGTCCACCTACTATGACATATTGTTTCCACATGGCCCACACCTCATGTTGCACCCAAAACCCCTCCCTAATTTCTCTTCCACCAGTAAAATGTTGTCCTTCGGTATGGATCATGCATACCTGACTATATATTGTGTGGTCACCTCCATATTTCTCAGTCTCCCAAAGACAAATCTCTGCATGATTCCACACGTTTCCTCAAGATTTATCTTCCACCCAGAAATACACAATTTTTTCACTGCAGAACTTAATTGTATTTTCTATATTTATCTAGCACCCAAAATTATCAGTTTTGTACAATTTATTTAAATACCTGGTAGTTATTGTTGACACACTGTCTACATGTAGATGATTGAGACTGCTTACTACTTGAGTGTTTTCATACTAGAAAATTTATGCACTTCCAAACATTTTGTATTTTGTACAATTATTGTCTTTGTTAGGGTCCTACGCTAACCTCTCTACTTAGGGGTACTTAGGAGTCAATTTATTAATGTATGGATCCATTCTCTTTGAAAAATACCCACTAGGTAGTTGTTGTGTGTTTAAATATTGGAAAAGGGTCATCCTTATGAAATAAGTCCCTCTAGGTATTTGGAACTCATTCATGTTTGGCCCACTAGTGGTTAGGTTTTGGGTATTAGACATTGTTTATAGAGGGATGAATCTATGCAATGTTTTTTCAAGGAGAAATATTGTTGTATTCATGTGCTGCTTGTTTAGATGTTTCCCCTTTGAAGAGGCCAGTTAACATTGCTCTTATTCTATAATGTCAATAAAGGGTTCTCTTTTTGCAGGGGTTATATTTTAGTTAGTATAGTCTGCATTTGTTCTTATATATTTCTCGTAAATTCTATGTGTTTTCTATCTACGTACACTATAGTATGGGGTTTTCTCATTGATTTTTGTGCATCAAGTTTGATTCTTGGGCTCGGTGCCTAAAGTTTTGTCACGAAATACCTTGAATTCTTGTATTATGTGCAAGAAATGCCTCAAATTTTATGCAAAAAATTACCTTGAATTGCGTGTTGAAAATTCTTCAAACTGTGTGAGTTGTCCTACCTTAGGATGTGTAGTATGAATTTTCTTGCACCTATGTTGAATCCAGTTCACCTCATATTTTTAATAGTCTATACATTTTCTTTGGTTTCTATTCAAAATTATGTTTTCTAGCATGTTTCAGCCTGTTCTTCATGCCTCAGGTTGCATGCATGTCTTGTTCTGTTTTGGGACTATTCCACACGGCTCAGTATGGTCTGCTTTTTGAAATTTGGCACCTTCATGTGTGCCTATGATGCATGGTAAGGTTTGTTCTTCACACTATTCTACATGCTCTGGACTGTTATCAAAGAAAAATTCATACCGTTACAACATATAATTATGTGCTTGTTTTGGGTTGTTAATGCTCCTATTACAACTCTTTTTTGTGCCTGTTTGGAGGTGTTAATTCTTTTTTTACTGCATCGTGGGTTGTGTATTCCCTCTCAGGAATTTGGAAAATTACAATTCTTTTTCAACTTCTCATATGCCAAATAGTTTTGTTAGTTATTCTTCCAACAGAAATGAAAATGTCCATTAAAGTTTTAAACTAAGTGGTAATATTTTTCCTAAGTCGTAACAGAATCTAAACTGAAGTTAACTCAAAAGTAAATTAACAGTACTCACACAATATAGCTGAAAGCAGATGTGCATTAGTATGCAAAAGGAAATGTCTTCCTGATAATAATGAGCACAATGATAAAACTAAATCACCATTTTTTACCATAAATACAATCATAACCAGTTTAAGTAGATATCAATATAACATTACTGGCGTAAATTAGCTATCACTATGACGTGGGATTAATGGGGCTTAAGTTCTGACATCCATCAATATTCATATATTAAAATATAAGGTAATCGATGAAGTTTTCAATACTAATGTCCTTAGCAACCAAAAACAAATATGGGTGCTGCCCAGATAGGGTTGCATGGTTGCACTCAATGTTCAGTTTAAAATCATCTGGATTGTAGTCCAACCATGTCAAATGCAGAAATTGATTAGCAATTTAGCAACTAAAAACAATACATGTTAGAACTAAAAAAAACAATTTCAAGAATAATTCCCAAACATGGTTTACAGGAGACTGCAAAAATACAGGTAAAACCATGAATCTATGAGACAAGGAATATGCCCAAACATAATACCTTAATATGCACATGATGGTGAAAATCCAAAATTCCAAAGAAATGCCAGCAGAAAACATCCAAGGCCAAATTCCTTGCAGGACAAGGAATGGCTTCATTTTGTAATAAAAAACTACAAGAACTATGTACATGCAACATTGTGTAGTATTAAAGTGTGGTTTTAAACAGGCATCAGTAAAGTCCAACCATATCAAATGCAATGGATCTGGAAACTTGATATTAAAAAAGAAAAGCATGGTAGTCCCTTATAAATTACATGAATTCATTAATTAAAAAATTCAAATGTGCAGTTGTAACATCAAGGGGCCTGGCCATTGCCAACCACATATGGAGAGCCCACTTTCCTAGTTACAAAATCAACATATTTATCACCTAAATGTAAAAAGCAAAGGTTCTTAGTTGCCCAACTCAGAAAATAAGGTTATCTAGATACTAAAACAAAGAGAAAGGACAATGTAATTTCTTAGTTGCCATATTCAGAAAATAAGATTATCCAAATACCTAAACAACAAGAGAAAACAAGATTCTCTATGACCCAACTAAAGAAACAAGATCCTTTAACTACCCAATTCAGAAAACAAATATTTTTCAATGAACCTTTCAAAGATTTTATTTATTTATTTCATGGCACCACTAGGTGCAATTACAAAAGTACTGAACTTGGCACTAGAAGGTATCACTACAACAGTATCCAGAAGGCACCCAGGCACAGGATCTTTTAATGACCCAGTCAGAAAGACCATGATCTTGGTCACACAAACATAGGAAATTAATATGTCTACATTACATAATGCATAAAAAGGGCTACACAATATCTCAATGATCCAAATGAGAGAAGCAAAACTACCCCGTGAAACAACTTAAGAAAACAAGACTGCTCAATGGACCAACAAGAAAAAGCTATATTTTTCCCAAGATATCAAATAAAATGAACCTTAGATTTATACCTTTGTGCTTGTAAAATTAATTCTGCATCATAAAACAAAAATGACACAAAGAAAAGTCTGAGAGAGAGAGAGAATGAATTAAAGCAAAGATTATATCAAAACAATAATCCCACCCTAGAGGTCCTGCTACCTGTTCATAGCCCAGAGTGGAAGGAGAAATTGATGGAAACAGAGGTCAGAATGAGAGGTGCACCTATGCCTACTAAAGCCATTCAATGCCATGGCACTTTTTGCCTTTCTCCACTTACTGCCCATCACTGAAAATCCAAATGATACTTACAAAAAAGAAACTGTGTACCCAATGAATTGTCACAAAAAACCTGTGAAAACTCAATGGATTTTCATAAGAAAAAGCCATCTACACCAAATGAATCTTCACACAAAAAAACTTGTATACCCAATAGTTTTTTCACAGAAAATACCTATGTATACCTAGTGACCTTCACAGAGAAAACCCTGTATCCCCAATACATTTTTCAACAATATAGAAGCAAATGATTATTAGCTGAGACTGTAATTCAATGATTTCTCTTCACTACATAGATACCCAACTGTTTTTTGACAAATATTAGATATACCTGATTGGTTTTGCTATATACACCTTGAAACAAACCCTAATGATGTTGTTGACAATAATGGAGGGAAGTAGGCCTTCATTTTTAGTTATAAGCCATCAAAGAGCCCATGCATTGCAATGACCCCATTCATGTTGTCATAGGCACTATCCCATTGTATCATGCTATACAGCCTATTTTTTCTTGACTGTTCAGCAGCAAAAGTTTGCAAACCTTACAGGGCAATTTCCAAGACAGATTACAGTTTTGTCATGTGGGAGCAGGAACAGGAATCGAAGAAATTACTGCATTGATTTTCGGTTAAAAATCAGACTGTATAGTACCCTATAGAATGTCCAAATAGCAATGTGTTTTCTCGGTTTACTTTCATAATTTGACACAGTTCTCAAGGTGTCTTTTTTTCAAGTCCTCTATAAATTTGTAAAGTTTTCTCAAGGAGGCAGAATAAAATCTTTCTCTGGGTTTTTCTCTATGCTTGGCCCTAAATCTGTTAAGTTCATTTTATTTTTAGATCAATAGTTTGATAGATTCATTGTGCTTATTTTCAAAACTCAATGAGAAGATTGTAATTAATGAGAACTCAGTGGAAGATAAATCTAGATTGAATCTAGAGTGTTTGATAAAAATCCTAAAAGTGTTGTTAGTGTTATTTGTGAAAATTTATTCAGTGCAGTCTAGAGGGTAACAATAAGAATGCACATAGAAATAGCCAATATTTACCCTAGAAACCCTTTACTAGAAAAAACAACCTTCAAAATATATCTTTCTTTACCCTTGGTCAATCCCACCAAGCCATGGCCAATGCAGTCAATGGCGGCCACATTAAGCATTTTATAGTGGAGTTCTTCCACCCTTGAAATAGGTTTCATCGCATACTAAAACCATGGACAAATACCATGGGCCCATAAACCACCAATGGTAAACCCATTAATCACCAAATCAAGGTAATCTTAATTACTTTTTTCACCAAGTCAAGCTTAACCCAACATTTTCAGCTCTGCACTAAGAATTTGTACAAGATATTTACATCATGTACGTCATGGTCATGTTTCAATTTTCAAACTCAACACTTTACAAATAACTTATCATCCTGATGATCAACCTAACTATTGGTTTGAAACATCGACTGTCCAATCCTAATGTGGACCTTCCTGAATTCTAGATGGATAACCCCATCATTGTTTATTTACATAATTTGTATGATACCAGGAGTCAAAACCGTGGTATTAGATCGCGTGTCTAGGTTTGAAATAGTGGGGATTTTCGGAACTTTGTGAAGGACTTCTTTTAAACCTTGAAAGTGGGGATTAGGATGTGAGTAGATTGTTTCTCCAATTCATCATGCCTGCAGCTAGCCATATCATAATTTTGTTGGTAAACAGATCTAGTTAGCAAGTAATTGTTGAACAAGCTACTCAAACAAGTAATTGTTTCTCATCTTTTTCTAGATGTGTAAATCTTGAGGTAAAATTCTTGCATCCTTAAGGTTCTTTACTGTAACTTGGTAATGAATTTATTGATTGCTATAAAAATATTCATGCATGTGTTTTTTCTGGCACAGGTATTATTTGATGCAAAGCAATGGGATAATCGGGTCCTGCAATTCAAGGAGCAGTTCTGCAAACTATATGGAATGACTATTGAGCCACTGCTGAATATTTACCTACAAGTTGGGTTATTTGCTCTTAAGACTCAGTATCCTTTAATCTGTATAATGCTTCATTTTATATTTCAATCAGGCAGGTAAAAGTTTTCCAAAGGCAGGCTAGGTTGCTTTAATAGTTTTCTGAGTTCTCTGAGTCCCTTGAGATTGTTTCCTTGACTTACTGAATATTTTTCTATGAGGAAAATTGTACAAAAGAAGACCCACTATCATGGGAGAGCTTCTAGAATCTTTCTTCATATTTACCTTTCTCAAATCATTTCCACTCTAAGCTAGTATGCTATATTTCAAAAGAACTAATGGATGCAGATAATCCACCTTTCGTTTTACCAAATGGTTATGTCTACAGTACTAAGGTAATATTTTCAGCCTTTAAAGACATGGTGATTGTAATTTCCCATAGGAATTCAACTCACATATAAATCAAAATCAAATATGTTCTATTTTCTAGTTCATACAAAAAGAAAATTTACAGCCTTTAAAGAAATGAGTAGCAAAAGTACGTACAGCACATTAACTTAAATGCAAACAAAGGAAGAAATATGTTAAAACTCCAAGTGCCTAAGCGGTAGGTTGTCTATTTGTTTTGGATGCACATTTCCATATAATGACGGTGATAAGTGGGTGTGAGCATGTGGTTAGAGGTGCATAAATGAATATATGTTTTTGTTCATGCACACCGTAATTTCTATATAACTAGGTAATTTTTCTGTTTTCTGGATGTTATGGGAAATTATCAGACTATTTACTTATTTTGCATCCATTGCAATGCAACAAGCTTTGGATGAAATGGCGAAGAAAAATAATGGAAAAGTGACCTGCCCAAGGACTGGCACAGTTTGTGATTTTACATATCTTAGCAAGGCATTCATTTCATAGAATTGTAACAGACGTCTCATTTGTACATATGCTTTCGAAGTAAAGTGTATTAATTAGATGCTTGCTTTTTGTTTCAATTTGGATTGGAAGCAGATTCAATCATTATTATGTAACTTTATCTACCATATCCTGAATTCATTTGGTTGAATTTTTCTTTAATATAAATGCAATGAAACAATCCAACCTACTCTCTCGTGATCTTTGTGTCTCTTTTGTGCCCTTATCAATTTATATTTTGGGTTAAATAGTTGATCTTAATTAAAAAAAGATTTGAGGAATGCTTTGTACGAGTGATAATTAGATCAATCAAAGGCCTATGCTACATGCATGATTGAATATTGTTGGGATACTTTCAAAAGTCACACACACTTCATTTACATGTCTAACGATAATTATGGAAGCATAGTTGATGCAAAATAAAGCTATTATTGGGGATGGACTAAATGTAAAAATTATCATTCTATGAATTAACCCCGAGAATTTTGTGAATCTTGAAGATGTCACATCAGGAGCAAAATTGTTGATTTTGTCATCTTTGATCTTCTGTCATGTTTATCCTTATCAGACAAGATAATTGTTTTAAGGTGTTTTCATCTTGTACATCAGGGGTCCCTGAATTTCAAATGGAACGAGGGAATGTATCATGTTTTCATTGGTATAGCCTCCCTCTGCTTCAGCTTCCCTAATGTTTGTTTGTATTAGAAACTTAGAAAGGCATCTCTGGCCTCTCATCTTTTCTGAACAGTCCCTGAATATTTTTTCTTAAAAGAGCTACATTTTAAACTTCAGTCTCTTTCACTAATGGGCTAGGAAGATCATCAAAGAAGACTTAAAGATGGCCAAAACTCAAAGGATGCAAAAAATAATACAACCAGACGATCATGATAAGTTTTAAATGCTCTCTTTTTGGAAGTTGAGCCTTAAAAGGGATAAAACACCCCCCTTTAATCTCCTTCGCCATCTAAATAATGCAAATGCTTGTAGGAACATAAATATCAATGTCAATTCCTTATTAGAAAGACCCATAGAACAACTTGGTACACGCAACAAAGAAAACAAAGGTTTCTCAAAATAATGGCTGATTTGCATTATTGCAATCTTTAGTCAACTCAATCTCATTCCATGTTATATACAATAAACTTTCTTTAGAGACAAGAGGAAAGGAAGCTATGGATACGTCTATGAAAGGAATTTCTAAACAAAAGACAACCCATTCAAAATTACTGACAAGGACATTCTAGGGATGGAAACTTCCATTGTAACTAAGACACAACTAAGATTGCTACCAAATGACATCTTAAGGTAATTGCAATGGCAAGAAAACACAGATATTAAAAATAACATATATCTTGTTCAACTCATAGCTACTTTGTTTGATAAAACAAGCCATGCAATACAAACGCTAGATATAGAGTAATGCTTTAGATCAATACAAGAGTTTCTTTTAATTCTGATTCGTGTAAGTACTTTACAAACACTAAATAAGCTATTATGAATTTCATACCTTGAAACTTGATAGAAGCCAAAACAAATTTTCAAGGATAAAGAGTTAGGACACATGGAAATGTATATGTCTTGGAGTAAATTCAAGGATAAAGATGTTATATGATTCAAACGAATGAAATCTAGCTATGGCATAAAATACTGGGACATATAAACTTCGAAATTTTTCTAAAATCCAATAAAAGACAATTAGTGAAAGGGCTACCTAATATTTCCAAGCCTATAAAGAGCCTATGCAAAGCATGTCATCATGGAAAGGAAACTGTTAGATTTTTATCATTCAAGCTTAGCATTATGATCTTAGGATCTTTAACTGAGAGAATAACATGCATAGCAATAAAACACAAGAGACAAGAGACACAAAGAATTTTCCTCGAGGAAACCATAAAGGATAAAACCCCACAACTTCCTCAGAGATAGAATGAGCACCAATGGCAACAGTAAATCCTGAAAACATAAATATGATCTCCACAACTTCTATCTCTCTCTCTCTCTCACTGAGAGAGCTTCTCCTCTCTCGCTCATGCGCCCCAATGAGTGAGTGTGTGTGTGATAAATAGAGAGGCTCACTCTCTATTTATATTCTTTCATTCACTTGAAACCCACTCCAACATGTCAGCCTCACTTAACAATTGCTTACTAGAGCCGACATCTCTAGGAGTGTCTAATAACCCTATTGCCCCACAACTTGTGGGGACTTTTCCTCCTCCAACCAACAAGGAGGTTTATCCTTAACACAATGGTGGGGACTATTTCCCTGAATTACAATGGCTCACCTAGGGTCGACTTCACTAGGATATTCTAATAACCCTAGGGCCCCATAACTATGGGGACTTTAAACCTTGACCAATAGGAGGGTTACCCACAATGACTTGACATGACTTATTTATATTATAGAAACTTCCCAGAATAAACATCAGGGTATGACATGACTCAATTGCATTACAGACACATCCCAGAATAAACATCGGGTTACAATACATAAGAAATACGGATGATTACATTCCGAAGTTACAAATACATCAACACTCCCTCTTAACTAGGAAGGTATTCTCTCAACACAATTTATCAGTACACGTCTTCTTCTCTGTATCATCTGGATCATCATCAAGTCCTTGTCATATTCACCTTCAAGTGATATCCATATTCAATTCATATTCATCATCGAATCTGGATCATCACTCAATCTAGATCATCATCACTGGATCTGGATCATCACTCAATCTGGATCATCATCACTGGATCTGGATCATCACTCAATCTGGATCATCATCACTGGATCTGGATCATCACTTGATCTGGATCATCTCTGGTTCTGGAACATCTCTGCTAGATAATCATCATGGGTGCTATCTCTTGATTCTTCTCGTCACAGAAAGTTCTACAAAGCCATCCCTTTTTCATGCTGGATGTAGGCCTAGCCACCATGTAGGTATTCTTCAGCACTTATATCTGACACTTAAGTCGGAATGGCCATCCCAGCACTTACATTTGATCATGTAGGAACCAATGCTATAATCATACCAGAAAGGAAACGCCCAGCACTCACATCTGACCATGTGGTAACATATCCCACAACCCTGTCAGAAAGGCCCAGCACTCACATCCGTTCAACCAATGATCGGAATGGCCCAGCACTTACACTTGGCCATGCGAGGAACCAATCCTCCATGTAAAAAGGCTCTACACTTATATCTGACAACCAATGTCAGAAAGGCTCTTGCACTTACATCCGTTCAACCAATGATCAGGAAAGGCACAGCACTTACATCTATTCAACCAATGATCAAGAAAGGCTCAGCACTTACATCTGTTCAACCAATGATCAAGAAAGACTCTACACTTATATTCGACACATACGAGGAACCAATCCAACATGCATGTTCAAAAAGGCGTGCACTCACATCTGATCTTGTAGGAACCAATCCTGCAGTCATATCAGAATGGCCCCTAGTCCCAGACTGAGCTACCTGGTAACTGACCAGGTGCCTCCATTCTCCTAGAGAATGGCAGTTTCCCTTACATCTGACCTACTCATCAGAATGGCCAGCACTCACATCTGACATGGAAGGAACCAATCCTCTCACCATGACAGAATGGCTCAACCCCTACATCTGACCTACTCGTCAGAATGGCTATGGATTCAGCACTCATATCTAAGATGGAAGGAACCAATCCTCTAACCATGATAGAATGGCTTAGCCCTTACATCTAACCTACTCATCAGAATGGATATGGATTCAGCACTCATATTTGACATGGAAGGAACTAATCCTCTCACCATGATAGAATGGCTCAGCCCTTACATCTGACCATGGAAGGACCCAATCCTCTCACCATGTCAAAATGGCTATGGATCTCATCATTTTCCCTTGGAGGAAACCTAGATCTGGAGAACACCAAGCTTCTCCCCAAAGTACTCAAACTTCACCCTAGCCAATGGCTTTGTCAACACATCAGCTATTTGTTCCTCCGTCACAACATACTAGAGATTCACTCCTCCCTTCTGCACCATATCCCTGATATAGTGATACTTGATCTCGATATGCTTCAACTTGTCATGGAACATTGGATTCTCTGACAACTTCACACAACTCTGGTTGTCACAATGTATACAAGTAGCATCCATCTGGAGATCAAATAAATCAGACAGTAGCTTCCACAGCCATACTACCTCACAACTAGATGAACTAGCTGCAACGTACTCTGCTTCAGTTGTACTCAATGCCACACAGGATTGCTTCCTGCTAAACCAACAGATCACACATGATCCCATACTGAAGCAACACTCTGAAGTGTTCTTTCTATCGATGGCACTGCCCAGTCTGAATCAACATAACCTTCTAGGTTAATATTTTGATTCACCCCATACTTGAGCCCATAATCAATTGTACCCTTTGCAACCATCAAGTGAACATGCCTCAATGTGTTCACAGCAAAGTAAGTATCTGGTATCATATCCATCAGGTACATCAAGGACCCAATCATCTGACGATACATTGTAGCATCAACTGAAGCATCACTCAATAGCTTCATGTTTGATGCCATAGGTGTTGTCATGGCCTTGCAGTCCATCATCCTGAACCTCTTCAGGATCTCTACTGCATACTTCCCTTGTCCACACCTCCATGCCTAGAAAATAGTGCATCGACACATAACAGGAGCATCACTAGTCTTCCACCTTCAACCTTGAAGCAAAGCTTGGAATCCACTTTACTCTCAGTAAATCCTAGAGTCATCAGTAATCTGTCCATCCTATCATACCATGTTGAACCTTAGGATCTTCTGCAGTCACTCCCTCTGAAGCATCATACTCCCTCTGTCTTCCATACTCTATGCACTAAAACATTCTGTACTAGAGTGACACTGGATACCAAGATCCTCTATCTTGAACTTTTTTCAAAAGTTCTTCTCGCACCCATCTGTGAGCTTGTCATCCTCTATAAACCTTGTAGCATAGGTTTAGATCTTCATCAAGCTCATCATGTATGTGTTATCACATGGGTGTCTTCTGAACTCGTACAAGGCCTTATTTCATTTGCACACATGATTATTCCTGTCATGTGTCTCAAATCCCACTGTCTGCAAATGTCTCTTCGAATCTTGCCTTGTATCCTACGATGTTTCCTCTACCTGATGGAACTGCGAACTTCCCTTCATGTATCGATACTGCATCCTAGACATCATTCTTCTTGAACTGGTCTTCCCTTTCTTCTTGGAAGGTTCTGCATCAATGATGTCACTGCATTCATCATATTATTTTTCATCTTGAACTGTCGTTACTTATTCTTTGGAACAAGTCTCATCCTTCTTTGCTTGTAGGCGATTATGTATGCGATCTTTCCTACAAGTCAAATGCATTTGTATGGTTAGAAACATTTCATAAGAAATATTCATACTGGAAAATTCTTATGCATAAATATATATGATCATGCAACTACTTTAGCCAATACAACATTCATCCATATCTCACTGAAACTTTTCTAGATGCCTTCCATCTCTACCAGGACAATATTGAGATTGTGCACTAATCCAAATGTCAACAAAGAGGTTTCATTCTAAATAAGTAGCAATGGAGAGTTGTATAGCACCATGACCTACTTACCCATTACATGCATATTAGTAGTATACTGTCATTAATGCAAACATTATATGATGCATAATACATTAACTGAATATAAACAAATGCATAACAAAAGAATATCATGAAATGAAAATTGAATACTTATCTTTATTTGTTTCGTGGGTAGAGTCCTTCTTGAACCTTCAGCTTCATCATCTTCTTTATTCATAATAGCATCATTTCTTATCCGAATGCTGAGATGATAAGAGGCTCTTCAAGAGTTGAGATCTTCATATTCCTCATTGGTTGAGGGATCTCCTTTGGATGGTGAGAGCTTGATCTTCAGTTGCTCCCATCTTCTCTTCTCTTATTATGAGTCGAGCTTCTTCTTCTTCCTAGAGTCTGATGAAAGTAATCACTTCCTTCTGGCACGCATTCCTTGCATGAATGAATCCCATGATCCTAGGAGACCATTCAAGGTGGCTATCACCACTTCTGCATTCTTCACTTCTTCTTTTACCGCTTCAAGTTGTTCTTTGATTTGAGAGACCCTTGTAAAGTATGATTGTATGGTCTCTACATTCTGGATCTTCACATTCTTCAACTTGTTTCTTAAGGTCATGTTATGATTTATGTTCTTCCATTCAAATAGCTTGGTCAAGGAATCAAACATCTTCGATGTCTTTAGGAAAGACACGTGTGGTACAATGTGATCTGTGATTGAATCAACAATGATCTTCTTGGCCTTGACCAAGTTCTTCTAGTGTAAGGCTTTTAGCCTCATCTCCCTCTGGAACTAGAACCTCTCTACTCATGTAGGTGTCCAATTCATTTTCTTCAGAGAGATCAAATACTTCCATGCTTGGAATTTGTCAACTTCACAAAACTTATCATCAAGCTGATGTGATATATCACCTTGAAATGAGGACCTCAAATGCAAATAGCAAAAGATTAGATCATACCGATTTGATGTGTTAGTCCTAGTTCCGGAGGTGGCTGATCTAGGGTTTGTCTGAGAAACCCTAATTTTAAAAACTTAGAATTCTTCAAATCTAATTGGATATAAAGATAGATCTCTTCAAGTTGAGCTGTCAAATGTACTCCTTTTCTGAAAACAGTGGAGGGAAGCTCCCGAAACAGGAAGCCCTAGTTTTCCAATTTCTTCTGCAGAAATATTTGTTACTGTTTCTATGGTATCTCTGAAACTAATACTCCTATGTGTCTAAAACTTTGTACTGTGGTAGCCACACATGTCCCGGTTACAACACAATAGGTTTCATCAGAATTGGTTTCACCAATTGGGACTTATGATCATTTTCCCAAGGTGACCTGTTACAGGACTATTCAAAACAGTGAAGTTCTATGGACTTCCACGTGTCACTGGTTCATATTCTAAGTTTGAAACTTGGACCACAGAAATTAAATTTTGTTTCCTTTTTGTAACATCTTCATAAATTTCATTTGTACCTTTTTATCCCAAGATATAGCAATTATTCCTAGGTGTCCTGTTTTGGGATGAATTCTGGAAGAGGATGGAATCCTAACTTGGAGGGATCATATCGCCCAGAATATAGTGAATATAAGGCTGAATTTTGGACACAGTGTAAATAAAGATTTTATATTTGACCTTTTCAATTTTCAGCTCCTGATCCTTTTCCAATCTCGAGATATAGTGAATGTACCAAAACTTAGCAATTTTAGTATTTAGGGTTTTTCTAGCTCAGGGTCAAACTAGGGTTTGACTTTCCTGGAGTTATACCCAGCCAAAAATATTGATCCAAGTCTCTAAACTTCAATTTTGATGAGGAGATAAATCCTATGCTAGGCTCACTCAAAAATTCCTCTTCTATAGGAAGCCCTAATTTCTGCATTGAAAACTGAAAATGCTCGGAATTGAATTCTGCTTCGACAGAAAGATGCGCCCTTCAATGGAGAGTCATCCTAGCATACTTTTGCTAATGGATTGTGGAGAGATACCCAAAAAGTAAGAATCCCTAGCTTCTGCAGCTGCACAATGTCTTGTTCTCAGGTTAGCTTTGATACCATGTTAGATTTTTATCATTCAAGCTTAGCATTATGATCTTAGGATCTTTAACTGAGAGAAAAACATGCACAGCAATAAAACACAAGAGACAAGAGACACAAAGAATTTTCCTTGAGGAAACCATAAAGGAGAAAACCCTGCAACTTCCTGAGAGATAGAATGAGCACCAATGGAAATAGTAAAACCCGAAAACATAATATGATCTCCACAGCTTCTATCTCTCTCACACACACTGAGAGAGCTTCTCCTCTCTCACTCATGCACCCCAATGAGTGAGTAAGCGTGTGATAAATAAAGAGGATCACTCTCTATTTATATTCTTTCATTCACTTGAAACCCACTCCAACATGTTGCCCTCACTTAACAATTGCTTACTAGATCCAACATCTCTAGGAGTGTCTAATAACCCTAGTGCCCCACAACTTGTGGGGACTTTGCCTCCTCTGACCAACAAGGAGGTTTATCCTTAACACAATGGTGGGGACTATTGCCCCAACTTACAATGACTCACCTAGGGTCAACTTCACTAGGATATTCTAATAACCCTAGTGCCCCATAAATGTGGGGACTTTAATCCTTGACCAATAGGAGGGTTACCCACAATGACTTGACATGACTTATTTATATTATAGAAACTTCCCAGAATAAACATCGGGGTATGACATGACTCAATTACATTACAAACACATCCCAGAATAAACATCAGGTTAAAATACATAAGAAATACAGATGAATACATTCTGAAGTTACAAATACATCAACAGAAACTAGATTCAGCTTCAGGACTAAAGAACAATCATCATCAAGACCTCTAGAATGATCCACACGTATCTATGTGGACCGGCCATGGTACAAACTCTTCAAGGTGAAATGTATTTCATTCTTCTTATTGATGATTTTACTACAATGATTTGAGTGACATTTCTTAATGAAAACTCTAAATATTTTGATAAGTTTAAAAGATTCAAGGAATTAGTTGAAAATGAAATTGGTCTCAAAATCAAGTGTTTACGATCAAACAATGGAGGATAATTCAATAATTTTTGTGAAAAACACAGGATTCAAAGATAGTTTTTAGTTGCTAAAATTCCTCAAAAAAATGGGGTAGTTAGGATGAAGAATAGAATGGTTCAAGAAACAAAAAAGACTATTTTGATTGAAGGTAAGTTAACTCAGAAATTTTGGAGAGAAGGAGTTGGAGCTGTCATATATATTTTAAACAGATCTCAACTAAAAGTTAATTGTGACAAAACACCTTACGAACTATGGAAAGGAAATCCAACTTTGGTAAACCATTTTAGGATATTTCGAAGTGTTACATGAAAACCAATTATGACAATCTGGGAAATTTCAATGAAAGAATAGATTAATGCATATAGATGATGATGAGTGATGCCTTTGATAAATTAATTTGCAAAAACATATGCATTTGAGTTATCATTGTTCCACTATGTTTGCACTTTGCTCCAATTCACAGGGGGCTTAGTCTCTTTGCATCAATTACTATTAGAGAAAGTATAGTGAGCAGTAAAAAATGTCATGAAAATATCTAATTACTCAGACTCAAGCACACAATAAAAACTCCAAAATGTCATGAAAATATCTAACTGAATATTGAGCAGTAAAAAAAATGTAAATTTCAAGAAAAAAGCATTTATATTCTGGAATGTTTGAGCTGCAAAAAATCCTCATGCAAAGACAAACCAAGCAAAATCATAAAATGACCATCTACAAGAAGCAGTGAAAAGACAAGAAACTCAACATAGATATCTCTTACTTTATAGACCAAAGGGGAATCATACTTAGTTTTTTTTAGATTTTTATCATTCAAGCTATCATTATGATATTAGGATCTTTAACTGAGAGAATAACATGCACAGCAATAAAACACAAGCACAACACAAGAGACAAGAGACACAAAGAATTTTCCTTGGGGAAACCATAAAGGAGAAAACCCCGCAACTTCCTTAGAGATAGAATCAGCACCAAAGGTAAAACTAGAAAATAGTAAGATGATCTCCCGACAGCAGCAGTCTCTCTCTCTCACACTGAGAGAGCTTCTTCTCTCACTCATGCGCCCCAATGAGTGAGTGTGTGTGTATGAGTATGATAAATAGAGAGGCTCTCACTCTCTATTTATATTCTTCTGTTCACTTGGAATCCACTCCAACATGTCATCCTCACTTAACAATTACTTACTAGAGCCGACATCTCTAGGAGTGTCTAATAACCCTAGTGCCCCACCACTTGTGGGGACTTTTCCTCCTCCGACCAATAGGAGGGTATGACAATGGTGGGGACTATTGCCCTGAATTACAATGACTCACCTAGGGTCAGCTTCAGTAGGATATTCTAATAACCCAAGGGCCCAACAACTGTGGGGACTTTAACCCTTGACCAATAGGAGGGTTACCCACAATGACTTGACATGACTTTCTCATTATAGAAACTTCCCAGAATAAACATCAGGGTATGACATGACTCAAGTACATCACAAATACATCCTGAAATAAACATCGGGTTACAATACATAAGAAATATGGATGAATACATTTCGAAGTTACAAATACATCAACACTCCCTCTTAACTAGGAAGGTATTCTCTCGACACAATTTATCATCACAAGGCTTCTTCTCTGTGTCATCTGGGTCATCATCAGGTCTTCATCATCTTTATGTCATCTTCATCTTCAAGTCATCTTCATATGTAAGTCATCTTCATTTGGATCAGGATCATCACTTGATCTAGATCATCATCACTGAATCTAGATCATCACTCGATCTGGATCATCATTCACTGGATCTGGATCATTACTCAATATAGATCATCACTAGGCATCATTACTGGATATGGATCATCACTCGATCTAGATCATCACTCAATCTAGATCATCACCACTGGATCATCTTCACTAGATCTGGATCATCACTCGATCTAGATCATCACGGGTGCTATCTCATGATTCTTCTTGTCACAGGAAGTTCTACAGAGCCAGCCCTTTTTCATGCTGGTTGTAGGCCTAGCCTCCATGTAGGTCTTCTTTAGCACTTATATCTAACCTACTCGTCAGAAAGGCTCGTCTAGCACTTACATCTGACCTACTCGTTAGAAAGGCACGTCCAGCACTTACATCTGACCTACTCGTCAGAAAGGCACGCCCAGCACTCACATTTGATAATATAGGAACCAATCCTATAATCACATTAGAAAGGCCCAGCACTCACATTCACCAGCATGATAGGACACAACTACTATCATCTGTGAAAAGGCTCAGCACTTACATCTAACCTACTCATCAAAAAGGCACAGTACTCACATCCTACTCATAATGATGGAAGAGTTATGTACTTCCATCCAGGCTGGAACGCATCCTACTCACAATGATGGAAGATTTTCTCACTTTCATCCAGGCTGGAACACATCCTGCTCACAATGATGAAAGATTTTTGCACTTCCATCCAGGACGGAACACATCCTACTCACAATGATGGAAGACTCTCATCCAGGCTGGAACACATCCTGTTCACAATGATGAAATATTTCTGCACTTACATTCATCCAGGCGGGAACACATCCCACTCACAGTGATGAAAAGGCTCTACACTTACATTCATCCAGGGGGGAACACATCCTACTCACAGCGATGAAAAGGCTCTACACTTACATTCATCCAAGCGGGAACACATCCTGCTCACAGTGATGAAAAGGATCTGCACTTACATCCATCCAGGTGGGAACACATCCTACTCACAGTGATGGAAGGGCTTGCACTCATATCTGATCTTGTAGGAACGAATCCTACAGTCATATCAGAATGGCCCCTAGTCCTCCTCGACTGAGCTACCTAGTAACTGACCAGGTGCCTCCATTCTCCTAGAGAATGGCAGTTGCCCTTACATCCGACCTGCTCGTCAGAATGGCCAACACTCACATCTGGCATGGAAGGAACTTAATCCTTTAGCCATGACAGAATGGTTCAGCCCTTACATCTGATCAAGTGGGAACACATCCCTCTATCACATTAGAATGGCTACTCGGTCCTAGACTGAATTCTCCTGGTACCTCACCAGGCAGCTGCATTCAAAGAATGGCAATTTCCCTTACATCTATCCTACTCGACAGAATGGCCAGCACTCATATCTAACATGGAAGGAAGCAATCCTCTCACCATGATAGAATGGCTCAGCCCTTATATCTAACCTACTCGTCAGAATGGCTGTGGATCTCAGCACTCATATCTGACATGGAAGGAACCAATCCTCTCACCATGACAGAATGGCTTAGCCCTTACATCTTACCATGGAAGGAACCAATCCTCTCACCATGTCAGAATGACTATGGGACTCATCACTTTCCCTTAGAGGAAACCTCTATTTAGAGAACACTAGGATTCTCCCTGAAGTACTCGAACTTCACCGTAGCCAATGGCTTTGTCAATACATCATCTGTTTGTTCCTCCGTCGCAACATACTAGAGCTTCACTGCTCCCCTCTGCACCATATCCCTGATATAGTGGCACTTGATCTCGATATGCTTTGACTTGTGATGGAGCATTGGATTATCTGATAACTTTACACAACTCTGGTTGTCACAATGTATACAAGTAGCATCCAACTGGAGATCAAATAAATCAGACAGTAGCTTCCGTAGCCATACTGCCTCACAACTAGCTGAACAAGCTGTGACATACTCTGCTTCAGCTGTACTCAGTGCCACATAGGATTGCTTCCTACTAAACCAAGAGATCACACCTGATCCCATACTGAAGCAACACCCTGAAGTGCTCTTCCTATCGATGGCACTGCCTACCCAATCTAAATCAACATAACCCTCCAGGTTAATCTTCTGATTCGCATCGTACTTGATCCCATAATCAACTATACCCCTCAGGTACCTCAGAATATGCTTTGTAGCAATCAAGTGAACATTTCTCAGATCTGTCAAGAACTAGCTCAAGGTGTTCACAGCAAAGAAAATGTCTGGTCTCGTGTTCGTCAGGTACATTAATGAACCAATCATCTGACGATACATCGTAGCATCAACCATCTCTGATGAAGAAACACTAAATAGCTTCAAGTTTTATTCCATAGGTGTAGTTATGAAGTCCATCATCCTGAACCTCTTCAGGATCTCTACTGCATACTTCCTTTGTCCACACCTCCATGCCTAAATAGTGCATCGACACATAACAAGAGCATCACTGGTATTTCGCCTTCAACCTTGAAGCAAAGGTTGGAATTCACTTTACTCTCTGTAAAGCCTAAAGTCATTAGTAATCTATCCATCTTGTCGTACCATGTGGATCCTCAGGATATTCTATAGTCACTCCCTCTGAATCAGAGCATCATACTCCCTTTGTCTTATGTACTCTATGCACTGAAACATTCTGTACTAGAGTGACAAGTAGCTTCCTATGCTACTAATATTCTATGTCACCATCTAGTGTATAGACCTGCATCTTCAACCTTGTAGCAAAGGTTAAGATCTTCATCAAGCTCATCATGTATGTGTTTCAACTCTTACTGGCTGCAAATTTCTCTTCGTAGTCTAGGCCTTCTTTTCATGAGAAGCCTCGTGCTATGAATCTTGCTTTGTATCCCACGATGTTTCCATCTACTGTATGATGGAACTACGAACTTCTCTTCATGTATCGATACTGCATCCTATACATCATTCTTCTTGAACTCGTATTCCCTTTCTTCTTGGTTACTTCTTCATAGCTTGAAGGTTCTACATCAATGATGTTGCTACATTCGTCATATTATTATTCATCTTGAACTGTCATCACTTGTTCTTCGGAACAAGTCTCATCCTTCTTTTATTGTAGGCGATTATGTATGCGATCTTTCCTACAAGTCAAATGTAGTTGTATGGTTAGAAACATTTCATAAGGTATATTCATAATGAAAAATTCTTATGCATAACTATATTATCATGCAACTATCTTAGCCAATACAACATTCATCCATATCTCACGAAACTTTTCTAGATTCCTTCCATCTCTACCAGGACAACATTGAGATTGTGCACTAATCAAATATGTCAGCAAAGAAGTTTCATTCTAGATAAGTAGCAATGGAGAGTTGTATAGCACCATGAGCTACTTACCCATCACATGCATATTAGTAGTATACTGTCATTAATGCAAACATCCTATCATTCATAATACATCAAATGAATATAAACAAATGTATAACAAAACAATATCATGAATTGACAATTGAATACTTATCTTTATTTGTTCCGTGGGTAGACTCCTTCTTGAGCCTTTAGCTTCACCGTCTTCTTCATTCATAATAGCATCATTTCTTATCCAAAAGCTAAGATGGATAAGAGGTTCTTCAAGAGTCCATATATTCATATTCCTCATCGCTTGAGGGATCTTCTTTAGATGGTGAGAGCTTTATCTTCAATTGCTCCCATCTTCTCTTCTCTTCTTATGAGTCGAGCTTCTTCTTATTCCCAGAGTCTACTGAAAGTAATCACTTCCTTTTGGCACACATTGAATGAATGAATCCCATGATCCTCGAAGGCCATTCTAGGTGGCCATAACCACTTCTACATTCTTCACTTCTTCTTTTACCGCTTCAAGTTGTTCTTTGATTTGAGAGACCCTTATGACTGCATGGTCTCTGCATTCTGGATCTTCACATTCTTCAACTGGTTTCTTAAGGTCATCTTTTGATGTATGTTCTTCCCTTAAAATATCTTGGTCAAGGAATCAAACATCTTTGGTGTCTTTAAGGAAGACACTTGTGGTACAAGTTGATCCGTGATTGAATCAACAATGATCTTCTTGGCCTTGACCAAGTTCTTCTTGTGTAAGGATTCTAACTTCATCTCCCTCTGGAACTGGAACCTCTCTACTCATGTAGGTGTCCAATTCATTTTCTTCAGAGAGATCATATACTTCCATACTTGGAATTTGTCAACTTTACCAAGCTTATCATCAAGATGATGTGATAGATCACTTTGAAATGAGAACCTCAAATGAAAATAGCAATAGATTAGATCTTACCGATTTGAGGTGTTCATCCTGGTTCCAGAGCTGCCTGATCTAGGGTTTGTCACAGAAACCCCAATTTTCAAAACTTGGAATATTTCATATCTTACTAGATAGACAGATATATCTCTTCGAATGGACTTGTCCAATGTACTCCTTTTTTGAAAACAATGGAGGGAAGCTCCCGGAACAGGAAGCCCTAGTTTTCCAATTTCTTCTGCAGAAATGTCTGTTACTGTTTCTATGATATCTATGAAATTGATACTCCTCTATGTCTAAAATTTCGCACTAAGGTAACCTCGCATGTACCTGATCCAAAACCATAGCTTTCATCAGAATTGGTTTCACCAATTGGGATTTATGATCATTTTCCCAAGGTGACCTGTTACAGGACTTTTCAGAATAGTGAAGTTGTACGGATTGCCACGTGTAATTGGTTCATCTTCTAAGTCTGAAATTTGGACCACATAAATTACGGTCTATTCCCTTTCTGGAACATCTTCAGGAATTCCATTTCGACCTCTGTAGCCCAAGCTATAGAAAGTATCCCCAGGTGTCCTGTTTAGGGATGAATTCTGGAAGAGGCTGGAACCCTAACTTGGAGGGATCATATCTCCCAGAATATAGCGAATCTAAGGTGGAAGTTTTGAAAAAGTGTTCATTAGGATTTTATCTTCAGCCCTACAATTTTCAGCTCCTGAGACTTTGCCAATCTCTGGATATAGCGAATGTACCAAAACTTAGCAGTTTTAATATTTAGGGTTTTTCTAGCTCGGGGTCAAACTAGGGTTTGACTTTCCTGGATTTTTACCCAACCAAATTTCTTGATCCAGGTCTCTAAACTTTGATTTTGATGAGGAGAACAATACTATGCTGGGCTCACTCAAAAATTCCTCTTCTGTACAAATCCCTAATTTCCGCATCGAAAAACTGAAAATGCTCGAAATTGAATTCTGCTTCGACAGAAAGATGCGCTCTTCAATGGAGAGTCAGCCTAGCATAATTTTGCTGATGGATTATGGAGAGAGACCAAAAAATTAAGAATCGCTAGATTCTGCAGCTGTACAATGTCTTCTTCTCAGGTTAGCTCTGATACCATGTTAGATTTTTATCATTCAAGCTACCATTATGATCTTAGGATCTTTAACTGAGAGAATAACATGCACAGCAATAAAACACAAGCACAACACAAGAGACATAAAGAATTTTCCTCGGGGAAACCATAAAGGAGAAAACCCCGCAACTTCCTCAAAGATATAATCAGCACCAAAGGTAAAATCGGAAAACAGTAAGATGATCTCCCGACAGCAACAGTCTCTCTCTCTCTCACTCATGCGCCCCAATGAGTGAGTGTGTGTGTATGAGTATGATAAATAGAGAGGTTCTCACTCTCTATTTATATTCTTCCATTCACTTGGATCCCACTCCAACATGTTTGCCTCACTTAATAATTACTTACTAGAGCTGACATCTCTAGGAGTGTCTAATAACCCTAGTGCCCCACCACTTCTGAGGACTTTTCCTCCTCCAACCAATAGGAGGGTAACACAATGGTGGGGACTATTTCCCCGACTTATAATGACTCACCTAGGGTTGACTTCACTAGGATAGTCTAATAACCCAAGGGCCCCACAACTGTGGGGACTTTAACCCTTGACCAACAGGAGGGTTACCCACAATGACTTGACATGACTTTCTCATTATAGAAACTTCCCAGAATAAACATATAGGTATGACATGACTCAAGTACATCACAAATACATCCTGGAATAAACATCGGGTTACAATACATAAGAAATACGGATGAATACATTCTGAATTTACAAATACATCAACAGTTTTCATTCAATATATGCACTATTTAAATCTCCACTCTGCTTGGGTTAAATTTTTTCAAGTAGCTTAACTTCCATCCAAACTGTGTGGACATTAACATAACTCACTATCCTGCCAACCTAAGGCCTAAATCACTGATAATCTCCATTGTTTATGCACTATAACATATAGAATACAGAGTTTTTTTCCTCAATTTTTCACTACAGGAAACTCTGATATATTTTCTCAGATAGAAGGACAATGACTCTTATTGAAATGAAAACAAAAAATTAAATCCTTTTGTTGGGAGTAGGGTACTTGGAAAAATATGTTGTGTGGCCTCTAGAATTCTGTAACCCAAGCATTATGATGGCCTTGAGCAAAATCCAGAGAAGTGTGTGCTTTATAACCTTGTCACAAAAATTGGAATACTTATCAATAGAAATATCCACAATAATTTCATTAGTGTGTAGTTCAATGCCTTGTGGGAGATCTTTGGTACAAACTTTAGAAAGAACTCCAGTGTAACCATACTCACAACCAACATACAATGCTTCTATCGATGAAAATTGCCTTGAAAACATCAAATGAACCATCCTCAAGACCAAGGGATGTTTTCAAAAGTCACCCAATAGCCTTATGACATGCAAATGGCCACTCGTGGTCCTTGTAGGATGTATACGCTATCAATTCTAAGAGAACAAAGGATGCTCAAACCACATAAACCCTATCAAATGCACAAAGAAAGCAGTGTTGGAGATATACTCCAAGATTTGATATGTTGTTTAATTCAAAGGGTGTACTCCAAGATTTGATATGTTGTTTAATTCAAAGGGTGTGGATCCTTCCTTCACTCTGCTCATTCCCCTCGACTCTATGGAAGTTACTAATTTTTTTGTATATTTTTCAGCCATTATTATGTAGATTAGAACTTGCTCAATGATGCACACAGATAATAGTATCCAAGGCTTTGGAAATTTGTTCAATCATATATAAGGATTTGATTAACAAGAATACCTCACACACAAACTAATTCTGAATGTGTCTGCCACCAAAGGCTGATAAATATCACAAGTTCCTAGATCGTAGAAAATCAGTGACAGATAACGTTGTCAGCAATTTTGAATCTTTTAAACATGGAAACGCTGAAGAGAGCATTCAGGTTCCAAACTGTAAAAAAGAATTGAAGGGTGAAATGTTCATGAAGCTATGTCTGCATGTGTTGCAGAGGCTACAACTGCTTTAGTGGAGCCAGTGGCAACTGGTGTGACTGGACAGGATGATGCATACAAGATTTCTGCAATTGAAAAATCTTATACGAAATGCTTTGATAATGACAAGAAGTGAGTTAAGGGAATTGAGGAATGTGTCAGAGTAGACACATTGATCCAAAAAGAAGCAACCAAAATAGGAGGTAGTAACAAACCTGTGGTGTCTTCAAATTCATATCAATCATTTATAAGGTTTTCTTCAGGACCTACTAAATGGGTAGAGGAGAAGTAGATGGATCCATGGTTTTAAGATTCAATGTCCTCTAAGCATATGGATAAATGGAAGATTGGAGATAAGGATGAGAGGAGCGGACATGCTAAAATGTCTACTAAATCATTGGCTGATCCAAAAATGGAAGAACAATAGCTACAGAGTGTTACTGCACCCGTGTTGTCTTCTCCAAAGAAGCAAGATGTTTCAAATTTAGCTTCAAGGAAAGTCAATTCAATCAGCACACCTTCTATCAAGGCTTATGTTGCACAAAAGGGTGAGGCTGAGAAAGATGAATACAAGTCAAAGGGCATCAGGGTGAATAAATCTTATGCAACGCTAACAAAGAAAAATAGCAGAGGCCTTAAGAAAGATCATGGGAAATCTGGCTCAGAGAAGTTTAACCAAGGGCAATTAGATAAGCAGTTGTCTGTTCACAAGAATGAGCAAGTTTCCCCTATAAAATATGGCACTGAACCTTCATCAGAAAAGGTGACGGGTTCATTAAAATTTAAGGTGACGATAAACGATACTGCAACAATGAAATTGAATGGTGTGTCACTATCTATAGAGTTGCATTTATAAAAATCAAACAAGCTTAGACAAGTGTAAGTCTTATATTAGTTGTGTGACCATCCACATGAAATAGTATTACAGTGACATTCTTAAAAAAATGGATTCTCAGCAATCCAAGCCTAAACTTTAATTCACTTCTTTATTCAATAGAATATGGAGATCACATACCTCAGACATTTTGGAACATATGTCCATGCATAGTGAACAGGGTTCTTGAAAGTCTTCTTGCATGCTGAGACAATATATTGAATAACGTGCATGTGCAACCACCAGCTTTCTGCCTTACTAATAACTACACCTCCAGGCCATATCCATATGTATCATATCCAAAAATAAATCTAATAACTGGAATATGTATTCTCATCCATATCCTATTTTTGTTCTGGTAACTACAACTCAAAACCTACATAAGTTCCATATGGTAAACATGTAATATCTGACATAAACGGGAAAATAGCACTAATGCTTAGACCAAGGATAGGAGAATTAGATGTGTCATTAAAGGAAAAGAGAATTATAAAGTAAGCTTCCTATACTTTTCAAGAAAACCAATACTTTTCAATAAAACCAAACAAACATAATTTTCATCTCTTTCAACTTAACGCTCCATTATTCACTGCGTTAAAGTTGGTCCTCGAGAATCATCAAATGCCATGTACAGTAACAACATGATAAGGTAATGTACAGCAAATATCAACAGTAAATAATCATAACCAATATTTGAATCAACCATATACTCAGATTTTTCAAATTTGATCTTGTCATCGAAGGGACAAGTCAATCTAGACAAACAATTTATGTACCTTGAGAGAGATCCAGAGAGGGTTAAAGCATAAGCATACTGACAACATACTAACCCAAACTTCTTACTCAACAAGAACATTCATACCCAGTACAGTCAATCTGTCAACACAGTCATGCCTGGTAAGGATGCAATCACATACTGCAGAGACACACAAGCATACTTTGCACAGTCATGCTTGAAAAAACACAGTCTGTCCATAAATTGAAACTCGTTGTCACAATGGGGAAGACCCCACAGTCCACACAAGAAAATAGGCTCATGGTCACCTCATGGTCACGCTAGGGAAGGACCCACAGTCCACCCTAGAAAATAAATCATGGTCATGCTGGAGAAGGACACACAGTCCACCAAGAAAAAAAATCACGGTCATGTTGGGGAAGGAACCACAGTCCACTCAAGAAAACAGATCACAGTCATGTTGGTGAAGCACCCACATTCCACCAAGAAACAAATCACACTCATGCTAGTGAATGACCCACATTCCACCCAATAAAACAGATCACAGTCATGCTGGAGAAGGACCTCTCAAGGTATCACTAAGGAACAAGTTTTTTGGTTGTGTTGAAGGACCCACAGTCCACCAAGAAAGTGCAAAGAAACAAATCACAGTCACGCTGGTGAAGGACCCATAGTCCACCAAGAAACAGACTCACGGTTACACTGTGGAAGAACCCACAGTCCACTCAAGAAACAGGCCACAGTCACGCTAGGGGAGGACCCAAAATCCAACAGATTCACAGTCACACTGGTGCAAAGTGACCACGTGGAAGGTGTAATAAGGAAATCCCAGTCACGGGGGTGCTGCAGTAAGATATCACATGGAGCATCAACAAAGATCGTGCAAATATCACGCAGAGGGAGAGAGTTTGATCATGCTCCTTGAGGAAAGGTATCAAACATTAATAAACATCATCTGTGGAAAAAGTAAGATAAAGGATCATGAGTCAACCCAGGGGGTCACAACAAAACAAACAACAAACCCAAAAGGTCAAGGTGAACCATATAAGGTGGACTTGCAACTCCTTTATAGGACCAACAAGACCAATAATATTTTCTCTCTCTCAAGGTACATTGTTTTATATATTTTTGTCATCACTGTATAAGATTCATTGGTTATAGAAAGTAGAACCAATCATACCCACTCCATACCAAAACAGGTGCACAACAATGAGATTTATAACAAGATATTTCCACACCATAGCCATCTTTCGAATCAACAACAATCACAATTTCATAATGAGTTAATATGCACTCCACACAAACATGACGAAATTAAAGAACCAGATATGCCATTTAAGAAAAACTTTAGAAAACGCATTTCAAGAAACACACATTAAGTAATATTCCATTTAAGTATTGAAGTGGCAAAAGAAAGTATATGAAAACTCTAACATGGGCATGGGCACCAAAATTTGACAAACAAAAACTAGTTTCATCCTTTTAAAAGTAATATTAAATATAATTGTTGAACTGGACAACATTTCAGCAACCCTCAAGAACCATGCTTCAAGAAAGCATAGAGAAATATTTGACAATCGATAACTTCACATAGAGTTATCCCAACCGTTCAGCATCCGAACCATTCACCGCACCTGAAGATAAGATAAATTAAAATGAATATAAAATGATTATGAAATTTATACAAACGAATCAACAATAATACAAAAAATACTACTTCATAAATAAGTTATAATATAGTAGTACAAAAGATAAGATAAATTAGAATGGTTTGAAAACTTCACCCTATTTAATTTTTTAATGAAATCCTCAAAAATTATGTTGTCGCTTTCTTCTAACTTGTATGTGTCTTTCTTGATATTCTATGATAGGTTTGTCTTTCTATAATAGATTCAAGTTGTATGAATAGATGATCTGTTGAATCATACTTGTACATGCGTTGCCCCTTTATTCTATTGTACCAACAACATTGAAGCTCAACACCTTCAGGCCTATCCAAAAGATCAATGTCATTATGGTAATCAAACACCCTATTACCATCCTTCTTTCTTATTCTTTTAACTCTTCCAATGTACCAAGTCCCAGAAGAAACATCGTGCTTTGTACTTTGAGATACACCTTTTCTTGTAGTACGTTCAGCTACAGCTATAGACTCTCTCTCAAACAACACCACACAATCTGATCCAATTCCAAAACCAATTGCAACACCCTTTTTGGGGGCCCTCTCATCTCTCCTGAAGTATACTCCATTCCTCACTTTAGTCAATCTATCTTTCGATAATGTCGGGTTTCCATTCAATTGACTAACCAAACAATATTTGTACATGTCCTTTCCATCGAGCTCCACCATTGGTTTGGTAGTTGTGTTTACATTTTCATCAATGGAATCTAAAACTCCATCCAACTCATTCCTCCACTCACTTTCCATCGTTTGTAATTCACTATCATTGAGTACCATAAAAAACGAAGATTGGAATATGGATGTGGAATGACCCGGTGGAGAATTATCAACTACTTCATCCACGTCTTCAAATGTTGGAACATTGTGATCCTCTATCCATGGTTTAAACCACCAAGAATCTTCTGTGTGTCTTTTTTGTTGCATGCCAAGACCTTGTAAAATTCCATGTGCATCCTCCAATCCTATCTTGAGAGCTTCTATAATTTTATTTTCTATGGAAATTGAATCATATTGTGACAAGACATCACCTTCCTCTATTGTTTGTTGATGCAATTTGTTCTAGATACTCATTTGTTTCTTATGAGATTTATTGAAACGAATCCCTTGGGGATTCGATTCTTCTTCTGCAACTCTATTAAGGGTTCCAATATCATGGAGTAAGTCAACAAAATCATATGCCCTCTCTACTCCAACCATGCCACCGACTTTACTAAAGAATTTCTCACATACATCTGACCCAGTCAAGTGCAATGCACATGGTAAGTTAAAGTATTGATCACGAAATAATCTCATCAACAAAACCGCAAAGTGGCAAGAAATTTTCACATCTTGATATGCCTCTCTACTAATGAAATTAATGTTGACATTAGTATTTTCCTGTTCTCTGACCCAAAATAGCCATAAGGTGAAGAAATGATGGAATCTTGAAGAATTTCGCACTCTTTCCTAAAGAGAAAAACTAGGATACAAAAAAATATCAATATAGTCCGCAACAATTGCTAGATAGGTCTCTGTACCCAATGTCCTCTCTGTCTTGCCACCTGTACTTCTTATTTCCTTCAAGCACCTATGGACATGCCTTGAAGCATGTGTTGTGTTGAACCCCAGTTTTGGCGATCAATCCTCTCTATATCCTCAATTTTAAGCTTGTGGTCATCCACTTTAAAATTGTTATAAACCATTCTTACATGGTTAAAACTAATCAACTCTTTTCCAACAATCAGATCTCGTTGACCCCTAAACAAATGATTCACTATCTTTTTGCCATTGTGGATGTAATCCTGGTCATGAAGTCCTGTTACTTTAAAGCCATCATACAACCCAGTTAGCCTCCACCCTTCCCAAGGAATTTGATATCTCATGCTTGTCATTGAGTAATAATCCTTCAGCATAAGCATTCTTCTCCTACTATCCCCATCTAAGGAATGACCAATAATAGGTCCTAAAAAATATTCTTCATGTTTATTCCATAGGTATTCTACTTTTTCCCATTGTCGATGGACAAAATTTGCATCAAACCTGTTGCACATTGGATGAACAACCACAACCAAATGAGGAAGCTTCTCATGTAAAGGGTTTGCAATAATAACATGTGCATAATGGCCAATCACACAATTCTTAAAGGCATCTGTAATAATCTCATATCCTGCAACGCCCTCACCAACTGTCACCAAGAAATGTGATTGGCATTGTTGTTCTTCTTTCTTACCACAAAAACCAACCAATGTATCACTTTTTGCTACCCACCTTACATATTTGTTCACAACAGTTTCATCTTCGGCAAGGCATACGGGAATTGGGCCCTCTATACCATGTTTGGCTTTATAGGAAGCATAAACTTTTTCGATTGTCTCAAAAATGTACTCTTGCTCCCCTGGGATATGTCAATGATTTTCTAACTTGCCTTAAATTCGTAGATATCGAAGGGCCATCCAGATTCAAGCTAATAAATCTATGTAATCTAGGACCTCCCCATAACTTAATCATCTCATAAATGTATTGAGTGGATGCACTATACCTTCTACCCAACTTTGAACGAACTAGGTTGTGAAATATATCTTGAACAAATTCCCAAACTGCATCTTGACCTCGTAATTTTCCTTTCTTATGAGCCTCACACACATCCTTGCAAAACCTGAACACATCCTTCCTTCCTGCAGATTCAAACAACTTTTCCCTTAGAGACCTTCTTCTTATAGACAGTGTAGCAAC
This sequence comes from Pseudotsuga menziesii, assembly GCA_001517045.1. NCBI lineage: Eukaryota > Viridiplantae > Streptophyta > Pinopsida > Pinales > Pinaceae > Pseudotsuga > Pseudotsuga menziesii. The sequence continues at coordinate 9,564 of LPNX010312261.1, read as the reverse complement.
CTTTGTCCTCTCCCACAAAAGAGATCGCATTGTTAGCCTATGTGTAGCATTTGCTTCTCTTGCAACAATTTTGAGTTTAGTTTCAGTCAAATGGTCCAACCTTCTCCCTTTCCCTGTATCTATCCCATGTCTTTTCATGTTGCTCCTTGATTCATGATATAATCACATTCGAAAGTCATCACAATTAGGTATCATCTTACAAAAATTGCATGTCAATGAATCAAAAGGTATTCATGTTTCAGAAACCCTCTTGCAATGAATATGTCTGTATGTACCATTAATACTGCATTCAATACCATGATAATTTAGTGTTCTCCTAGTATGTTTCTCTATGGCCCACATTTTTCTACCACATTGGTCATCCATTAGAATCTTTGTGTCCAATCTCTCGCCTCTTCTCTCAAGATAGGGATCCCAATACCCCCAACATAACAATATTGAGGGAGGTATTTGACCTAGAACAAGATGAAATACACATTGGTTAATGATCTACTAACTGCTACTAACAAGTAATAACAAATACAGTAATGTGCATATTCAAATTCAAATTAAATTAAAACTTGGGTAATTTCCACACCTAAAGTAGAAGGATGTGGACTTCTAGAAGCCCCATGTAATGGTGATGGTAGTGATGGGATCAAGAACTTAGACAAACTTTGTTGGGACTTTTCATTGGTAGGCTTCTTCGGTCTCCCAATTGTTCCACTCCTCAACACAACTGTATCATGTGAAGCCTCAACTGTAGTATTAGTAGTGTGCTTCTTTGATTTCATGTGTTCATTTAGAGAACTGACAGTATTACCACTTGTCAGAACCAAAGAGAACCATCTATTGCATCGTGTACATTCCACTCTTACCTTTTTCTTGTCCTCATAGTTTGCAAGTGTTGCTTCCACCATCTTGAACAAATTAGGATCTTGCATTTGGTTGAAATCATGTAGAAGTTTGATTGCTTGATCAATCTCAAGTTGATCTCTAGCCACTATTGTCTGCTTTTCTTTGCTACCTGAAGGAATTTCATTAATTGACAACATTGAAATTTCACGTTGATGGGACCCTGTTTTCATATGATTTTCTTTGAAGTTACGAATTGTTCGCGCTGCCAAGGATACTTCCCCCGTTCCATAATCAATGCCGCGGATTTCACAATGGATCTTTATATTAGGTTTTCCATTTTCTAAATATACCTTTAGTGTTAGCTTCTCCTTGACAAACTCTTCCATTAAACTATTCACTTTATGTTCCCAATATGCCAATACATTAGGATCAACCACAACTTGTTCCACTGACTCGGACACATTACCAACTCTTGGTTTTTTATGCATAGGTTCCTCCACATTCCCTTCAATGTTTTCAAACATTGGTGTTCCCTCCATTACATTTTATTCCAATGTATTAGCAACCATCGTGCATACTTTCCTCTTAATGCCTACATTTGTTGTTGTCGGTTTCCTTCTTTCCTCTTGCTTTGCATTTAAAGGACGTCCAATTGAGCCAATAATAAAATCAAAAGGATATTAAACGACTTCATCATTCACAATTTCAGAATGGATATCAGCATATGTACAACCTTTTTGACACTGGACTGTGCCAAGGGGACAATTCTCTTCACCAATAAAAATTCCAAAGTCCACAACATCACTTGGATCCATCTGCATTTACATCCATGTGTACCTTTTAGTTGGGTAAGAAATGAATAGAATTATAACATTTTTTTCAAAATTTTGGATATAATAAGGCTACAAAATGAGGTGAGTGCATCCATAAATAAATGAAAAAAAAAAAGTAATTCAAATTTACACATGCATATTAGTTCATTAATAAAACAAAGAGCTAGGAAGCAAGGTATGCACTTTCAATTAAAATCTCTAAAAAGGATGAAGAAATCTTACTATCCAAATGAAACACCTTGAAACAAAATGTATTGTTAGTGGCTTATTCAAATTGCCCTCCCCAAACTGAAGAGTTCGCTTCAACGTACCTGCAGAAGATCAAAAGGTGATCAAGACAAGAGATGAAAAAACATAGAGGTGATCAAAGGTCTTTGTTCTTTTTGGAATTTAGTCTTGTTCTTTTTTATGGAAATGCCCCAAGCATTACAATCCACTCTAGGAAATGATAAAAAAATTTAATTGACTAATATTCCCAACCTGCAAGCCTAAGCCCTATTCTACATGGTGTTTGGCCTTGGGGTAAGAAAAAAAACTTAGCAATAAGTGAACTCGCCTAATAAATGAAGAATGGTCCAAGGAGAGATAAATTTGTTCAATAGTCACTCACAAAGGTCAAGTAAACCATTTTGGAAACTTCCTACATAAATGCAACAACTCTTAAATTCACTCCCTAGATCTTTGAGATCAATTTTGCATCCAAATGGTGAAGATTACGTAGTTGGTAGAGCTTCCACAGCTCGACAGCACAATGAAATTGCAGGCATAACACTTTAAGTGACCTAAATCTATCGCATTAGTGTGAATAGGCATTGTAGATCTAATGACATGTAACAAAGAGAAATCGGCAAGATTTTGGAAGAGAGGCATTTAATTTCACATCATAATCTTAATATGCATATTCCTTTTATCATCAACATTGTAGACCTAGTCAAACTGATGTAGACAGTGCTGGAATTACTCTTACACAAGTTTTTAGCTATGTAGAAGATATGTGATGACACATCCTTTGTTAACATAACATTGGACTAGTCACCTTTTGGTAAACAAGGCACATATACTATAGAACGCATAACATGTTTTATAAATTTTATATAATATGAAAAAAATGAATTATCAAACTTCATATAACGACAATTAGTATTAAATATAGTTCTAAAATTACTCTTCTTCTATTAAATAAGTTAGCTATGTAGAAGATATGCTATGAAATATTCCTTGTCAACATTGGATTGGTCACCTTTTAGGTTGTAAGCAAGGGGCATATAATAGGATGCATAAAATGTTTTTTTAAGGTTATAATATGCCAAAAATGAATTATCAAACTTCAGATAAAGACATCTAGTTCAGATACTCTTCCAGATAGCTACATTGAGAGGTCAGATAACCAACTTCACCACCAAGATCAAAATACCAAGGAATACATCCCATCTTCATCATGACTTCAAAAGATGTTTACAAGGGAATACAAGAAGAACCCAGTCATGGCTTGTCCAGGGAGGCACTTATGGACCTACCAAGAAACTGATACAAGAGGAGATCAACATCTGCCTCAAACATCCAAAGTATGTGAAAAATCTAAATTCTGTCATACTCTTGAAAAAATAAACATCAAGATGTCAAAGAGAGTAGGCCAAGCTCAAATTAAAAGAGCTTCATCGATCCATTCCCCACTATTTCACCTTCACATATTTCAGTGAACTGTAAGAGGCCAGATGTCATAGAGAGTGCCTCCTTGGATAATCCATCTACCTTCTTGTTGTATTCTCTATAGACATGAGAAAAATCAAGGGAAAGAAAGGATGATTCGAGATTCCTGGTATTTTGACACCATCCATATTCTTGATTCTTGAGAAGAGTTATCATTGTCACCAAAGAAACTACTTCCCTCACTTTAGGTTTAATCCAACACATGGAGGGCTTACCTAAGAGAAACTAAGTTGTAAGGATAAATGTAATTTCAGAGAGACTTAGGTTTCTACATCAACTATGAATGATTTCTTACTGTAAATCAAGTTGATGTTAAATAAATGTTTTCAGAAAGATGTTAGTTGATGTTAAGTTGATTTCAGAAATGGTGTTAAATGATTTCAGAACTGTTTTCAATGTTCTTTATTAGTGCAGAGTTACAGTTCGAATATTAATTAATGTATGTGTAAATTCCCTCAAACTGCAAATCTGAATTATTAATTCAATTACTACTATAAAACCTGCCAGAAATGTGTCTTTTCAAATAGCTATGGTCCATTTTGCATATTTTGTAAGATCTTAGCTCTGTCAAATACCAAGTTTACATTTTTTCTATGATGCTTATTGATGCACAATCTAAAAATTATGTTGCAACTCCTATTAAATTCACACATAACTCAAATAACTCAACACTAACTTGAACATGATTTACAGGTTCTAAAATGGTAGTTCAAAAGGTCTTAGAACTAGGAAGCAAATAATATCAGAATTTTTAAATGTTATGCATGACTGATAAACATTCTCATTCAATGACTGTGTTGTTACACCTTTTGTGGATGTTAAATTGCAACTTGAAAAATACATGTGATTACTGATATTGTCATCTCTAAGTAGATCACAACCAATGACATAACATTAGATTAATCTAGGGTAGGAGCATGGTTTACCTCTTGTTCTTAGGATTTCAACACAAATTAGAAGGTGTTGAAAATTATGAAATCCCTTTCTTTACCTCATATCAACATTTAGAATAGTCATGAAATTCTACACAAAGGAAAAACATTGGCTAAGATAGCTTTCTTCTCGGCATTATTGTAATGTAAACTGACTGGATGTTACTCTAGGTTAACTCTAAGAATGTTGTAAGACATTATCCCTTTCTTTACCAAATACCAGCATTTAGAACATTCATGAAATTCTACATGAAGGAAAAACATTCGTAAGGGTAGATTTCTTCTTATCTATTAATGGAATTTAAATTGACTGAATGTTACACTAAATTAAAGCTATGAATGTTGTAAGCAATGATTTCAAATTAGAAATTGTAAAAGAAGAAGGATAACAAAAAATAAGGAAGGATAATAAACAAAGAAGAGAAGCTAAATGACAATGAAGATCAGGAAATAGCTACACACACCAAGAATGGAATATTCAGAAGGAAGTAATCTTCAGTGCAGGGGCAGACTCTCATCACTCTTTCCCAAGCTCTCTCTACTAGTAGAGTGCACCTCAGTCATCTTCAGAAAAAGGGAGGATCACTTATCATCAATGCATCAATGCATCAAGAAGAGAAAAAGCGAAAAAGAGAAAAGGAGAAAGTCTAAGCCCTCAATGCATCGTGAAGAGAAAAAGCATTCCACTTAATGAAGTATCTATGATGGAAATTGAGGCTGATTTAGGAGGAGAATTCCATTGTTTTGGCATATTTTAAGGAAATATGGTTTCTTGGTACATGGATCAAATACTATCTTACACATGTATCCATAATGAATCAACCATTTAAGGATTTAGTTGGATTAACCCCTTGATTTGAGGAATGTCCTAGCTTTAGGGAAAGCATCTAACAATCAGTTCATGTTCCAAATCTTGGGGAAGTTATTATTTGAAGAGTTTTCAGGAGGATTTTCCATTATAGAGAGACACCTTCCATGAATTTTATTAGCATGAAAGGAGAATGCCCTATTCTCATTGAAGACACTTGGAATTCAAAGGAGGGAGGAATGTCCATCTTTTAGAGGTCCTTAATTGTCATGTAAACCTAAATGTGTAGATATAGTAAATATTCATCCCTAGTTTTGTTGCATTCCCTCATGATATTATAGTAAATAATGGTATTCATGTTTTTCTCTTTGAATTTGTATTCAGAAAGGATGGTATGATGAAACATGGAAAGGAATCACAAAACATCTCAGCATAGGGAATTCCATTCCATGCAAATTTCCTGTCAATTTGGGAATTCCATTCCATGCAAATGGGAATTTCCAAATTGCAATGACAACAGATATTTTCCAGAAGTTAGTTTGTGCTTGTTTGAATACTTTGGCTGTCAAAATATAAGAAAAGCAACATATGGAAGATTAAACGTTGGAAAGGATGCAACTAGCATTGAATTCTCCTCTGTGCCTTCTAGCATGTATATTAATTAATGAATATCATCCATCTCAGTGTTAAATACCTCTTATGTCATGTCTTTCTTTAATGTTGACGTGTTTGTGGCGTATAGACTATGCATTTGACAAATGCAATGCAATCAAAATCTTGCAGTATTTAGTTTCATATCCCATCAAAACACCCATTTAAGAGTTGATCGGTTTTATTAAGTTTAATCTCCAAGAGCATACCCAGATGTATTTTATTCACCTAGGGTCTACAAAATCATTTAAGGAGGGAAATTATTTTCTTTAAACCTAAGACCATTGATGAGCTTAATTAAGGGCTGGTGCTTTTTTACTATGCGGACAGGGTTGGCATAAACAAGGCAGCATTTATTAATCTCCTAGCAGCCCATCTTCTCTTTTCCCAACCGCCAGTAGTGAGTTCCTTCCTCCCAACCCGAACTTCTCTTCTACTTGCTTGCGGCCTATGAAAAAAACACCAGCACAATGTTCTACTTCCTACTTTTTTATGGCTAGGATAGTATACAGAGTGAACTACATTATTTTTAAGTCCTATGTCATTTGTTTAAGCTCTTCAATTGACTTTTGTATTTCTAGATTGCAGAAAACACAAGCACACAGCTAAAAGTTACCATAAGTTTAAAAATTTGTCCAAGGAACAATTTAATAGACAATGGGATTGAGAAGCTACTAGTTTTCACCAGAAACTCATCCAAAATAGTTTGCAATCTTCCGCAAAAGCATAATTAACAGGTAGATAATATAATATAATATAATTTTAATAATGTTCAATGAATGACCACAAAAGTGGGTCATTGGGACTAAAATAGTGCAATCATTGCAATACATAATGGGACTGCACAAGCAGTTCCTATAGCTACACTAATGACAACATGAAAAGGTCTACGATATAAGAGAAAAGCTACAAATAGATAAGATACTAGCTCAAAGAAAGAAATATGTAGAGACATAAAATGAGTACATATGAAAAAGCTCATCAAGAACATATCAACTTGTTCTGGAACTATAACCCAAAACTGACAGATAGGAGAGAGAAGAAATCATCTCCTCATTTGTAATCACCATGAAAGGAACAACAAACTATAGAGATAATTTAATAGGATGTACTCTAATGAGCATTAACTGCACAATGTACTCTTTGCAAAGATCAGGTAATTTGTACAAAGGTGACTACAATAAGATGCATTCTTCTGAGCATAAAACCATTAATGCATACTTTGCATGTGCAACAAAAATTGGTGTAGGTCACACTATACTTAATCAGTGATATCCTACAGAGATCTATGGAACAAAAAATGAGTATGTCACTATACTGAATTAGTGATGTCCTACAAACTTGTACATCATGTTTTAAGAAATTCTAAAAGTGCATAAACTCCACCACACTTGGAAGAAGTGAGTTAAAGTTTCCAATAGAAAAAAAATATGTGTAGGTCACTATACTAAATTAGTGATGTCCTACAAACTATTACATCAGGGTTTAAGAAATTATGAAAGTGTATAAACTCCATCACACTTGGAATAAGTGCTTTAAATTTGCCAATATAAAAAGCAGAAAAAAGGAAAAACAAGAAAAAATTATGGTGACAACTTCTCCAAATGGCTACAGTACAGTTGACTGTTTCCTCATTACAAAAATGATCAAAATAACTATTTTCTCATCTCAAAATCTTAATTCTATCATTTTCAATGTTCAACATTGGTGTAAACTCAGTCATTTTACCTAAACAACCTATGTTTCTAAGTTTTATGAACTTGATATGCCAACCAAACAAACAATCCAAGGCTTTCCTTGACAGGGGATTCAAGATTATGAGTGCTCATATGTACTCATTGCTATGATTATCTTTAATGAGTGCTCATATGTAACTTGCCACTTTAATGGAAGGAACTTGTTGCTTTGAGCTAAGTTGTTGGGACACAGAGTAGAGGTCTTGGTACAGAATTGATTTCCTATCTGCCTTTGTCTAAATATGTGCCCCAAAACTCAAGTGCAAGCAACTATGAGAAGTAAGAAACTTAGTGCCCGTGCTACATATTTTCATTTCTTCTTGCATGATTTTGATATATTTCATTTCCTATTTATTAACCTATTCCTTTTTTTCATAGGCTGAAGAACGTTGTGTTGAGTTCTCTTCTCCCAGCCGCCAGCAGTGATTTCCACTCATTCAATAATCAATTATGCTTCATGTTCATGCACTCTGTAATACTTCTCCAATTTTGATAATTGAAAAGGAAGAAATGTGTTGTTTATTATCATTTACAAGTATTATTCTCTTTATATTAGTGTGTTTTATGTTCCATTGTATGGGCTCTCAGCAAGGTAGAACAAGGGTTCTAGCAACAATGTTGTGCAAATGAGATCTCTTAATATTAGAAAACAAATTATCATCAGTGTTCATACTTGTTGGGTCACTAGGATGGGTCATATTAGGGTAATCCTCCTATTTGAATCTTCTAAACATTTCACCCCTATTTTGAATGGATTCACCTATGTACTAAGTTGATCCTCTCGACAAGCGGTTAAGCTCACAAACTTACACTAGTCTAGATTCTCAATCAAATTTTCTTTAAATTTGCATGCATGACAATAAACAAAAGAGGAAAGAGGATATGGGAAGACAACCTATTTCCAATGTTTTTCCAAATCTTATGCAATATTGATAGTCTAGATCTCAAACTAATGGCTTTGATAGCCTCAAAAAGATGTCTAACCAATGGTTTTCACATTCTACATGTTTCCCAAGTCTCCCAAAATCCTGATTTCTTGGTTTGCAAAGTGATACTATTGTACTAGCATATCCTTCACCTCCTACTCTCTCTCTCCTCACAGTACCCAACCTTCCAACTTTATTACCCATCCTTGCAGGAGACCCGAGAAAAAAATTGCTTTCCTCAAACGTTCTCCTGCATCACCTTTGCACTAACACTTTTCAGTTTTGGAATTAATATCAATATGAAAGGAAAATATTTTCCTATTCCAATGCAATTTGAAATGAGTAAATCCTTTCCAATGATCCGTGTTGAGAGCTCCTATGTCAACATGGTTCTTTACCTTGTGTACATCTTTGCTTGTAGGTACCCAATTTGACAATTGGATTATTCTCTTGTCCATTTTCACTTATCTTTTTAATACCAAGTTTGGAGAGATAGTACACAATAGTGGTTTTTCAAATATTTGATATTCTTGAGTCCTTTATGAGGTGGCATGCTTCCTATAAAAGGTGGCATATTGATTCCAGAATGTGTCCACAATGACACAATATCCACTTGGAGGAGGAAACATTGATTATCAATGCCAACTTTTGTTTATGTACTCACTCAAAGAGGGTTTAATGATATTGTTATGATTATCCATGCCTTTCACACGTGATGAGAAGAGAGACACTCTCAAATGTAGATAAAATTAAAGACACAGCAAAACAAAATTGCACACAATAAGGATATGGATCACACTTTATTCTTAGAACTGATCTGGAGATATATATATATACATAATTAAAGACACAGCAAAACAAAATTGCACACAATAAGGATATGGATCACACTTTATTCTTAGAACTGATCTGGATATATATATATATATATGTGTGTGTGTGTGTGTGTGTGTGTGTGTGTGTATATGTGTGTATATATACATATATATATACATATATATGTATATATGTATATATGTATATATGTGTGTGTGTATATATGTGTATATATGTATATATGTATGTATATATGTGTGTGTGTGTGTGTATATGTATGTATGTATGTATGTATGTATGTATGTATGTGTGTGT
>LPNX010312255.1:30573-95927 GCA_001517045.1 Pseudotsuga menziesii | reverse complement strand
TAGAAAAATATACAACATTGTCAAAATTGTAATTTTTCATTGCCGAACTGATCCACAACTAAAAATGACGAAATAAATGACCAATTGTTATGTGGTCATTTTTTTCTAGATACGCCGTGACCAAATTTGGTCATTTATCTTGGTCTTTTTTAGTTTAGTTTTATCATGTGACCAAAATTGGTCATTTATCTTGGTCTTTTTTAGTTAGCCCGCTTAAATTTATCAATTTTGGTCATTTATCCCTTGAAAAAAATTGTGGTGACCAAAATTTTTGGTCTCTTGGTCACTAATCTCTCATTTTGCACTAGTGAAGTACCATATTAAAACCATGGTCATAACATTATCAAACCAAATCATTACTTACCATCGAACCTTGGGACATGGATAGGAGTGCCCAATCATATATTAGATGGTGGGCACCTTGACTACATTTAGAACCATAACCATATAAAATAACTCAATGATTAAACCTTTTGACATGTGTATTTGCATATGTACTAAACATTCGTGGTGATAAGACTAACATATAATGCCTTCATGGTTATGCCAAGGTCCATACCCCTTCCACCATAACCATAATGTATATGCATAATACAAGAGCTTTGAATCATACTATCACCTTAGCAGTAGGTTCGGCCAAGGTCTTTGAAATAATCACAATTCCTAGCATAGTAATATTCCTTCAAACACTTTAAAACTATATTGCATGCATAGTTTGGGGTTTATGCATTGTAATATTTAAATCATGTTAAAACATATGATATAATATTTACTCATGAACATCATGTACCATAAATAAATGCATTAAGGCCAAAACTTGTAGCATCATGCAAACAATGAGTATGTAAACCCTCAATTTTATTTATATCAAGAGGTCACCGTATGGAGAACCATACGTTTACCAACCCTAAGCTTCTGACGCTTAGGGGTAGGTCTTTACACCCATAGTATAAACTATGGAAAGGACAAGGCCTTGTAAGAATAATGTAATTGAAGGGTTGGTTCAAGACCATGAGTAGTCACCCATGCCTTTCGCTAGTACAACCTATCATAAGGATAAATAAATAAATAACAAGTATAAACAAAGTACATCACTTGTGAGAATGGATGAAGGTTCGTGATGGAACTAGCCAAGGAAATCATCATCAAAACCCATTGTAGCTAGCAGGATAAATATATTAAAATTTGCAGAAGTAAAACAGAGAAATATGCTAATTAAATGTAAAAGTAATACATATCATATTTGTTTTATATACTATTTTTAGATGTGTTACACCTTATACCCATACCCTAGTTGAAACCAATCCTACACCATCAGTTTTCCATGTAATGACTTCATCCGTTCAAGAGGAGGATACATCGCCATCCCACCTATCTTTGTGTCAATTAAGTGCATGGAAGAGGCTAACATGTGGAGGACACTATGACCTTTGGTATGGTGGGTATTCCACCACATCTCACCTCCCTAACACCTAATGACGGAAGATTGAGTAAATACTATTAAAATATTTTATATTTAATTCTATAATTAAAAAACTATTTAACCTATGATATATATTAACATTTTTTAATTTAATTAAGTTTATTTAACCGTTAATACATCAACTTTAGCAGTAATGTTTATAACATCTAAAAGTAACTTTAAAAACATCTGCAATATTTAATTTCAATAATCTATGAACATCTGAACATCTGTCATTTGGTACAATATTGAATTTATACAACTTTGGGGGTCTTGGCTATGCAATTATTAGAATCTTATTATTAGTATCTTATTTGGAATAGGTTTGAAAACCTATGATTGCAATTATTTTTATGATGGCATCTCATATAAACTGCATGCTTGTATGTAACACAGGTGAGATGTTAAAAATATGTACTGGGTGTACATGGCTCCTCGGAAGGATGTATAGGGTGTACATAGCTTCTGATAGGGATATCTTTGGAATAGGTTTGAAAAACTATGATTGCAATTATTTTTATGATGACGTCTCATATAAACTCCATGCTTGTATGTAACGTAGGTGAGATGATGAAAATATGTAATCGATGTACATGGCTCCTCAGAAGGATGTACCTGGGTACATAGCTTCTCCCCCCTACCAGCTAGGCATCGGTATACATCATTGGGGATACTCGGGGTGTAAGACATTCGGTTAGACTTCTTTTCATGGACATTCATGATGAAAAGGGACTATCACGAGAGTGGGGGATCTGTGAATAGAATAACCCCTAGCTATTATGATGTCTGGAAGGTAAGTACCTAAGCATTGGTAAGCACTTGGAGGTGGTGTTGGTCCCTTATGCTAGAGCTGTCATTAAGCACCCAGGGAAGTGTTAGGCTCTGAATCGGGGCTGAATAGATCTCGCTTGAGAGATGCTATCTAGATAAGTATTGGATTACTTGGAAAATCCTTGTTAATTTCTATAATTACACATGTACATAATGATCCAGCTGAGATTTTGAAAATCTTGTTTAGAAATAAATCCTACAAAAATGACTCTGACATGTGAATTAATCTCTTATGGTGTCTAGAAAAGAAGAACCTAAGCATTGGTAAACACTGAAGAGGTGCTAGGCCCATAAAATAGAGCTTCCATTGAGCACCCAAGGAGGTGTTAGGCTCTGAAGCGGGGTTGACTAGATCTTGGTTGGGGAATGTTATACAGATAAGTATTTTGTTTACTTATCAAACTTCTGTTGTTATTGATTTTTTTAAACATACATGAGCATATGATGCAACCATGGTTTTGAAAATATTTCTATAGATTGCATCCTATAGGAATGAATATGACATATGAATTAAATTCATTGTGGTGTTTAGAAGGGAAGCACCTGAGCTTGGTAAGCACCTAGAGGGGGCGCAGGATCTTGAACAGAACTACTATTGACGCACCCAAAGAGTTCTTGGGCTCTAAAACAAATTTTTCGAACCTCGGTTGAGAGGTATTTTTAGGTGATCCAAGGCTTACATAAATTTGGCTACCCTTTAATGCACACCCAGGTGTGAGGTGGTGCAGGGTTGTGAGTGCCATGGTTGTATAAATCCAAGTCGGAAACATGTGGATCCAAAAGAAGATACTTATGCAGATGAGTATTTGGTTCACTTGACAACCTTTTTTTTTATTTCATGTCAATATACATGTGTATGTGATTCATCTATGATTTTGGAAAATCTTGTGAATACTAACATGGGAATTTACTCATTTCTTGGGGCTTGAGCATAGGTATTCCTAGTTGCCAAAGACACTGGAAATGTTCCAAGATGAGGAAAAGGATTCTCCAAGACCAGAAAAAGATCATGTTGTGTGTGCTGACGCATGCAAGCAAGGACTTGGAAGAGTTCCATATCATTCCATTTGACAAGTAAAGGTGCATAGGAAGCATTGCGTTCCTAAAGAGGCTACCCGGGAGCTGGAGGATGCCATGCTATTGGCACATACATTTTTTTCAAGTTTGTAGAGTACTAAGGGAGGTGCTAGTGTAGCAATTGTTAAATTACTGCAAAGCATTAAGGACAATGCTATTGAAGGGGGAGGGGAATGTAACACCCTGGATTTGACCTCGTGGTATTGAATTTCCTATGATGTAGATATTGTATTTAATCATGGTGTGGAGCTAAAGAAAAATTCCCCACCATGGATTTAGTGTCTTATGTATCGACGATTAAAATCGATGCCAATGGTTAATGTTCTAGGCAAACATGATATGTTTGAGACATCATGTAAAATGAAAATTAATACAAATACCACAACTAGCTATGTGTCGCAACGTTAAAGAGATGGGGCATGATTTCACAAGGAATAGGGAGGGGAAAAATTCAACCCTTGGGCCAATGGGGGAAATCCAAATGTTAAGGGGAAAACCCACAAAGTGGTCAACTACCGTTTTTGTCTTTTATGCCCAGTCATCTAAAGTTGGTAAAGGAATTATTTCCTTGGGATGGGAAGGTATGGAGGTCAAATTCGAATTGGTGAAGCCATCAGTATTTTGGAAACATGTTTTTGACTTGTGAGGCAAGTAAATGCTTGGGAAGGATTGTCATTATGCAGCCATGTATTTCATTTTCCTTACCCATTCTCACTCTCGTGGGCTCTCACACGCAGCAGGAAGGTGCTGAGATCTCCCCTTCATGATTTGGAAGTTTCACATGTCTCTCCATGGTTTGGGAAGTCATTCTGGAGATGCTGAGTGCATATGTAGGAGAGATTAATGTTTTAGTGTTTCCTAGGGGTTCGTTTTTATCTCCCTCACGATTTGAGTTGTTTTCTTCAATTTCCCATGCTCATAATTTGTTTTATGTGTTGTTCGGAGAATGGGAATGAATGGGGCATGATTTTGGGGTTTGAGGTGGTCGTTTTTCTTTTACGAGAAAGGTAGGGGCTTCCCTCACATTTTTATGCATTTTCCTCACTCTGTCCATCCTGGGAAATCTGGTTTGTTGTTGCTACGCGAATGGTCTGAGGAGATTCACATTCCATGGGTTTTGGGAAGGTTGTTTTTTCTTTTGTGGTGCCATAGATGGCATCTTGAAGTCATATCTACAGCCTCGGGGTTTGTAGAGGTGATTTTTATCAGTAGATCCATTGCTCGATTTATGGTATCATATTTTTCACTCAAGGTGTTTTTTCCCCAATTGCAATTTTTGTTTTGAGTTCCCAGGGCGTTTGGCTCTTACCCAGTAATCGTATTTTGTTGTTGGGTGTATCCTTGTGATGGTGTGGGAAAGTAAGCACCAGGAACCAATATTTGATTGGATGACTGCGTCTTTGATGTATGGTTTGGATTGGTTGAGTAAGTCCAAGGACCCCTTCATGTTATTGGCTTGTTTCCCTAGTAGTATGTGAAACCCAATGGTGTGTTGGCTTGATTGTGAATGTATGGTTTGGCTATGTTTGATCCTGTTATTCCCTAGTGCCTTATGGAATCATGCCCAACTAGGCATTGGCAATGTTTTTGAGAGATTGATGAGCACGTTGTCCTATGGTTGGGTGGAATGTTGCATCGACGTAGCTAGTTGCGAGCCAACTTATTTTGGTATTCTTGTGCTTAATCTCTGCAAACTATTGTTTTATGCATTAATATTAACATTTTGAATGATCGAGTGAATGCATTGCTTCTGTTGTGTATTGATGCATATGTGTATATTCTTATGTTCAAAACATGGAATGCTTGTATGGATGATTTGCTTCTATTGTATAATTGCAATTAGTGTGCATCTATGGATGTTTTTAATCCAATGCATTTTTATGTTTATGATAATGGTGCTAGATCTCCCATTTGACAGCAGCAGCATCCCAGACGCATCCTCTCCATTGTCAGTATGAGGGGTGGGGACGTGACAACCATCCACTACTCATAGATTTAAAACCCATAATACAAACACAATGTTACCAACTACAATAAAATGTTTTAAATATATTACATTAACCACTATCTTCCTGGTCGTAAGTCCATCACAGATGGATTCCATATTTATGAAATAAAAACCCTTAAATACAAACAGTAATCGATTTGGAATATGACAATCATATATGGCACCCAAAACCACGTGTAAAGACTTTAAACAAGAAAGAAAATACTACAAGATACTCCAAGAATTGCCAAGGAAATGGCGGGTTAAACCCTGAGGGTGTTTTACAAACACAGAGAACCAACTTTAAGAACTTATCTTTTGAAAGACGTGGTCACACACACAACCCAAGAAGTTTCCAAATTATTTTACCTGCAGCAAACAAGTAGGGTTTAGGCTATAGACTATAAAAAACTTCAAAAAACTAATAAAAGGGGATTTTGTAAAGTTAAATTGGCTACTTGGGTATTTAAAAACGTAGGCCTAGGAGGAGGTGACCCTGTCGCCTCCCTCTCCAGTGCCTCCATCCTGTACATGGTTGCAAGTTACCGCCAGATATAATGCTGTAAAGATGACACAAATTGATGTGTGGTTATGGTTAAACCCTTACCTCAGATTTTGGTAGCGAGGGCTAGGGGTCAGATCCTGCAGAGTACCCTTATCCCTCTGTAACATGGAAACCACTGAAAAACTATCAATAAATATGAAAACAACTACTGTAAACCATTAAAGAAAAAAAGGTAAAGGACCAAGCCTTCTCTCACCTGTTGAAACATACTGGTCGCATGGATGAAAGCATTGGCAGGCTCGTCGAAGCTCCGACGTTGAGAGGTCGGTGGTTGAAGAATCCTTGGAAAGAAGTTACGTCATATAATTCCAATAACGCAACAAGAATGGAGCAAGCCAATTCCATTAACACAGTAAACCAGAGCAAGAGTCATGCAAAACAGAGATCGGCCTCAATCGGCCTCATACCAAACAACTTCACCAAATTAGGGCTAAAGATAGAGTAAATGAGATTTTACAAAACCATACAAGACCTTGTGATCTCACCATCTAGTAGTAGGGAACATATCAAATCCTCAATGAAACTGAGAGCCTGGTTGTGTTGTCAATTCATATCTAAGACAATTCTCTAAGTCCACCAAGTACCATATTAAAACCATGGTCATAACATTATCAAACTAAATCATTACTTACCATCGAACCTTGGGTAATGGATAGGAGTGCCCAATCATATATTACATGGTTGGAACCTTGACTACATTTAGAACCATAACCATATAAAATAACTCAATGATTGAACCTTTTGACATGTGTATTTCCATATGCACTAAACATTCGTGGTGATAAGACTGACGTATAATGCCTTCATGGTTATGCCAAGGTCCATACCCCTTCCACCATAACCATAATGTATATGCATAATACAAGAGCTTCGAATCATGCTATCACCTTAGCAGTAGGTTAGGCCAAGGTCTTCGAAATAATCACAATTCCTAGCATAGTAGTATTCCTTCAAACACTTTAAAACTATATTGCATGCATAGTTTGGGGTTTATGCATTGTAATATTTAAATCATGTTAAAACATATGATATAATATTTACTGATGAACATCATGTAACATAAATAAATGCATGAAGGCCAAAACTTGTAGCATCATGGCAACAATGAGCATGTAAACCCTCGATTTTATTTATATCAAGAGGTCACCGTATGGAGAACCATACGCTTACAAACCCTAAGCTTCTGACGCTTAGGGGTAGGTCTTTACACCCATAGTATAAACTGTGGAAAGGACAAGGCCTTGTAAGAATAATGTGATTGAAGGGTTGGTTCAAGACCATTAATAGTCTCCCATGCCTTTCGCTAGTACAACCTATCATAAACATAAATAAATAAATAACAAGTATAAACAAAGTACATCACTTGTGCGAATGGATGAAGGTTCGTGATGGAACTAGCCAAGGAAATCATCATCAAAACCCGTTGTAACTAGTAAGATAAAGATATTAAAATTTGCAGAAGTAAAACAGAGAAATATGCTAATTAAATGTAAAAGTAATGCGTATAATATTTGTTTTATGTACTATTTTTAGATGTGTTACACCTTATACCCATACCCTAGTTGAAACCAATCCTAGACCATCATTTTGCCATGTAATGAGTTCATCCATTCAAGAGGAGTATACACCGCCATCCCACCTATCTTCGTGTCAATTAAATGCATGGAAGAGGCTAACATGTGGAGGACACTATGAACTTTGGTGTGGTGGGTATTCCACCACATCTCACCTCCCTAACACCTAATGAGGGAAGATTAGTAAATACTATTAAAATATTTTATATTTAATTCTATACTTAAAAAACTATTTAACCTATGATATATATTAACATTTTTTAATTTAATTAAGTTTATTTAACCATTAATACATCAACTTTACAGTAGTGTTTATAACATCTAAAAGTAACTTTTAGAACATCTGCAATATTTAATTTGAATAATCTCTGAACATCTGAACATCTGCAATAATCTCTCCGTTTTTCTTGCAGTTACGGCGTGCGATATTTGAAGTTTCTTCCCCGCTGATCATTGTCTCGATCATCAAGGAGCTCTAATGTCAGTTTCATATTTTCGTTTCAAACAGTGTACCAATATTGTTGACCCTACAGAAAACATCGGATATGAATTATAGGGTTCAGTTAGGCCCTCCTAAATTTGCGTTTTATATGATAACGGTTCATACAACGTAGTTTTCTTCCAATGCTTTCCATATTTCTCTACGGTTGGATAGCTTAAGGCATTGTTCAAAACACTTTTGATGGTTTACTAAATTAAGATGTAAGATGTGGTATCCTCAATTTTTACTAAATTAGATTATTTAAATAATATAAATATGTTAAGACATGATAAAAGTGAATAATTAGGTATATATTGTAAAAATCTTTATATAAACCATGTAATTATCTTGTTATGATTATTCAAAAGTTATCTAAATATTATGTTGAAAAATAATAAAATAGCTTAAGATGGTATAAGATGGTTGTAGGTAAAGAGGAAAAGAAGCCTATGGGAGACTAAATCTTCTTTTGCCAATTGTTAGCCGTAGAACTCATTTGTTTGTAGCCAGGTGCCTTAAATGAGTCAATTATTGCCTTTAGACTTATCAAATCCAATCATTGAATGGATGTGTGAAGTTGGCATAAAGGATTCTCATGCCATTTTAGAAGCATGAGAGTAATACACTTATATGAAAATTGCAAAACTTCTTCTTTATGGGCAAAAGTAAAGTCAAATGTTTTCTCATCAATAGTCACATCTCCTTTGGATTTTGAGATAAAATTAAGAAAAATGGAATTCCTATTTACCCTAGGAATGGTGGATGTGGATGTTATATATATTCATTATTATTTGAAATTCATCTACTTTACTAAATTATTGCTAGTGAGACATATTCATTGTTCTTAAGTAATTACAAAACTGTATCCTTATTGTTTTGGATTCTTAGCACTTTTTACTTAACATGTGGAATAAGTTTTAGGATATATAAGAATCAGGTGTGTTTTGTTGATGTATTTGTAACTTCGGAATGTATTCATCCGTATATCATATGTATTGTACCCGGATGTTTGTTCCGGGAAGTGTCAGTAATGTATTTGAGTCATGTCATACCTCGATGTTCCTATCGAGAGATTCAATAATGTAAACAAGTCATGTCAAGTCATTGTGGCTAACCCTCCTATTGATCAAGGGTTAAAGTCCCCGCAGTTGTGGGGCCCTAGGGTTATTACACTCTCCTAGAGAAGTCGGCCCTAGTGAGTTATTGTCAAGTCGGGAATTAGTATAAATAGAGAGTGAGCCTCAATATTTATCACACACTCACTCACACTCAATTGTAGCACATAGCTAAGGGAGAAGAAGTAGCTGGGACCAGAAAGAAAGAGACTACTATTGTCGAGAGATCATCTTACTATTTTTGGGTTTTTGATTTTGGTGTTGATTCTATCTCTGATAAAGTTGCGAGGTTTTCTCCTTTATGGTTTCCCAAGGAAAAACATTGTGTTCATTGTCTCTTTTGTTTGATTATTGTGCTTGCTATTAGAACTCTCAGTTAAAGATCCTAATATAATGCTACCTTGAATGATAAAAATCTAACATGTTTATTATTGATTGGTGAGTGTAACATTTAGATTTTGGGTTCATTTATGCTGGATTAGGTGACTCTTACATAAGGTTTAGTTTACAAAACTAGTTCACCTTGATATCCATGCAATCAATAATTTATTTATTTATTCATGTGTGCTATCACTACACCCCTAGGTGCACCCACACAACCCACAAGCATAGGGCACATGATAATTGAGGTTTTAACCAATGACCTCTTTACAATGTATCATCATTTCACTTCTTTGCCAATTGGTCTACACCCGTACAAATGTCAATAATTTATTTGTTAAAACCAACCAAATAAAATAATTACCAATTCAACAAGATTGCTAGATAATCTTTTGAGTTGGCAAGAATGATTTCTTTAAATTATTTGCCTTTGTTAAGGTGAGGCATAATGGGATATCTATAATACACCTAAGACACACTTCTTTAAACCTTTTTGTATGAAACATGGGGTTGAATATGTGATTTAATTCCTATGAAACATATAATTGAATACATATTTTTATATGAATTAGGTTAACTTAGTCCCAATATTAATTGAGTTGTTAATGTGAATGAGTAGAAAGCTTTGTTTTCCCCTTCTACATTTCAATGTGTATTTCAAATCACTTTTTTTTAATTGAGCTTAAATGTAAGAGTTACCTATTCTTACTACCACAATATTCTAGTTTCAAAAGTTTTTGGATAGTTTAATTATTGCATTGCAATTGTGTCATGTTGCAAAAAGTTGTCATAGTTTTTATGTGTATTTTAGCACACTTTCCAAATGTTGTCATAGTTTGTACATGTTTTTTAGCACACTTTAACCCATTTGGAGCATCCATTATTAGTTCATTATTAATTGTGCATATTTTTTTGGTTTAGACATAAAAATAATTCTTTATATTTTCTTTAATAATATTAATGAAAAAAATGTCTCATTTTGTTGAACCTTTAACAACACTAATTCATTTAACTTGAACAACATTTTAATTTTAGATCATGAATTGATGAACAAAATGCTGTTTTTGTCAACTATGGTTTTTTAAATTTATTATAATTATAATATGTCAATAGTTGATATGTTTCCTTGAAGTCTTTCTTTAAATAGTTGTTGTATCATTGTTTCAATTAGATGCATCCTTGATAATCTTATGTTGCATGTATTGTACTTAGATGAATATATTGAAAAGTTTTTTAGTCTTTTTAATTCTAGATGGTATAAGGCGAAGTATATGAAATTAGCCTTTGATTGCTTCTAGTTTTCTCCCTTGGGTTTTCTTGAATGACTTTGACTATTCAACTATTTTTGCAAAGTTTTGAGATAGTCTTAGGACAAATGAAATACTTGGAACCTTTCTTTATCATTTCTCCTCAAACAATTTTCCTTTTGTGACACTTTGGCCTATAAAAGTATTTTCTAGTGCAAAGTTTCGCGTTATATAAGAAATCCTAAATCGATGTTTCATGTGAGAAAGGTGGTTTCTTCATAAAAATTTCCCCCAAAATGTGTTTTTACCGATGAGATATCACCCTTCAAATAACCCTTTTCTTTCTAAAACGGTAGTAAAAACTTATTTCTTCATTGACATCATGTCCAAAAGTTGTTTCGTTATCCATACTCCAACCCCTAAAAGTATTTTCATCGCCAAAACTATCATCTCAAATTACAATACAGAGTAAAAAAGTTTGTAATAAAAGGGATTTTATTTCCGATCTTCACACTGAAATGATGAAAGAAGCATAAGAGATTGCATGTATCATCATCTTTAAAAAGAAAAAGATGATTTGTTTCAAAGTCATTGTTACATTCTTTTTTGGAAAAGGTGACAACAAAGGAAAGAGATAAGTTCAAAGAGTTGTCCACGCTAGCATGCTAGCCATCATTACAAGCGAACATTGTAGTTTAGAAAAATTAAAACGACCACAGTGACATTCCATAATTTTTAACACAATGGTTGAATATTGTGGAAGCATACACATTTAGATACATCATCATAAATTTATCTTAAAATGAGATCTGTCAAGCATAAAGAAAGATCCAATTTACTGAGGTGTAAATTTTTTATCTTCAATTTTTTAGACTTGAAGAAAAATTTTGCACCTCAATAAATTTTATCCCTCTCAATTCTTTGATAGATCCAAGTTAAGATGGATCTATGTTGCTTTTATTCTTTGAAGTTATGGTTTCTAATTACATTTTATTAAATTTTTAACATTACGTTCCATAACGTTAAGTATGCTTTTACAGCATGTCCACCATATCATGGTTGTGGAGCACCTTACTAATGCTTGATAGTCATTCTTACACTTATTAGGTAGGTATTGCCACCTCCTCATTTCATTGGATAATTTTCTTAATTGGGTAAAATCTTATAGTTATTGGATGAATTTACAAATGAACATTTCCCTTGTATATCCAAATAAATATTTTTAACACCTTGCCATTGGAATCTTCATTGGAACCATTGTTACACCTCACCCTATGTATATCCTACAATTCCAAAGTAGAATAAATAAAATATGCTCCCAAGGAATCAAATCATACTCAATTCAAGCAAAATCATTCACCCCTGACTTTCAATTTAGATGATCGAGAGGACGACAAATGAAGACAAAGGGGGAAGGACTGGTTGGGGTTTTTCGGAGGCAGGTAGGTGGAAGGAAGCATGGCAGAGGGCAAGGGGGGAGGTGATAAAGCCTCCCTAGATCCCGACTCTGTATGATTGAAGATCGAGTATATCTCGAAAGATTTGGATCATGCCCAGAATCAGGAAAAGGAATTGATGGTACGGAAGCCAGGGTAGTGCATGTCGAAAGAGGCCAAGATTCCATCCATGGTAGTCAGAATCTCGAGGATAAAAGAGTGGATCCAGTATATGCAAGATAACGTGCTGAGAGGGAAGTTCTAGGGAATGAAACCCTCAGAAAAGGCAATAGCGTGGTGGATTAATTTGACCTGGAAACCTAAGGGACACTATGATCTCCATCTGGGTTCCAAAGGGTTCTTCAATGCCTTTTTCATTAACTTGGAATATAGGAACATAGTTATGGATGGAGGGCCATGCTTCTTCTACTCAACGAGCCTTTTCTTGAGACCCTATAAGGAAATCCTTTTCCCAGAAAGTGAATATATGAAAGTTGCACCAGTTTGGATAAGGATGTATTCTCTTCCGATTGAACACTAGGATCCAAATATTTCGGAGAATTTGGGGAATTATCTAGGTAAATTTATCAAGTTCTCATAACAAACACAAATCCATTGTTATACGGCCTATGCGATAATTTTTTGTTTATATGGATCTAACCAAATAGTTACCCAAATAAATATGAATGTCATCGGATGATGAGGATTGGGTGAAAACCCTAGACTATGGACAGATCCCATTTCGGTGCTAAAGATGGCATGAATATGAGCATTTATTTAGGGATTGTCCCATGAACAATTCGAAGACAAATTTGGGGAAGGATGAGGAGCAGAAGGAGCAAGGCTTCATAAGATTCCTGTCATGGAAAAGAGTAAGTCGAAATAAAGACAACTAGGAGGTGCATAAGAAGATAGTTTTCTCAAACAAGTTCGAGGCTCTGGAATATTATGAGGAGGAAACCCTGGACAATCAATTGATGGGAAAGTGAAGTTCCTCGCTCCTGGAATCCTTATACAATTTTCACGTAAAGATTGGCTTAGTTGTTACCAACTTATAGGTACAAAAATTAGTATTACGAGGAAGCCTCAACTTGCTAGCAAAAACAAGAGGTATGAATAAACTAAAATTTATTTGTATTACTTAACCTAAAATTAGATTAATGGATCCGATAACTATTGTCGAGTTAAGAAAAATACATAGAAAAAATTTGTTGTTTCAAATGGATCAAAATGTCAAAAAAATATGGTGTTTAATGAAAAAAAATACATACTAAAACATTTAGAAAACACAATTTAGGGATTGTCCCATGAATAATTAGAAGACAAATTTAGGGAAGGATGAGGAGTAGAAGGAGCAAGGCTTTGTAAAAGTCCCGTCATGTAAAAGAGTAAGTCGAAAGAAGGACAACTAGGAGGTGCACAAGAGGATATTTCTCTCAAACAAGTTTGAGGCTCTGGAAGATTATGAAGAGGAGACCCTGGACAATCAATCGATGGGAAAATGAGGTTCCTCACTCCTGGAATCCTTGTACAATTTTCACATAAAGATTGGGGTAGTTGTTACCAACTTATAGGCACAAAAATTAGTATTACCAGGAAGCCTCAACTTGGCAGCAAAATAAGAGGTATGAATAAACTAAAATTTATTTTTATTACTTAACCTAAAATTAGAGTAATGGATCCGATAGCTATTGTCGAGTTAAGAAAAATACATAGAAAAAATTTGTTGTTTCAAATGGATTGAAATGTCAAAAAAATATGTTGTTTAATGAAAAAAATACATACAAAACATTTAGAAAACACATTTCAAGAAACACACATTCAGTAATATTCAATTTAAGTATTGAACTAGCAAAATAAAGTAGATGAAAACTCTAACATGGGCATGTGAACCAAAATTTGGCATACAAAAACTTGTTTCATACTTTTAAAAGTAATATTAAATATAATTGTTGAACTAGCCAATGATAAAAACTCTAATATGAGCATGGCCACCAAAATGTGAACAAAAAAATAAGGAAGATCCATCTAGTTTACGATCCAATCGTAC
This sequence comes from Pseudotsuga menziesii, assembly GCA_001517045.1. Lineage (NCBI taxonomy): Eukaryota > Viridiplantae > Streptophyta > Pinopsida > Pinales > Pinaceae > Pseudotsuga > Pseudotsuga menziesii. The sequence goes on along the minus strand of LPNX010312255.1, from coordinate 81,721 downwards.
AAGTGCCCATTTTTAAGTTATTGTACAAAATTTCAAGAACCCTCAAGAACCATGCTTCAAGAAATAATAAAGAATTATTTGATAATCAATAACTTCACCTTGATTTATCCCAACCATTCCTCATATGAACCATTAACCGCACCTGAAGCCAATGAGTATAAAATGAGTATGAAATTGAAACAAACAAAATAGTGATAGTACAAAAAATAATACTTTATAAATAAGCTATAAGATAGTAGTAGAAAAGATAAGATAAGTTAGAATGTTTTGAAAAATTCACGCTATTTAAATTATTAATGAAATCCTCATAAATTATGTGGCCTCTTTCATCTAACTTGTATGTGTCATTATTGATATTGTATGATAGGTTTGTTGTTGCTATAATAGATTCAAGTTGTATGAATAGATGATTTGTTGAATCACACTTGTACATGTGTTTCCCCTTTATTCTATTGTACCAACAACATTGAAGCTCAACACCTTCAAGCCTATCCAATAGATTAGTGCCATTATGGTAATAAAACAACCTACAACCATACTTCTTTCTTATTCTTTGAACTCTTATAATGTACAAACTCTCACAAGAAACATCGTGCTTTGTACTTTGAGATACACCTTTTCTTCTAGTATGTTCAACTACAACTATAGACTCACTCTCAAACAACACTGCATAATCTGATCCATTTCCAAAACCAATTGCTTTGTAATTTGAGATAGAACTTTTATTCTAGTATGCTTTATCATCACCGTATAAGGAAGGTCGATACCACAACAGTGAGTTTTATAACAATATATTTCCATACCCTAGACATCTTCAAATCAACAAGAGTCACCATTTCCTAATGATTTAATATGCACTCCACACAACATGATGGAATTAAAAAAGCACTTCCACTATAAATTTTTAAGATATGAAACCATAAACAAGAATTTACAGCTCAAAATTTAAAGCTCAAAATTTCTTTGATTCCTCAACTTTGTTGTCAACGGATGAACTATTACCACCATCATTGTTATTCCCTTGATATACAATGTCATTTGTAAATATGCACCCAATGTTCCTTAACTTCATAGCATCACATAGAGAGGTTTTAGACAAGTTATCATCATTTCCACCTATAGCAAGAGTTGCACCTGATTTATATTTTTTATTTGATGGCAATTCATACTCTAATTCAAAATTTTCAAGATAAAGCCGTAATATCTGAAAATAAAATTTTGCCAATTCCTATACAACATGAGACTGAAAAAGAGGTACCTTTGATTTTAGTAACCATTCATTGTACTATGATATGCAATTGCCATGAGATAATAACACATATTCCGCTAATAAGCTTTAAAAGCATAAGAAAAACTGTAAGGCATGCTAAATAACGAGCACATTGAAATTAAGTTTGAGTATCAAAACTTTAAGGCAAGGATTAGTTGGCCCACACAACATCATCTGGCAATAGGGATCACACCTGTATCGGGAAAACTGCCATTTTTGTCTGGTCCCCATCTGTCAATGGCCGGCTAATGATCATTGTTGATAGGATCCCACCCATTATTCTTGTTCAGGCTCAGAAGACTTCCTAGTCTCATAAATAGCTTAATGTAATGTTAGACGGAAAATAATGAGTATTAGGTTGCATGCATTTGGAGCATCATAGATGAATTACAAATCATATGTTCTCAATTGAATACTTAAGAACGAAAACACATAATGTAAATAGAGGTAAATATTTACACATACACATAGATGATATCACAAACTTAAAACCATTACCACAAGAATTTATGTCTCAAAAAATAGTTCATTTTTTCTATTCTTTGAAAAATTGTATTCAGAAAATATTTTCAATGAAAAATATGCTTCTTTTCTTTGGGATCCAACCCTCAAACATCATAGAATGCAAATTATATGCACAATTCCTCCTCGAGAAAATGTTTAACCAACTTCTTGTAAATCAATTTTCATTTAACTGAATCCCTAACTCCTAGAAATCTAGTAATTGAATTTTTTTTATAAAAACAAATTTCGTAGAAAATCCATGTGGTAGGACAAAGAGATATTTGAACTACTCCCTTTCATTGTGACACCTGCTCATCATTGGTGTATTCTAGATTTGGTTTTCCCAAAATTTTCAACAACCTTCCATTGTTCATGATTTAGGAGGTCACAATCTATCATTTCTTTAATCACCACCTCTAACTCCATGTATTGGGTGTAAGAAATAGGTGGTAGAATTCTTTGAGTGACCAGAAACTGTTCAAATATCTCAAATTCATCATTCAATGTCTCTATAATGACATTTCATGTTAGCCTCTTTGTCAATTCTTCCAATTTGAAGTGGTCCATGCGATTATGCACTAACAATATATGATATTGTTCTTGAGAAAATAACTTTCCATTATCATCCTAGAATAGAGTAAGTCCTTCATAGAAGTTTTCTTGAAATCCTTAACTTGTAGAAGAATCTAATTTTCTTTCTCTTGTACAACTTTGACCAAATAATATGTATTAATAAACTTTGTATCCCATAAAATGATGACTAGCCTATCCCTGATTCCCATCTCTTACATGTCTTCATATGTCCATTTTTTGAAAAATTTAACAGCATTTTTTGCAGTGTCTAGTGGCTCTTTGTCTATATTTTCATTTACCAACTTACAACTTTAAAGAGATATATCCACTATTACATTCTTACTGTTCACAAAATTTAAATAGGATCTCAACTTGGATATCTCTATAGTCAAAGCATCCCAAATAAGATGTTTAGATCCTTGTAGGGGTACTTTTCCTATCATATTCTCATTCAATTCTTTGATCTTCTTATGTAGTTGTTTCTTTTCACCTAGAATTCGGTTTCTTTCTTCAATAATTTGAGCCAATTCCTACTTAAGCTTGACATTACATTCTTTCCAACTCTTTGATTTCTCCCTCTCTCAACTTTATCCATGACATGGAAACATATAATTCATCAGCGGGAGATTTGTTTACTCAATCTTCATTCTGAATCAAGGGTTGGCTCAACAACTTCCCCAACACTTCCTCTTCTTCTATTTTCATGCCATTAAAAGCTGAAATCTGGGACATAAATCCATATCGTTCAATTTCCCAGGCCTCGTCTTCCTTCTGTAACTTTAAGATTTTCCCCTTAAATTCCATCAATTCCTGGTAAATTTTATCCTTCTCTTGATGTAACACTATCAATTCTGACAACTGAACGTCTCACATACCTGTAACTTTCATTTTTTTCTTAAGGACTTAGATAGTTTTTCCTTTTTATTCTATCAATTTTTTAGTTGCTTGAAGATTAGCCGGTTCAGTACCTAAAGTTATAAGGTCTATTTGTAATTTTTTAATCTAAACTGAATTAGCTTTTTTCTCCACTTTCTCCTGCCAGAGTTGGTTCTCCAACCTATCGATAATCAACTGCATCTGTGTAATCTTCATTGTGGCCTTTAGTAAATGAGATTATAAAAATCATCGATCTGTCGATGGAGCTATATTTTATCAGGCATGTTGATTTTATCCATACTAAGCTCGATTTTAGAAAATTCTCATCATCTATCATATCAAATTCAATGTTGTTCCTCTCTAAATCCTTGGCAGAAATTAGCGACAATTGTTGATATGCTAACTTTCTCACCTAGGGAAAAAGATTTTGTGTCTCGTTTAAAGCTTCTGTGTAGCTAGAAACAAAGTCAAACTTAGATCTATATCTAGAGTAAGATTCTGTGCTACTTTCTTCATGAAACGAATATTATCCTATTTGTACATGTTGTTGTTGTAAAATAAGACCCTTTTTTTCATCTTCTACACTATTCTCATCCTATATCGGCATTTCCTTTTCATCCTTTCTCTTTAGTCTTTTGTTTGAGTTTTCATCATCAACATCCATTATTTCGATTTCTGAAAGGGCCCTTTTATTTAGTGAAGTATAGTTAGATGGTGTTTGTACAACTATAGCCTATTCATTTCCACAATCCATCATTTCTTTAATCACTGCCTCTAACTCCATGCATTGGGTGTAAGAAATAGGTGGTAGAATTCTTTGAGTGATCAGGAATTGTTCAAATATTTCAAATCCATCATTCAATGTCTTTATAATGGCTTTTCATGTTAGTCTCTTTGTCAATTCTTCAAATTTGGAGTGGCCTATGTGATTATGCACTAACAATATATGATACTATTCCTTAGAAAATAAATTCACATTATCATCCCAGAATGGAGTAAGTCCTTCATAGAAGTCTTCTTGAAACATTTTCTTAAAATCCTTAACCTGTAGAAGCATCTAATTTTCTTTCTCTTGTACAACTTTGACCAAATAATGTTTATTAATAAACTTTGTATCCCATAGAATGATGACTAGCCTATCCTTGATTCCCATCTCTTACATGTCTTCATATGGCAAGGTTTTTAAAAAATTAACAACATTTTGTGCAGTGTCCACTGCCTCTTTGTCTATATTTTCATTTACCAACTTACATTTTCAAATAGCTAAATCCACTATTAGATTCTTACCATTCACAAAATTTAAATAGGATCTCAAGTTAGATATTTCTATTGTCAAATCATCCCAAATAATATGTTTAGATCCTTGCAGGGGTACTTTGCCTATCATATTCTCATTCAATTCTTTCATCTTCTTCTACAAATGTTTCTTTTCACCTAAAATTTTGTTTCTTTCATCAATAATTTGAGCCAATTCCTGCTTAAGCTTGACATTACCTTCTTTCAACTATTTGATTTCTCCCTCTCTCAAATTTATCCATGACATGGAAACATATAAATCATCAGCGGGAGATTTTTTTACTCGATATTCATTCTAAATCAAGGTTTGGTTGATTGACTCCTCCAACATTTCCTCTTATTCTTTTTTATTGCCATTAAAAGCAGAAATCTAGGACACACATCCAGATCATTCAGTTTCCAAGGCCTCTTTATCCTTCTGTAACTTTAACATTTTCCCCTTAAATTCCATAAATTCCTGGTAAATTTTATCCTTCTCTTGATGTAACACTGTGAACTTTGATAATTGAACGTGCTGCGTAGATGGAACTTTCAATTTTTTATTAAGGACTTGGATAGTTTTTTTGTTTTTCTTCTAGAAATTTTTTAGTTGCTTGAACATTAGGCACTTCAGTACTTGAAGTTATAAGGATTGTCTGTAATTTTTTAATCATAACTGAATTAGCTTTGCTCTCCACTTTCTCCTGTCGGAGTTCATTCTCCAACTTATCAACAACGGACTACATCTTTGTAATCTTCATTGTGGCCTTTAGTAAATGAGATTATAAAACATCATCACTATGTTAATGGAGATAGATTGTATCAATCATGTTGATTTTAGCCATACTAAACTCGATTTAAAAAACTTTCTCATCATCTATCATATCAAATTTAAGGGTGTTCCTCTCTAAATCCGTGGTGGAAGTTAGAGACAATTTTTGATATGTTAACTTTCTCACCTAGGGAAAAATATTTTGTGTCTCGTTTAAGGATTTTGTGTAGCTAGAAACAAAGTCAAACTTAGATCTATATCTAGATTCAAATTTTGTACTACCTTCTTCATGAAAATAATATTCTCCTTTTTGTACATGTTGTTGCTGTAACTGTAAAGTACGACCTTGTTTTCATCATCTACCCCTTGCTCATCCTGTATCGTCATTTCCCTTTTAGGCCGTGTCTTTAGTATTTTGTTTGATTTTTCATCGTCGACATCCATTATGTCGATTTCTGAAAGGGCCCTTTAATTCACCGAAGTATAGTTATATAGTGTTTGTACAATTATAGCCAATTCATTTCCTTTATCTTGACCTGCCTCTATTATTTCTTCTTTGAGTCCTTCGCAATCCTCCTCAAATTCCAGCAAACTAATTATTTTATCCATGCCTTCCACTCATTGATGTTCGAAGGACTTGTTTTTATTTTGTTGTCTTATTTGCGATATGATTTTCATTGGAACATAGTTTAGCCTCTCTATTTTCTGGAATTCCATAGCCTCTAATAAGTTTTCAAGAATATTCAAGGAAACTTTAATTTTGAAAACAAAAGGGTCGATCTTGAAAGGGAACTTTACATCAGAATACTTCTTAAAAGCACCAAAATGTTCTTATTCTAAACACAACCTCTTCCTGATAAATTATAACACAAAAATTCTAGAGTTAGAAAGGAAGTTAATTTGTAAGGTGGTCCTATGTAACCATAAACACGAACAACGATGAATTACTTATATAAAAACCAGTCTCCTATATAACCCCATCGAGGACTACGAAGTACTTTTCATTTAATCTAACACTCTGGGAAAATTTTCATCAAAAAGTATTATGTATACTTTTGTCATGATTTTATTCAGAAACGCAAACATATTTATCTTTCGAGGTATCCCAGGAAAAAAAAATGTATTGATGAAATGAAACTCAGAGACATCTAAGCATAGGAACATGTTTAGTAAGTACGAATGATACCTAAAATTTCTCAACTTTGGAAAATATGCTAGTTGAAAATGATTTATGGTGGGTAAGAATTCATCAAAACCAAAACAACATATCTGGTTTGTCTCTGGTTGTGCTAAATTCTTCTTCAACAGAAAACCAATCATAACTTTAGTCAATAAATTGTCATCATCATATCCCAATATTTGACTCAATATTGACAACACCAGTTGGACCTCTTCTTGAAAAAGACAAACATCCATGGGAAAGGAAATACTCTCTACCACATGACCAACTTTAGAATTTATGTCAAAAAGGAATTTTTAATCTCGGAGTTACATTCCCTATACACTTGGACCAAGGTTTCTTCACTAAGGGCTTCAATATTTATAGGAAAAATATCAGGCACATTCATAAACTCACGGATGAATTTTGTAATAACTTGACAAAGGATCTTGGTAACATTTTTGTTCATAATTACTCTCTCAGTGTGAGAATGATTATTTACACACTACTCTACAAATTCTGGGTAATACAAGGTTTGCTCGACAGAGAAATAATACATAAAATAATTCCACACATTCAAAACATCTCTTCCTTGTGATTTAAAAATCTATAAATGTTATTTGGACTGAGAAATGTTGCACACAGAGATAATTGGGTCAAATAGATTTAATTCTATATCAACTATAAACTCCTCTTTTCTATCTAGGAACTTGCAGCGGGAAACTGAATTTGAAGATTCTTCCATAATAAAAAATCAGTAAGAAATAACATGTTAGAAATACCTGGGAGGTGGTGAAAACTGTGTGAAAACCATGTGGTTGACCTTTGTACAACAACACGAACCACAGACCCATGCACTGTCAACATATTCACTTTTTCCTCAATGCCGCGACAAAATAAACCTTTTCACAATGGCTAATTATATTAGGTAATGGAACCGGTTTTGGAAGTCGTGTAAGGTGGTTTTCCCTTTACCATCTTCCCAGCATATCTCACCACATCACATTGTGTGGAAGGCGGTTTATAATATGCTACTGCTTATCTCCTTTATATCCAGTGCTACTTCATGCTCTAGATCACCTACCAACTGTTGATCTTATCCCAACCACATACTTTTCATATGATCATGTCGTCCTGATCCTTGAAATCATATCTGGGTCCCATGACCACATGCATACATCGCATGTAAACCTTGATAGGTATGCAAAATTCAAAACCCGTAGATTTGATGCTCATTGAATTTATTTACCCGTAATAATTACTAGTACCCTTTGGCTGCATTTCGAGTTGGTAAATTGGTGGTTACATTGGTTTTGAAATGATTCAGGAGCCATGTTCATTAAATTAGACATGTTATGTGGAAGGATGACAGCTCGAGTACACCTTCTTTTAACTCTTTTGGATAAATGAGCACTTTAACTAATTTATTACCACCCTTGGTTTTCTAGTGCTAACACAGTCAAATTCCATGAATCCACTCACAACATGCCAATTCATTGCACTCAATATTGGAAAATGGAAACATCCTAGTTTTTTTACTTCATTTTGGGAACCAAGAAGTAACATACTCATTTACAATCCTAAAATTCTTTGAACAACAAAGCGATTTAGGTTATGGCCGAATTCAAGAGTAATCCTTTTAACATATTTAGGCATTGTAATTTTTAAACAAATTTTAATATTGTAATTTTTAACTATATTCAATACATTAATATTATTGGTTGGTATAATAGTCCGGTCCCGCTCCCTATACAAAATCCCGTCCAACTAGCAACACATTCAAGGATTGGAAAAAAAATGTTTCAACAGGATTGTGAGCTTTCAAGAGCATAAAAAAGTGTAGTTCAATTGCCACGATGATACATTACAATAATGGAGGGTGAATGCGTTTCATCTACAACCCTTCGCTTTGGCCATGCACTGATTCCTTATGCTTTTATCTAAGGACTTTTGTATAGAGTTAATTTTTTTTAATTTTAATATTTTTTACTATTTTAAAATTTTTGAAGGTGTATTTTATTTCATTGTTTTTAAGTAGACATCAATTTAAGGTAGAATTAGGATCATTAGTATCTTTCCCTATTTTATTCAGCAGAAGGATCAATAACCCAAGATTTTTGAGGGTTTCTTTCCTTAGATAAAATGAGAAATGGATAATATTTATTTTCTATTTTTGGATGATTGTTGGAATATAGGTCTCTCCCTTCATGTTTGATTGGGAAGATCCATATATTTCTATATCCAAATACCTAATCCAAATCACTTCAGTTTAGCAGTTTCGATAATGACTTTTAATATGACATTTAAAAAAAATTACTTAAAAAAATTAAGTAAATTTGATATAAAACATTCTATAAATTTGTAGTAATGTAAAGTGACAGACAATGAAAAATACCAAACTGTCAACAAATTTCCCTTTGACGGGCAAGGAAAATTTGAAATTCCAGGCCTGGCTAAGTGAAATCTCTATCCTTAATCACATACACCTCAATATTTTTCCAATTCCTTTAAAATGTGTCCAACTTATCCTTTAACTTCAAATTTCTACAAAGTGAAAAATATGGAACCCCTTAACTTAACTTAACATTTCTACAAAATGAAACCCTTCCATAACAATAAACTCAATGAATAATAAGGTACTAAATCTACCTAGTGAGTGGCGAAGATCATAGTTGACCTTTGGACCATAACCTGGAGTGCAAATTCATATGTTGTCCTCATATCCACCTTCTCACTTGTGCCACTAAAAAAAGACCCCTTTTAACTTAGTCAAAGACCCTTTATATTAAGTTTCAAAGGACTAGTTTTAGAGGCTCTAGATAGTGGTTTTTCACTTACCGCTTTTCCCAACAGAGTTATCACATTGCACCGTGTTGAGAGTGGTCTATAATCTGCTACCACTTCTTCCATTTATTTCCCATGCTACTCTACGCTACGATTCACCTGTCCTCCATCGATCCAATCCCAATTAGATCTCCATCGTTCCTCAACATTCACCTGCTCTTTGACATCACATCTGGGTCCCATGATCACGTGCATACCCTGCACATACTATATGTTGGCACTTTTTGTTACTAACCTTGGTCACATTACAATATTTTAGGCTAGCTCCTCGAGCTAAGATAATTTTTTCCAATTCCTTTAAACTGTGTCCAACTTATCCTTTAATTTGACATGTCTACAAAATGGAAAATATGGTGTAACAATAATGATAGAGTAACAATAGCAATTTCAAAATGAGAGGCATGTATTTTCATCACTTGATTTTAATTTATGCAAATTCAGATGGTTTGACGATGATAATGTGATTTTGCATAGTTTGATGTATCACTTAGTCAATATTGAAGAAAATTTTTGTTTACCAATGCACTGGACAAAAATCTCCAAATACAATGGCTGTATAGCTTGGGTTGTATCTTGAAACAAAGGCAAAATCGATGAGATGGAGTCCAAAGCATGTGCAGGTTTCAAATATGAAATTTAGGTGAGAACATCATCCTGTTTAATTAGTGTCTTTTGTCACACTTGTCACCCTAAGTATCTAAATTTAACATTTAAATATTTTCAACTCGGGAATCAAAACACTTGCTCTAACTTTTTTATTTTCAAGAATAACTCGATTATAAATATAACAAATATACTTGCTAGCTTCTATAGTCTTTGGTCCTTCATTACCAATAAAATGAAGAAAATGCAATAGAAATACCTTATCAATAATATCCACATGATTATCTATTGCAATAAGTAAAGTGGGTCCATAAATAGAAATATTTGATGCTTTATATACTGCATTATAATTGACGCGTACAAAACATAGCCATAAATGGAATGCAATTTCAATATTTCTCTCCATGATATTTCTCTAAATTCATTTCCATCTCTGAAGGTCAAAATTTTCACACTTCTTACTAGTTCAACATATTTAGTTGTACTCATGCCAATATGGTTTAATGGTATGCTGAGATTAGGGAGCAGAAAAGAACACTAACTCTGTTATCAGTTGGAGGAATAGAATGATATAGTATAAACAATGAAAATGAATGAATAAAATTGATGACACAATGCCAATATTTTATACAGTAAATAGAGCTTACGTGTGTAGAAAGATAAGTAAATTTACAATATTCAATGGATTCACAAAGATGAGACAAGCCACTTTGTTTTTCCTCTGAGATATATCGTATGAGAATAAGAATAGAGACCACAATATCTTTATTATATACAAATACCCCTTCTTCTATAAGTATATATTACTTAGAAATTTCATTCTTGAAAATCATTAGACAAAAAACATAGTTATCAACTCTCCTCCAAAGGAAAGAGAACAAAAATGACGCATTTAAATATAATAACACAAAATCTATTAATTACTCAGTGTTCGATACTTCTGTGGGAGCTTTAAACACATAGATAGAATCATTTCCACAACAAGAATATTGAACTCGTATGCTATATATGACATAAAATTTGTGATTTGCTTCATCAAAGGATCCACACTCAACTCATTCCCTCTTTTTAGCAGTGTAGTAATAGCCAGAGTGGATATGCTCCAGTTTTGATCTGAAATCAAGTTCTACATTAGATTACTATAATTTACCTACTATTCAAACTCAGGTGCATTGAAAAGGAGATACATCTAACCTCACTGGTGTAATAGATGAAAAGACATTGAGCTAATTGTGAACAAACTGATCCTTTAGTTATACTCGTCACAAGTTTTCTAATTTCTTGCATTATTCAAAAAACACTTGCTTCAGCAGTTCTACCACTAGAATAACATATATATGAATCCCACTCAAACAAAATTTAAACATTTACAACATAGGTATTGGGCAACAAATGAATTCTTAATTCCCATACATCGAATAAGATGTACAGAAATAACATGAACAACATGAAGCATGAAGCATCATGTACACTGAAGAAGGTGCACTCACTTACTCTTTACGGTTTGAAGTGGCATGCAAACCATTTAGCATAATAGGAAGTGACTTTTTTGTACAAAGTTCTGCAACATACAACAACAAAATCCTTCTACAATTTTCACATAAAGATTGGCACAATTGTTACCAATTTATAGGCATGGAACATAGTATTACTAGGAAGCCTCAACTTGGCAGCATAAACAAGAGGTATGGATAAACTAAAATATATTTGTACTACTTAAACTAAACTTAGAGCAATGGATCCAATAGTTGTTGTTGAGTTAAGAAAAATACATAAAAAAACATTTGTTGTTTCAAATGGATCAAAATGTCAAATCACTTTTGTTGTTTAATGAAGAAAAACACATTAAAAACATTTACAAAACACACATTAAGTAATATTCCATTTAAGTATTGAACTAGCAAAATATATTATATGAAAAGTCTTACATGGGCATGGGCACCAAAATTTGAACAAAAAAATAAGGAAGATCCATCAAGTTTACGATCCAATCGTACAAGTTCCCATTTTTAAGTTATTTTACAAAAGTTCAAGTACCCTCACGAACCCTCAATAACCATGAACAAAAAAATAAGGAAGATCCATCAAGTTTACGATCCAATCGTACAAGTTCCCATTTTTAAGTTATTTTACAAAAGTTCAAGTACCCTCACGAACCCTCAATAACCATGCTTCAAGAAATCATAAATAAATATTTGACGATCGATAACTTCACATTGTGTTATTCCAACCATTTTCCATCCGAACCATTCACCGCACCTGAAGCCAACGAGTATAAAATGAGCATGAAATTGATACAAACAAAACAACGATAATACAAAAATAATACTTTATAAATAAGCTATAAGATAGTAGTAGAAAATATAAGATAAATTAGAATGTTTTGAAAACTTCACCCTTTTTAAATTTTTAATAAAATCCTCATAAAGTATGTGGTCTCCTTCTTCTAATGTGTATGTTTCATTCTTGATATTGTATAATAGGTTTTCTGTTGCTATAATAGATTCAAGTAGTATGAATAGATGATCTATCTAATCACACTTGTACATCTGTTTCCCCTTTATTCTATTGTACCAACACCATTGAATCTCAAAATATTTAGGCCTATCCAATAGATCAATGTCATTATGGTAATCAAAGACCCTATGAAAATCCTTCTTTATTATTCCTTGAACTCTTCAAATGTACCAAGTCCCACAAGAAACACTTTGCTTTGTACTTAGAGATACACCTTTTCTTCTACCACGTTCAATTGCATCTCTTGACTCACTCTAAAACAACACTACACAATCTGATCCAATTGTAACACCCCTTTTGGGGGCCCTCTCATCTCACCTGAAGTATACTCCATTCCTCACCTTAGTCCATCTATATTTTGATAATGCCAGATCTAGATTCAATTGACTAACCAAACAATATTTTTACATGTCCTTGTCATCGAGGTCCACTCCTATTTTGGTAGTTATGTTTACATTTTCATCAATGAAATATAAAATTCTATCCAGCTTGTGCCTCAACTCACTTTCCATTGTTTGCAATTCACTATCATTGAGTACCATAAAAGACGAAGATTGGATTATGGATGTGGAATGACCCGCTGGAGAATTATCAACCACTTCATCCACAACTTCGAATGTTGGATAATTGTGATCCTCTATCCATGGTTTAAATGACCAAGAGTCTTCTGTGTGTTTTTCTGGTTGCATGCCAAGACCTAGTAAAATTTCCTATGCATCTTCAAATCCTATTTTGAGAGATTCTATAATTTTATTATCTATGGATATTGACTCACAGTGAGACAATACATCACCTTCCTCTATTACTTGTTGATGCAATTTATTCCATATACTCATGAATTTATTTGTTTCTTATGATATTTATTGAAACATAGCCCTTGGGGATTCAATTATTCTTCAACAAATCTATTAAGGGTTCCAATAGCATGAATTAAGTCAGTGCAATCATATTCCCTCTCTACTCCAACCATGTCACCAACTTTGTTAAATAATTCCTCACATACATATGACCTAGTCAGGTGCAATGCACATGGCAAGTTAGAGTTATATTAATCACAAAATAATGTCATCAACAAAAATGAAAAGTGGTAAGAAATTTTTCACATATTGATATGCGTCTCTACGAATAAAATTAATGCCGACATTAGCATTTTCTTGTTCTCTGGACCAACATATCCATAATGTGAAGAAATGATGGACTCTAGAATAATTTCACACTCTTTTCCAAAGAGTCAAACTAGTAGACAAAAAAAAAATATAGTTAGCAATGATTTTTAGATAGGTCTTTGTACCCATTTTCCGCTTTGTCCTACCACTTGTACTTCTCATTTCCTTCAAGCACCTCTAGACATGCCTTGAAGTAATGTGTTGTGCTGAACCCCAATTTTGGTGATCGATCCTCTATATATCCTCACTCTTAAGCTTGTGGGAATCCACTTTAAAAGTGTCATAAACCATTCTTACATGGTTAAAACTAACCAACTCTTCTCCAACAATCAAATCTCTTCGACCACTAAACAAAGGATTCACTAGATTTTTTCCATTGTGGATGTAATCCTAGTCATGAAGTCCTATTACTTTAAATCCATCATACAAACCAGTTAGCCTCCACCCTTCCCAAGGAATTTGATATCTCATGACTGTCGTTGAGTAATAATCCTTCAACATAAGCATTCTTCTCCTACTATACCCATCTGATGAATGGCCAACAATACATCCTAAGAAATGTTCCACATGTTTCTTCCATGGGTCTTTTATTTTTTCCCATTATCGATGGACAAAATTTGCATCAAACATGTTGCATGTTGGATGAAAAAACACAATTACATGAGCAATCTTCTCATGTAATGTGTTTTCAATAATAACACATGCATAATGGCCAATCACACAATTCTTGAAGGAATCTATAATAATATCATAGCGTGCAACACCCTCACCAACTGTCACCAAGAAATTTGATTGGCACTTATGTTCTTTTTTACCACAAAAACCACCAATGTATCACTTTTTTCTCCCCACCTAACATATTTTTTCACAACAGTTTCATCTTCGGCAAGGAATACAAGAATGGGGCCCTCTATACCATGCGTAGCTTTATAGGACACATAATTTTTTTTTATTTTCTAGAAAATATACTCCTTCTCCCATGGGATATATGTCAATGATTTTCTAACTTTCCTTAAAGTTGTAGATATCGAAGGGAAATCCATATTCAAGCTAATAAAGCTATTTAATCTAGGACATATACATAACTTAATCATCTCATAAATGGATTTAGTGGATGCACTATACCTTCTCTTTGAATTTGAACAAACTAGGATCTTAAATATATCTTGAACAAATTCCCAAACAACATCTTTACCTTGTAGTTTTCCTTACTTATGAGCATCACAAACATCCTTGCAAAACCTAAACACATCCTTCCTTCCTGCAAATTCAAACAACTCTTTTCTTAAAGACCTCGTTCTAATAGACAGTGTAGCAACCGTTGTCCTCTCCCACCAAATAGATCACATTGTTAATCTATGTGTATCATTTGTGTCTCTTGCAACAATTTTGGGTTCAACCTGAGTCAAATGGTCCAATATTCTCCCTTTCCATGTATCTCTCCCATGTATTTTGATGTTGCTCCTTGACTCATGATATAAACGCATCCAAAAGTGATCACAATTAGGTATCAACATACAAAAAGTGCATGTCAATGAATCAAAAGGGATTCACGTTTCAAAAACCCTCTTGCAATGAATATGTCTCTATGTATCATTAATACGACATTTAAAACACTAATAACATAGTGCTCTCCTGGTATGTTTCTCTATGGCCCACAATTTTCCACCACGTTGGTAATCCATTAGAATGTTTGTGTCCAGTATCTCCCCTCTTCTATCAAGAGAAGGATCCCAAGACCCCCAACATAGTAATATCGGGGGAGGCAATTTCCCAAGAATAAGATGAAAAAACAAATTGAAAAATGATCTACTAACTACTACTAACAATTAATAACAAATAAAGTAATGTGAAAATTCAAATTCAAATTAAATTAAAACGTGGGTAATTAACACACCTGAACTAGAAGCCTATGAATTTGTAGAAATCCCATGCAATGGTGATGGTAGTGATGGGATCAAGAACTTAGACAAAATTTGTTGGGACTTATCATTGGTAGGATTCTTCTGTCTCCCAACTGTTCCACTCCTCAACACAATTGTATCATGGAAAGCCTCATGTGTAATAGTAGTGTGCTTCTTTGATTTCATGTGTTCATTTAGAGAAATCACAATATTACCACTTGTTGGCACCAAAGAGAACCATCTATTGCATTATGTAACTTCCACTCTTACTTTTTTCTTGTCCTCGTAGTTTGCAAGTGTTGCTTCCACCACCTTGAATAAATTAGGTCTTGCGTTTGGTTGAAATCATGTAGAAGTTTGATTGCTTGATCAATCTCAAGTTGATCTCTAGCCATTTTTTTCTGCGTTTCTTTGTTACATGGAGGAATTTCATTAATTCCCAACATCAAAATGTGACGTTGATGGGACCATGTTTTCATATGATTGTTTTTGAAATTACGAACTATTCGCGCTACCAAGGGTACTTCCCACATTCCATAATTAATGCCATAAATTTCACAATGGATCTTTATATTAGGTTTTCCCTTTTCTAAATATACCTTGAGTGTTATATTGTCCTTCACAAACTCTTCCATTAAACTATTCAATTTATATTCCCAAAATGCTAATACATTAGGATCAACCACTACAACTTATTCCACTGACTTAGACACATGATCAAATATTGGTTGTTTATGCATAGGTACCTCCACATTCCCTTCAATGTTTTCAGATATTGGCATGCCTTTCATTACCTATGATTGCAATGTTTCAACAACTAATGTGCCTACTTTCCTATTAATGCCTACATTTGTTGTTGTAGGTTTCCTTTTTTCCTTTTGCTTTGTATTTAAAGGAATTCCAATTGGGCCAATAAAATCAAAAGGTTATTTAACGATTTCATCGTCCACAATTTCACAATGGATATCAACATATGTACAACATTTTTGACACTGGACTATGCCAAGGGAACAATTCTCTTCACCAATGAAAACTGTGAAGACCAAAACATCACTTCGATCCATCTGCATTTTCATCCATGTGTACATTTTAGTTCGTAAAGAAATGAATAAAATTATAACAAAATTTTCAAAAATTTGGATATAATATGACTACGAAATGAGGTGAGTGCATCCATAAATAAACGAAAAAAAAGATTCAAATTTACACATGCATATTAGTTCATTAATAAAACAAAGAGATAGAAAGAAAGGTATGCACTTTCAATTCAAATCTCTAATAAGGATGAGTAAATATTACTATCGGGATGAAACACCTTGAAACAAAATGTATTTTCAGTGGCTTATTCAAATTGCCGTCCCCAAACTGAAGAGTTGGATTCAACGTACGTGTAGAAGATCAAAAGGTGATCAAAGAAAGAGATGAAAAAAAATAGAATCTCTCTCTAAACCAAATATTTTACTCCATCTCATTAAAAAATCTCCAACTCACTACACAACACATCATCCACAAATCAAAGATACATATGTTTTCTTTTCATTTTCTTCAAAAAAAATTATTTTTTTCATAGAAGTAGATAAAAAATACTATGGACTATACTATGGATAGTTTTGATCCATGTGGGGTTTCCTTGTACATTACTTGTATGGACTTATGTCCTTATTTTTGTGCCTTAAAAATAATAGAAAAAGAAAGGAAGACAATAGAAGAAAAGTGAAAAAGGAATTACATGTCTAGATACTTTGAAGTCTCAAGAAGCATTCATTAAGGTGGAGAAGTCGATAATGCTAGTCTTCATTTCCAAGTTTCCAACAATCTGGTTTCAATGAAAAGTAATGTTTGTGATTCAAAGCAACATGAGATTAGACTAAGTACACTAAGCAATGATTATGGGGCAACATTTATTCACCTAATGTACAAATTCTTATCTACTTGTGCACTAGGACTAATGGAGAAATCTAAAGGAGAGTCTTGAAAAAACCCTTATGGACTGATTAAAGGACAACCTTTAGGCATGTATTTCAACGAAATATTTGGAGTTGTTGTATTATCATTTTAGAGAAGAGATATTCATCCTATTGATATTGCATATTTAAAAGGATTCATGCATAGGTTTATGCAATAATTCCTAATCTTGCCACTAAGGTCAAGAAAAATGTTAGCACACTTTTCAAGGAAGTTTGGGACCTTACTAAGGACATAATTCAATCTTGTTTTATAATTGAGTTGGCACTACTTAAGAACTCTTGAAAACTGATTTGTGGAACAGAATTAATGAACTACATGAATCATTGATTTGGGGTAGAGTTATTTGCAAATTTGAAGAAGTATTTTGGAAATGTAAAAGGTGTTATTTCTCTTGCAAATTTTTTGCTTAAGGAATGTTTTTAAAAGCATGATAATGCCATGGTGAAGTTGCATAAGGTTTGAACTAGTTATGGTGAAGTTGCATGAGTCTTGAAAAAGGTATAGTAACAGTACATTAAGATTGAATCGAGATGTATATTAATTCTTTAGCGAAGTTATTAGAGACATGAATAAGGTTGCATATATAAGTAACAACTCATGACATATCCTAGTCAATATTTCAGCTCACCGTGACAAGTGTATACCTTCCAAACATAATGAATGATGTACTAACTCACTGTGAAGAAAAAAGGGGCTTTTATCTCTTCATATAGATAACATCTTGATATTATATATCGATATACACTATAATTTTTATCTAGATGCTTTAGCAATCAAAATAGAAAATCGTTGAATGACCTAAACTAAAAATGACATGAGTCTATTAAAAATCAAGATAAACAAACTTTGAATGTAATCCTAGATGGATATTTATGTTCTTTTTTCTTTGCACATGAAGAGTGGAAACAACTAATGATAAACAATATTACCTTATCTTTCAGTGCAACAACACGGATAAATTTCAACTAGAACAGAGATTCATCCAAGTCTAATATCTAAAAAAATGAAAGTGATGAAATAACATCAATCTGCAGTGATATACAGTATGGATGATGGTGACTTACAAGTATAGAATTATTAGATAAAATGAAAGGCTTGTTTCCAAACTGTAAAATGCATATGATAAGAATATTGTGACATCAGAATTCAATGACTGTAGGACACATAATACAAAACCTTAAACCCTTAAACACACCCAACGAATGAGCCAAGATCCTTTGCTATTCTCTATTCTAAGGGGTTATCAACATGATTTTTTACTGTTGCTTTCACTCAATCGGTTTCCTACATCTCTACAAGTGACGATCTTCCCACCCTTGCCCCTGTCTTTGCTCTTGGTGGTTCTTTTGGGTAAAAATAAGATCACCTGCAATCGCTTATGTGGCTAGGATTTGGACCTATGAATTTGTTGTTGTGGGATTGGATGATGGATATTATGCAACCTTTGTTTTATTGATAAATTTTCCATCGCTCACCCTTCTTTCTTTTCTTCATCTAGGTGAAATGACAGCTTTATAACTGCATCATATAGACCTATAAATGGAGGATCTTAACTATATATCAAGAAGTCAGCTACTGAAAACAACCAAGTTCCCACTTATTAAATGGAATAAGAATCTCTCTTAGTCACATACCAACAAATGCAGTAACTACAGTTTGGTTCGATGTTCGTTCACTTGATTTCTTTGTTTTGTATGGGAAACAAAGGATTTCACTAGGGAAGTAGTGTGCACTCTCTCCTTCCTTCCAATACAGGTTGTTCCTCGTTTCTTCCTATGGCACTTCCATGAATCCAATAGGCTGGAGAAAGGTAATACAAATGAATGATCTCGGTATCCACCAAACAAGTTTCCCTTTCTTAACACCTTCATATTTCCTTCATTAGAAATATTTTTATGATATATGGATATGCTACTGGTGCTGGATCAACAAAAAGAGAGAAAGGGTAAGGGTTAATTCAATTTTTCCAACACATTTGATCGATTTTGATTGATTCTAGATTCATATCTAACCCTCTAAAACTAGATGTCACTCGTGACTCAAAACCCCAATGCTCCCCATCCCCTCTACAACTATCGCTGAGCTATGTCAAAAACCCAATACTCTCCTTGATCCTATTTTTCGTGCTGCTTCTCCACTCCTTTGAATAATAAAAACCCCTATATATTGCATGTTTTTCTAACATATAAAATAAACCCCTCAACCCTAAATATGAGCACAATATAATGTTTCATTTTTTCATAATTATTAATCCCCCAATATCAACGAACGTGATATGGTATTGGTTCGTCAATGAAGCCCACATGACACACACACACACACACACACAAACACACTTTCATTACCCATAAATCACCCTCTCTCTCTCTCTAAACCACTTCTCTCCTCACCTAGAACCACACCCTCCTCCCCTCTCTTTCTCTCTCCTACTTTCCCTTACCCTACCCCTCTATTTCTATATCTCTCTTACTCCCCCTACCCCTATCCCTCTCACTCTCTATCTTGCCTAATCGCCCTTCCCCTACCACTTACCACCCCCCATATTTCTCTCCAGTCCAACCCCATACACCTTCCAACTAACTACCCTAATCATACCTAAACCCCTAGCCCCCAACCATGATCTCTATCTCTATCTATTTCTCTCTCTCAACACCCTCTCCCCCTTACCCCTATAAACCCACTCACTTTTCTTAACAGTAAGACAAAGTCTTGTCACCTATGCAAGTATCATCACTCTTCCTATGTGTCTGCTTCATACCGAGCTTCATGTTTACCAAACCTGTGATATGGAATATGGTAAAGAATAGCTAATAAGGCATCTCACCATTTTTCTCAATATGACTATGATTTATCCCTCATTACTGTATACCACACACAATAACTTTTTATGAAATTTTAGACTAAGATGGCATTTTTTCTACAGATTTCAAATATGTCCTTTAAAAAATATATTACATTTTTCTATTTTTTTTATTATTTTTCTTGTGCCATGACCTCTTAACTTAAAAAACACATTGTTTGTGTTTCATCCATAATTCTTCCATTTATCAACCATTTTGGTTTTGTTATGGTGCACTAAAGGACACCGACCTCCACCTTCCATAAAAAAATCGTTTCAAAATAATTGCGTTTAAAACCTTCAAAGGTTGCACCCACACTTGGCGTACCATTTTTGAGGTTCGATCACTTAAGTAATTATATATATTGGAAAAATAGTGGTGCACTAGTACTAGTTGCTTTATATATCTCTGCCATTTTTTATAAGTTGATTCCATCATTTAGGCACTCAAGCTAGACCCACAAAAATATATACCTTACAATTTGTGCCAAAAATAAAAAGTGCATGTTAAAAAAGATCAAACTTTAGATAGTTAAGAACATTTTCAATAGAAAAAAATTATATATTGTAAAACATCATTCAATTTCTAACATTTAATCTTTTTAACTCATTACAAGATTCATAGTGTACCTGTCTCAAAATATCCATGTAAGTTGAGGGATGGTTGTTTTTTCAGTTTTCTATTGCATCTAACCTATCAAGAGAGACTCTCATTAGCTTGCACACACCCCACATCCACATTAAGATTGAGACTAACTTAACCTAACTGATATTAAAAATAAATAATATGTTTCATAAGAATTAAATCATATATTCAACCAAATATTTAATATAAAAATTTTAAATAAATATTTTAGGTGTATTATAACTATCTTAGTATATCCCTATAGCAATTTAAAAATTTCAAATTCTCCCCCAACTCAAAAGATTAACTAGTTCACTAATTTTATAAACGGTTACATAATAAAATACTAGAAGATTTAACACAATGTTTGGACTCCGTGAAAATACCCATGCTTAGAAGAGTCACTTAATCCATTATAAATAAACCCAAGTTCTAAATGTTGTGTTCACCAATCAATAATAAATGCAGTGAGTTCTTACATAACTTATTACACAAGTTAAACAAAAAAGTACATAACAATTTGCAATTACTAAAGGTACATGAATGGTAGATCAATAGTAATAATAGTAATTTAGTGAGGAAAATGCATTTCATATAATAATAATGAACATATATAGTGTCGCCCATCATTCTAAATACATAAATACAAATTCTATGTTTCATAATTTCATTCTTGGGCCATATCAAACTAATAGATGCATGTGTAAGTGTAGGAATGTAAAACACAATGGAATTAAAACTCTATTTACATACATATTTTGCATAAACAAGCTTTATTATAAGAAGTAAATAAATTCACTTCACATTTATAAACAATGAGAATACTAATCATCTTACAAATAAAATCGAAGCAATTGGTTGTGTAAGAGCGATTTCCACCTGATCATAAATATCAATTGCATATACCACTCCCACACCAAGCTATGAAGCCACTAGAGCAAAGGAGACACCTACATGATTCTCTCTCACAATCGAAAACATATTTTATCTCATGGTTAGCCTATCTACTCACCATTAAGAAACTACATGAATCGCACTCAATCAACCTAGTCATGACACTCTATTATACCGCTCCACGAAACACAATGAAGGCATTTCCCTCCATTGCTCTACAGTTCTCTGAAGAAATCCAACCCTTAAGTTGCTTACTAGTGTGTGCAAAAAGAGTCCTACTTGTTGCATGCTATTAGAGAACCTCTTGTAAATGTATTCATGCCTTTCCAAGCATCTTGGGGCAGCAAATAAACAATGGGTGAAGGTTACTATCTTTCCCAACCTCCATGCTCACTTACAACCATCATATTCCCTCTAATGTTTGGTTATTGGGTAAGGAGACAACACCATGAAGAATCCACATGGAAAATGAGTGGTAGACTCCAAAGGAGATGAGAGGATTGGCAAAAAAACAATTGAAATTACTTTGGATCGTAGAAAGAAAGACTCCAACCTCACACATACATTCAATGATTAGATTTGATAAGTCAAAATGAAGAAAATGGTTCATTTAAGGCACATGGTTGCAAATAGTTGAGTTCTAAGGTTTAGCAAAAGAAGATTTATTCTCCCATAGGCTCCCTTTCCTCTACACCTATAACCATCTTGGACCATTTTATTATTTTTCAACATAATATTTGCATAACTTTTGAGTCATCATGACAAGTCATACATGCCTAGCAATTCAATAGGCAAGCCTTGGCATTGAACTCCCCACTAAAAATCCATTCTAATATATTTACATCATTTTATATAATCTGATTTATTGCATTCCAAAGATCAAAATTGAAAATATTACAACATATTTGAAAAAACAACCCAGCTTTGAATGACATCTTATAGCTATCTAACATATATATACATAAATATGGAAAGCATAACAAGAAAACCACACATCATAGTAGATAGAGAGTCGTTGAAAATATTGTAAACTCGGTTAAGAACGATGGCTTTACAAAACAAGCCAATACCATGAGATAGTTTACAACCTGTAGATTCATATATATTTTTTATGCTATAAAAACCAATAATGAAAACAAATTATGAAGCGTTATCATATAGTCCCTAACTACAAACGCAAATTTAGGATTTCTAACCCAACCCTACAAGTAATATCTGATGTTTTCTTTACAATCAGCAATGTTTGTACTCAGTTTGAAAAGAAAATATGAAACTGGCATTCGAGTCTCCTTGATCGTCGAGACAATGATTAACGAGGAAGGGTCTTCAAATATCGCACGCACCCACTGCAAAAAAATAGAGAGAGAGATTAGCTTGTAGTGCCTGTCCTAATAATTTTACTGAAACAACCATTGCTTTGATTTTATGTGCATGGTTCGACAGTAACCTAAAATTTCATATTTGAAAGATAGAAAAAAAAATCTTAATTGTTACATAATACTATACAACAACTTAGCAAGAACAAGATCTCATCAAGAGTGTTAATACTGCAAATATATTAACATATTTAACAGAATTGATTTTTTACCTTCTGGATTTTCGGTTTCCTAGCCCCCGCTTTGGTTGTTGCTTTGCATGTGCACTATTAGGCTTTACATTGGCATACACACCTTTTGGTTCTCCATTTCCATGCACATGTGGCTGCAAATACTGAAGCTCAGCCATCAATTGCTGAAGCTGGATATCTCTGGATTCAAGATCCTTGTTGACAGATTGCAAAGAACTTTCCAATTCTCCTATCGTGTCCGAATGCTGGAAAGTTTGTTGTGAATCCATCCTGCAATTGTTCAATTCAATCCTTAAACAGTTGTTCTCGTCGTGGACGCACCGTTTTTCCTCGCCAAGGTCAGAAAGCTGGAATTGTAAATCAGCTAATTGACACTCTTTCGCTACTGTCGTGATCCTCGATGATTCAAGATCGTTGCTGACAAAATCCAAAGCTCTTTTCAATTCCCCTATCCTGCCCATAAGTTGAACCTGTTCTTCAGACATCAACATTTTTCTCTCTGTTTCAGTGTTTTTCTCTTCAATGATACTTCTTTCCTCTGCAGTGGACAAAAGTTGATTTTCTAAACTAGCTAACTCTATGACCATGGCACAAAGCTCACTCTGTATATCATAGATTTGGCTGTTCTTTTCCTCTGCAACATCTAAAAGTTGGCTTTGTAACATATCTCTTTGTTGTTCCCCTCTGGAATCACATTGCTTTAGTTCTTCAAAAAAGGACTTCGTTGATAATAACTCTTTTTTAAAGGAGAACTGTAACATCAAGTTCTCATTTAAAGCCTCTTTTTCTTCTTTGATTTGTTCGGAATCATTTGATAATTCGTTCATGTCTTCTTTGATCTTATCTAATTGAGCAGCTACTTCATCATAAGATGACTTTGCTGATGCCAACTCTGTATGCCATCCTATTGACTCACATTCTAGATTTCCTGCACCCCGCTTTGGTTGTTGGTTTTCATGCGCATTGTTGGGTTTTTTATTGGCATGCACACATTTTGGTTCTTCATTTGTATGCACATGTGGCTCAAAATGCTGACGCTCAGCTTTAAATTGTTGAAGCTGGATATCTCTGGATTCAAGATCCTTGCTGACATATTCCAAAGAACTCTCCAATTTCCTTATCTTGTCTGAATGCTGGACAGTCTGTTTGGAAGCCATTCGACATTTGTTCAATTCAATCCTTGAAGAGTTGTTTTCGTCTTCGAGGCACCTTTTTTCCTCGCCAAGGTCTGAAAGCTGGAGTTGTAACTCAGCTAACTGACACTCTTTCGCTACTGTCGTGGTCCTCGATGATTCAGGATCCTTGTTGACAAAATCCAAAGCTATTTGCAATTCCCCTGTCCTGCCATTAAGGTGCACCTGTTCTTGTTCAGCAACAAACATATTTCTATCTGTTTCCGTGTTTTTCTCTTCGAGGAACCTTTTCCCCCCTGCAAAGGACAAAAGTTGATCATGTAAATTACGTAACTGTATGACCATGGCAGAAAGCTCACACTGTATATCAAAGATTTGGCTGTTCTTTTCCTCTGTGAAATCTAAAAGTTGGCTCTGTAACATACCTATTTGTTGTTCCCCTCGGGAACCACATTCCTCCAATTCTTGAAAAGAAGCCTTCGTTGACGTTAACTCTTCTTCAAGTTCTTGTGTAATGGAGAACTGCAACATCAAGTTCTGATGTAAATCCTCTTTTTCTTCTTTGATTTGTTGGGAATCATTTGATAATTTATTCATGTCTTCTTTGATCTTATCCAATTGAGCAGCTACTTTATCATACGCTGACTTTGTTGACGACAATTCTGTCTGGCATCCTAATGACTGACATTCTAGGAACAACACCCTCTGATCACTCTTCAAACATTTTTCTGAAATTTCTTCAGATCCCTTGGTTTCCTCATTGAATCTCTGTAGGAAAAAACTATTCTCATTTCCAAGAGAAGCATTCTCTGTTTGCAATGATAAAATCATCTTTTCCTGTTCTTCATTGTCTTTCAACAACTCCAAGTGACTATCCTCCAACGTTCTATATTTATTTTCGAACTCTGAAAAGAGTAATTCAAATTCTGTCCTTTGCTCTTCCTTTTCTTCGAGTTGCTTCTTAAGTGTAGCATTCTCTGCAAGAAAATCTTCAACTCTAAATTTATTTTCGAACTCTGAACGGAGTAATTCAAATTCAGTCCTTTGCTCTTCCTTTTCTTCAAGTTGCTTCTTAAGTGCAGCATTCTCTGCAAGAAAAGCTTCAACTCTCTGACTCTGCATTTCAAGCAAACACCTAGCACTGTCAGCTACCTCCTTCTGAAAAATTTCTTTCTGTTCATTGAGAGAATTTTCTGTTAGCTTGAGCTGCCGAGCTGAATCTGAATATTGTTTGACCCCATCATTTAACTGTTGCCGAAGGCCAGTAATATCCTGTCTTGATTCTGTCTCAGTTTTCTTCGTGTTGCCTTTTGTTTTTTTTCTACCTTCTCTTTCCTCTTTTAGGGCTTTATCTCCTTCTCGCGATTTGCATGTCGTTTCATCTTTTACGGTCATGGATATTTTATCATCTTTATCTTTACCTTGCGAAAAATAACCCTTTGCAGCTTCATAATTTCCTAACTTTCTCAGCCTGCTAGCTTTGTCCATCTTGTTCAACAATAACAACCGCCGGCCCAAAACTTACAAAAGATTTTCAGCTTCTCTACCAAAACAGTACAAATAAATTCCTGTGTTACAAAACAAAAACAATTTTTCCGTATAACTATATTTGATCAACAATGGATTCCACCAAAATAGAATCGCAATTTCAGAAATTAGCAAATTTTGAATTTGATACAGTAACGGTCACAATACCGGAAACAACTCAAAGCCTGAACGATTTTTCTGAAGTCAGCGACTAAAAATTCTGGAACAAAGAAACAGCTAGAAAACAAAAGTTGTAGCTAAATACCTCTGCCCTGTAAAATGAAGAACTGTAAGGTTTTTCTTCCAAAAAACCGCTTGTAAAATCTAAGGAACAGCTCCTATAAAGCCTTTTTCCCCTGCGAAGAGTCGTAAGAAAATGAAAATTCCCTTAAGTTTTGTGTCTCTTTCTGTCGTGAAAGTTTCACCCGCATACGGACACATGCGGAGCTGCAAAAAGCTATTGAAACCGGGGCAACGCTTCGCACTTCTGAATCGTGCTTTGTATTTCCATAGGCCGTGCTTTCTATCTGTTACTGTACATATAGTCGAAGTTATCAGGTCAACAGCCATGCAAAAATGAAAAATGAATTAAAGCCAAGGTTGATTGTGATCTCTTTATGAATTGATGCCATGTTTTGCGGATTCGGTGAAACTTCATCCAAGTCCACCCTGATATTCGCGATTGTGGTGTGAATTGTTTTATGGGATAAACTTGTTTACCGGATAAACTTATTTACCGGATGAGAAATTCAATGTTGCTTAATTGAGAGGCTTTCCTCTCAACAATAAGAAGTTTTGGCTCTGTGTTTTTGGTTTATTTGGTGATGGATGAATTAAATTTATGTCACCCAAAATAAATTATATATATATATATATATATTATTTATTTTGGGTGACATATAAAATAATTTAAATATAATATAATAACTTATATAATAAAAGAATTACATATAAAATAATTTAAAGATTCTATATATTTTAAACATTTACTCTATCTCCCATGGATGGGGCTTACGGAGGCAAGAGGTGGTGGGACAGTTTGTGCAAGACAGCCAAGCAACAGAGTGCCCTCCACATGTCAGCCTTAGGCTGTGATGGTGGTGCAGTTTACCCTCAAAGGGATGAACTTAGTGCATGGCGAAATGATGGTGCGAGTTTGGACTAGCGGCATGGGTACAAGGAACTCAAGGAGGTGTGTGAAGCTATGATAAGGCAAAAGGTGGAGCCTTTGATGGCCCAAAGTGGTCTTCATGAACTGATCTCTTCGGTGAGTAAGTGGTTGTGTTCGCTTGCTTGTAGGCTTTATCAGCCCCTCAAGATTTTATGTTGCTTTGGTTTAATTTTTTCTTGGCAATTTGCTTGGAGCGTCGATAGTTATGACATTAATTTCAATTTTTTTATGCAAAAAGAGAACAACTTAGTTCTTCCTCATCCTATTTAAGGAGGGCCGTGTGGCCGTTAGGAAGTGGTCAAATGTGATTTAGTAGAGGTTTTCCCTGATGTGGTAAGGAGCGGACTTGTTTTAGTGACTTTGAGGAGATTCTTCTCTTTTGCAATGGTGGTCGGCTTGGCCATGGGTCTTTTTTTGTTATTTGTGAGAGTTATTTAGAACACAATTTGAAGGATTTCCACGGGGACTCTCCCTCCCCGTGACTGGTAGTCCTCTTTCCATCCATGGTTATAATACCATATAGTTAAAATATAGTTAAAATATAGTTTAGGGTTTTGAATTTGGGGTAGAAGAAAGAAAAATACCATATAGTTAAAATAACTTTAAAACCTAATTAAAGCACTATCAAAACTTCCATAGATCTATCTTTATCTTTGTATTTTTTAAACAACAAGAGGTTCATTGGTTAAAAGATGACACATGATGAATGCATCCAAATTTACACTGTAAAGTTTAGTTGCGAGATTTATCTCCGATGGATGGGGGTTAAAGAGGTAAGAGGTGGTGGGACACTCTGTGCAAGACAACCAAGCAATAGAGTGCCCTCCACATGTCAGCCTTAGGGTGTGATGGTGGTGTAGTTTACCCTCAAAGGGATGAACTTAGTGCATGGCGAAATGATGGTGCGAGTTTGGACTAGGGGCATGGGTACAAGGAACTCAAGGAGGCGTGTGAAGCTATGATAAGGCAAAAGGTGGAGCCTTTGATGGCCCAAAGTGGTCTTCATGAACTGATCTCTTCGGTGAGTAAGTGGTTGTGTTCGCTTGCTTGTAGGCTTTATCAGCCCCTCAAGATTTTATGTTGCTTTGGTTTAATCTTTTCTTGGCTATTTGCTTAGAGCCTCGATAGTTATGACAATAATTTTAATTTTTTTATGCAAAAAGAGAACAACTTAGTTCTTCCTCATCCTATTTAAGGAGGGCCATGTGGCCATTAGAAAGTGGTCAAATGTGATTTAGTAGAGGTTTTCCCTGATGTGGCAAGGAGCGGTCTTGTTTCAGTGACTTTGAGGAGATTCTTCTCTTTTGCAATGGTGGTCGGCTTGGCCTTGGCTGTTTTTTTGTTATTTGTGAGAGTTATTTAGAACACAATTTGAAGGATTTCCACGGGGACTCTCCCTCCCCGTCACTGGTAGTCCTCTTTCCATCCATGGTTAAATTACCATATAGTTAAAATATAGTTTAGGGTTTTGAATTTGGGGTAGAAGAAAGAAAAATACCATATAGTTAAAATAACTTTAAAACCTAATTAAAGCACTATCAAAACTTCCATAGATCTATCTTTATCTTTGTATTTCTTAAAGAACAAGAGGTTCATTGGATAAAAGATGAGACATGATGAATGCATCCAAATTTACATTCTAAAGTTTAGTTGGGAGATTTATCAAGTAACAAGAGCTTAAGAAAAAGAGGGGCAATGTTTAAAGACGTAGTTGGCTAATATCGAGACCATTTGCACCTTTTTAGGCAAGTTTGGCTGGAAGCTAGCAACAAGATTTGTTGTTGAAAATGAGATTTTTAGTATTAAAATTGCAATTTTTATTGCAGAAATGGATCCATGACCCTCGATTACCCTCAGGGCACCTAGATTATGCAATTCCAATCACTGAAAACTACCTTTTGAACAATTTCCGCCAGATTTTGGCCAGAAAACCCACTAAATTTTGGGTGCATGTCTAGAGTTTAGCTTAATCCTTTAAAGATGGGACATGAAGATGAATGTTTTCCAATTAACATTTTACAAATATATCTTTATTTCTATCTTTTTTGAACAACAAGAGATTAAGGAAAATATTTTTACTGGTTAAAAAATGAGACATGATTAATGTATCCAAATTTACACTGTACAGTTTAGCTGAGGGATTTATCAAGTAACAACAGCTTAGAAAAACGAGGTGCACTGTTTAAAGATGGGACATGAAGATGAATGTTTCCTAATTTAACATTTTACAGTCAAAATGGGACATCAAGATGAATATATCCTAATTTAGTCTAGGTTGGGATTTATTAAGCAACACGAGATTTTAAAAGGGTGGGGATATTCTTAAAAGATTGGACATAAAGATGAATGCATCCTAAATTTCATTTTACAGTCCAGCTGCTCTACTATCTAGGTGGGAGTGATATGCACTTTAGATGGAAACTGTGCATCCATATGGAAACTGTGTATCCATCCATAACATTAGAAATCAAATAGAAGTATGTAATTACAGCTAGACCAATGACTTGTACTCTACATCCCAGCAATGGGAGATGGTGTGTTAGGTGTCTCATGTTTTTGTAAAACTTACAAATAAAAATAAAATCTTAGGATTTAACTTTTAACTTATGGGGCCTCATTTTTTTTTAGATATCTTTGAAGCTAATCATTAGATTGAACTTCGTTGATAAAACCTTACTAGTCTTAATATTTTGTTGGCCAAATATATGCATCTTGGAAACCTTGTTATAGAGTTTGTAACAATGTTGTTTGTGGATGTTAGTACACCAAAAACATTATCTTTATATATAAAAAAAACTACCAAATTATCAGCTGATCAATGTAGGTTGAAAGTAAAACATTTTACTTCAAGAGAAGGCTACAACTATACTCTCGAGTGTGGTGCAACTAGATCTCAACATCCGCTAAACATGGTATGGGTTTGAAGTTCTTAGTTTGGTCAGATATTGAATTTGTATTTATTTACAACGTTGCATGGGTTCAACAACATCGTTTGATGTATGTGATTAGGCAAATAGTAGCCTCAATCACCCAGTGTTCATGACTTAACTTGCTCCTTTATTTTGTGGTTGGCTACTTTAGTTCCCATTTAGAATAGTTTTCTCATATTAATTGAATGTTTATATTTCTCAAGTTAATGACATGAATTTTTTTCAATTTCAGAAATTTTAGATAGAGCGAGCCATAGGTAAGTTGTGCTATATGTTGTCTGCAATGAATTTGGATACAGCTTGGGGAGATGATAATCGGTATTGGCATTGTATTTCTCAGGATGAATCCAGGTAAGACTCTATTCATTTAGTCTTTTGTTTCTTCTAATGATATGTACATAAAAGCTAATATCACAGTTTTGACTTTTGTCTACAGTTGTAGTATGTTAGCTCGAAGTGAGAGGACAATTTGATTGCAATATTTTGTCTCCTAGTGAGGCATACAATGTTTCATTCATGCTCAAAGTTCATGAGTCAACCCATGGAATTATTTGGAACTTTGGTCATAGAGCCATTATTCTTGCCTTGCTTCGAGCATATGTATAGAAACGAAAACCGGTAAAATTCTCAGTTACAACTCCTTGAGGTGATCACCAGACATGCTCGGTATTTGAGTAACATGGATAAACCTGTTCAAACTGAAGTGTACTATATGACTTCCTTTAGACACGTAGAGGAGGGGTGGATGGAGTGTGATGCAAGAGGACTTGTTGTGGAAGAAAATGGGGATAATCCCGGAAAAGTAAAGTTTTGTAGGGGAGAATGGGAAATTGGAAACTAGAAAGGTGGACTACTTTTAGAAGGGGTTAATATCCCACACATTTATTTTTTCAAAGAAATAAATCAATGATATCATTTTATTATATTCATCATTGAATTACTTTAGTAATATGTAATGTGTATGGCATCTATTTCCACTATTTTCAACTTTATTGTATCTTGTATCTCTATTTTATTGTATTAGTCGAGTAAATTCAATGTAGAGAAATGAATGTTTTTCTCATTCAATTGGCCTTTTGTGGGTACTGTAGTTCTATCCCCTGCTTCACAGAAATCTATTTAGCTATCAGAATAACAAAACCATTGACAGGAGTTTACCAAGATACCCACTAGCCAGAAGGCCCCACTTGGTTTTGTTTGTCAAGGATCAATATTCTTGTTGAACACACCAAGCAACTTTTTTCCTTCGATTTTAGTTGGCACTTTTTGAGGTTTTCCCTTTGACAATCATAGTTGTCAGTGGTCTTGAAGATCTGTCCCAATCCGTTTTCTGGAGAGTTTTAAATGGGGAAGATTAGAAAGATCCAAACATTAGATGTCTATGGATGTCGTGAGCTACAAAGGTTACCAGTTTTGGAACATTTGACTTCTTTGGAGACATTGAATGTTAGAGGATGTGAGAATTTACAGAGCATACTAGGGTTGGTGCAACCCAGAAATATCCAAACATTTGATGTCAGTGGATAGCATGAGAGACAAAACACTGCCAGTTTTGGAACATTTTGCATTTTTGGATATGTTATATGTTAGGGGATACGAGAAGCTTCAAAGCATACTGGCATACAAGCAACTGGTATGTCAAATCTCACCGCAGCAGTAGCAACAACATTATTTTGGGCAAGAATATTTGAGCAGGGCAGCAACAACGACTACAACAAGTTGTAGATGGCAGAATAGAGATGGATTTGAATTACTCCTTGCTTTCAGGTAGAGGTGAAAGTAGGGTGCCATATGACATTGCAAAGCAATAGTGATTAGTAGATGGAAAGTGCATTGGAATGACAACCAGGGAAATGAGCTAGAGGAAGTTTGGGAATTTCAGCCAAGGTACTTTACATACATTTGATTATTTTTTTGGTGCTTGTCTTTAACACTTCTTTCATAAATTTTTCATAGGAGGTTGTTTGAACTTTGAAGAGTTACATGTTTCTGTTCTTTTTCACCATGACCAAATTATTCTTTTGTATTGGGAAGTTGTTGCTATCTAAATTTGCGTTCAAATTAGTTAGGCACGCAATGCATTCATAGTGAAGCGACAATATAATAAATATTTTCTATTGACAAGCTTTATCAATTCCAGTGATTAGATGCATGACAATATACCTTGTTCAGATATACCAATTGCAGTAATTGCCAAAGAAGTATTACAAGGACACATTCTCTATATGATGGTAGTGCAAGCAACACCCTTCTTATTCATGTCGCATGAACCTGTCACCTCAATGTTAAGGTAACAGTCTTACCATGATTTTTTTTAAGGCACGTTAAGACTACACACTTCCAAAAGTAGGCATTGTACAAAGTAAACTCTTAGTTCTTGGAGATGGTGGATAGCCTCCATTTGCACTATATATGTATCCAAAAAATCATTTTGTATCTGCTATACATCACCACAGTTGAACTGGAGTTGGTGGATAGCCTCCACTTGCACCATATGTGTATCCAAGAAATCATTTTGTATCTACTATAGATCACCACAACTAGCTGGTGTTACTAGACCTATATCACAAACAACGGGATCACTGTTTCAAGGAACTATACCAAATTAAATGTACATGAACTCTCTTGTTCAACATGCTACACCTTTAGGGACAACTTGGAAAGCTCACTTGTCAGTTCCACCTTATTCTTTTGTTGCATATCTCCTTGGTGGTCCACCCATGCAGAATCCAGGACTGTATACAAGCCCTATGAGTTTAGGCATGCCACCACTTTCCAGTAAGAGTACTCATGGTGGCTTATCTTTTTCATAAGTAGCACAGATGGGTTGAAGGAAAGAATGGGGAAAACAAGCATTTTGGTGTTCTTCAACTACTATTTGTACTTCAAGAACAAAGTCAAGATAGGTTCAACATTGAAAAAATGTTCCATGTACTTTATTTGACTTTGGGATTCCATGTTTGTGCATGAAATTTATGCTATGTTCATTTTTTTCAGCCTTCAAACAAACATGAAAAGTGCTTTCTACAGCTTGGGTGGGGCAAGGTGATCTATTGATTCTTTCTTTCATGTGTTAGTGTATAATGGCATATTGTATTGAAAATATTTGTGGGTAATGTTGCCTTGGTTGCTTTGAATATGGAATCAACTCTTTGTTTTTGAGTAATGGTACATTGGCTTCCTTGAATATGTATTATGGATACTAGCATAGCTCATCAACTCTTGTGTGTTATGGTGCATTAAATATGGCCATTCAATTGGTGTACAATCTCTTTCACTGTATTTTAAGTTTAGTAGTGGTAACACAAACATTCACTAAGTTATACTACTTGACTAAGAAAACAAAGGTATTTCTACTAAGTGCATTATTTCCATACATAATAATACATATATATGTGCTATACGTCTCATTTATGTATGCTATTGAAATAAATTCTAGATGCAAACCAATGCAGAGTTTAAATCTTTTTGTATATTTTCATTTGATCTCGGTTTTTGAGATTCTACCTGCCTTGATCAATGATATAGTGATGGTATAGTTGTTTCATACTTGTCTCTTATAGAAAGGGGTGACAATAAGTGTTTTATAAAGTGAATTCCATAATGTTCTAGTGTTTTAAGAATGATCTTGGATCACGAGGAATTTTTCCCATATCAGCGTAGGCTATCACACTTGTCGCTAAACTATACCTGCATGTTGCTGTGGATTTTTTTATCAGAGCAAATTCAAATTTATGAATTTCAATTTCGAGTTCCTATTTTAGCATGTGTATTTTTAATATTGCACATTTCTTCACCATATGGATTTGGTAAAAAAACTTCTTAAAGTGAAGAATAGCACTTCAAACCTTGAACTGGTGATGTATCTTAGCATTTCCAATTCCATATTGCTCTTAGGCTGGGTCAACTTTCAAATGTGGATTTGGATTGGGTTTTTCTGTCAGAACATGCAGATTTAGCAAACAAGGCATAGAAGGTGTTTGTTTTTCTACAATTGAAGGTTGGGCACTAGACTTGACACTTTTGACCAGATTTGAATGAAGATACTTTAGATTCAGACATGTTTGTAATGGTGCATTTTTGTTTGATATCTAAGACTTTGAAAAGTATGGTCAAAATCCAGTCTGAAAGGAAGTTTTAAATTTTCTTCTTCTATTCATCTTTAAACCTTAAAGTTTAAACAGAAGATAAATGTTGTTGAATATATTCGCATTGTATTTGAGCACTTGCAGGAAAATATGTAGCTGGATACAATCCTAAGGACTTGCCTCAACATGTACAACATATTTAATTAAATGTGTTACATAATTTATTGATTCACAATTTGCACACTATACAGAGGGTTAGAAGGGCAGTTGATAAGCAAGTTGAATTGATTAACATGATGATAGTGACTAACATGGTTCTTGTTTACACTAGAAACAAGTAATTATTTTGGTAAATGAAATTAATGAGCCAGTCTTCGATTCAATGCAAATATAACTAAATTCAGTAGAAGCTTTGTATCCCTCGGTACCTATATCTCAAATCGTTGTAGAAAGAGTTGAAACAATAAAACTAGCCACATGGTTTCCAAGGGAAACAAAAGTATATAGTCTAAACTCCCACAAAATTAAGATTAGCAAGGACGATAGTCAATTTTTGATGGGGAAGATTTGAGTTCATTGTCTGAATTAAGCCAAATTTCACCAAGTGTGAAAAGACTAGTAAAGTTGATTTTCAACGATTCAAGCAACTACCAACTTGGAGACATTCCACTGAAGGAATCTATTGTCCACACTAAAGTTGAAGCTTTGGTAGGTTGATCAGTTGGGCTGATTGTGAGTTTGGGACTATACTAGATACTGTAACAATTGCAATTGTTGATTGCGTCTTGGTTAAATTCTTAACCCATTTATTTGAGTGCATAGTTTATGATTCTTATGGAGGTGCACTACTTGTCTAGAGGTTTCATGTTTCGTATTTGTAATGGAATTGCTCCCATGAAAGTGAAAAAGGGCTGCAATGGTACATTCAGTTTGTTCTTTATTTGTGTCACCGTTGAGGTTATTCTCATTTCTTTGGTTGTAGCTTTTATGGTATATTATCTATACATGTCTAGAGGTTTCATGTTTTGTATTTGTAATAGAATTGCTCCCATGAAAGTGAAAAAGCACTGCAATGGTACATTCAGTTTGTTCTTTATTTGCATCACTGTTGAGGTTATTCTCATTTCTTTGGTTGTAGCTGTTATGGTATATTATCTAAACACTATATAAATTCCATTTAATAGAAATGTTAGAGGTGCAGACTAAAATAAGTTTCCTTTCTATGAGGCATTGTAATCTCTTATTATCTTTCAACATTTTTTGGACATCCATCTACTCTATAGAAAGTTGGGCTGATTGTGAGTTTGGGAGTACACTAAATACTGTAACAATTGTAATTGTTGGGATGATTGTGAGTTTGGGACTATACTAAATACTATAACAATTGCAATTGTTGATTGTGTCTTGGTTAAATTCTTAATCCATTTATTTGAGTGCATAGTTTATAATTCTTATCGAGGTGCACTACTCGTCTCGATGTTTCTTGTTTTTTATTTGTAATGGAATTGCTCTCATGAAAGTGAAAAAGGTTGCAATGGTAATTTCTACATTCAGTTTTGTTCTTTATTTGTGTCCCCTTTAGGTTATTGTCATTTCTATACGCTATAGGCTATATGAAGTTCATTTAATAGATATGTGAAGTCCATTTAATATATATGTTAGAGCAGTAGACTAAAACAAATTTCCATCTTTGATGGCATTGTAGATCTCTTACCATGTTTCAAAATTTTTTAAACATCCATCTGCTCTATAGAATTATGGGATATAGCCCATTTAATAGATATGTTAGAGCATTAGATTAAAAGAAGTTTCCTTAATAGATATGTTAGAGCAGTAGATTAAAATAAGTTGCCTTATATGATGGCATTGTAGATCTCTGTTTCATTTTGGATTTTAAGCTTTGTATTTGTGAGGCATGAATTAAACCAGAATACGGTGCAGAAAGAGCATGATTGAATGGTTTAATAAATTGGATGCACACGATGCATACACATTTATGAGTATGAATATGGAAAAATATCATTTTAAAATATGCAATATGGTTCAAAAAATTTCTTCATTTTGGATTTTAAGCTTTGTATTTGTAAGGCATGAAATAAAAGTTAGGGACACTATTTGTGAGGCATGAATGAAGGAGGGACACTATTAAAAGTTAGTTGCCCCTTAAAATTATATTACATTTTTCTCTTATAAGGGTGTTATTCCTTTTTAGGTGTACCTACCACTTTATTTTTGTAGTATTTTGGTGACCAAGTGGTGTTGTTGTGTATTGGGTCACTATCTACATGGTATTTAGACTTGAAATATTGATGTGTATCGGGTCACTATCTACATGGTATTTAGACTTGCAATTTTGTTGTATATTGGGTTAGTATCTTCATGGTATTTAGACTTGAAATTTTGTGATTCTTCTATTTTAAAGAACGAATTTACCACTACAATTTTGTACCCTACTTTGTAGTATTAGTAGAAAAAAGTGTTTAACTACAAGAAAATGTTATATTATTTAAAAACCAACGCTAGAATAAAATAATAATATTTTTACATTTTATCTCTAAATATGTTAGAACTTAGTATTAGTAGTATACAAGTAGTTGTGATGATTCACTAATTAACTAGGATTTTATTTAGAACATGTTCTACTTTAATTGTACATGACAAATATGAAATGAGTACATAGTCATCTTGGAAATTTTAATAAGTCAAATGTCAATCAATTTGCTAAGTTTTTATGATATGTGAATTGTAAATATTCTACTATTTTTAAATTTATTGATAGAAATATTTGTGTGACCTCCTTTCCATATCATTCTATGATGAACTTGAAGGGTATTTTAATAAACAATGACTTAGTAACAATGGAACCATAATAAAAGTGGTAAATGAAAGAGTAATGCATCTTAACTTGAGAGAAATGGTGGGCATAATCAAGAAAAAATTTAGGGGCAAAATTTAGCCCACGAGCTATTTTTGAACACTTAAAAAAAGGATGGAAAATGTATGCACGAAAAGCACAAGAATATTCCCTTTGAATACAAGAGCATTGGAGGATTTTTCTTATGGTTATTTTTCTCCTAAATGAGAAAAACGAGTAGTGAGAAAACTTTGAATCCAAATGGTTGTTGTATGAAATCTATGTGTAGGATAGTCCAAGATGACCTAATGGATTCACTAAATACTTTCAGGTCATTATGCAATGTCATTATTCTAGGTCACTAAAATACAAGTTTGGATTCTGTTAAACATGATATAATAGTGGCATTCAAGCAGGTGTTAAGACTAAGCTTATATGGACAGAATTGGCTCGTCATTATGTCTAATAGTCGAACTCTTCCTCATGGAATCTTGAACTTAAATATTATTGGACATAATGAATTGTCTTCCTCATGGTAATCGAGAAATACTCTCAAGTAAATAAAAAGGAGATTACTTAATGTGAGGCATGATATGGTAAGGTTTAGTTCTTTCTCACCTTTGAACTTGAAATAAAACCTATGCTACGATGATTTTTGTGGTTTAGTAGGATTACAATGTTACTAAAGTGGAGGAAAACACTTTTGGAGACAGGTCGTAAGAGTTCCCATCTTAGGAGGTGAGGAAAATCCCAAAGAGGATAGAAATAATGATAAGGAACATAAAAACACTTTTAATGGCAAAGAAGTACATACAAATGTTCAAGATGGAGGAAAAGAAACTATACATTGAGATGTCAAAGATAATTCTCTTATTAGTAAGTTTTGGTTTACCCTACTTTGTTGATATGTTGTGTTGGTCTGTTGTAAGGTAAGGTCTAGTCAAAATTATAGGAGATTGGTTGTTATGATTCAAACCATTTACAACTTGAAGAAAGTACAACAAAAATTTCGTCAAGGGTAAATCCTTTTTTATTCAACTGTTTCTTTTCATTCTCACAGAAAATAGGGAATCTTATTTCCATAATCCTTAAATTGTTGATCTTAAATTTTGAGGTTGCATTTTAAAACCAAGGATATATTTCATATTGGTCTCCATATCTATTTGTTTGAAAATAATATTTTTTTACCGAAATTAAGATAATAATGTATATTTAGATTCAATTAGTTTCTTTTGGTACACATTCTACAACTATGAATCAAAAAAGTGGCTTTGATGCTTGGAATTTTTATTTCATTAAGTTTTACTAGCTACTTACAATCTTCCCTTACGTAAATAGTAGTTTAGTGAGTACTTTACAAGTATCTTTGGAAATTTATCCCCTACTTAGCCCCAATGTGTACTTCTTTTCTAAACAACTTATAATTTTTTTCCTTCAAACTTGTATTCCTTTTTTATGGTTTGTATTGTTATCATCCTACAAGGAACATGATAAAATTAAGTTCATTCACCAATGCTCAACAATCAGTATCCAACAGAGAGAAGCATTCACATCCCTCCAAGAAAATAAATGACTTAAAAACATATTAAAATCCTAACATCATTATTTATCCAACTATGCTAGCATAGGATCTTTTGTATATAAGAACATTTGCTCTAATTTGTAAATTCATGACATTAAAGCGTTTGGACAAGACCTTGGTAAACAATATTAATGAAATTTGAAGTCTAGAAAGACTTAGAACTCTCTTTCCCACAAGACTAAAGGAAGATTCTTTAGTTTTCTTATTTCATATAAAATCCATGAGAGGGAGACTAAAAGAGAAAGTGAGCAAAAAAGAAGAAAGAAAAATACTAGTATTTATTTTGCTTCTCGGAGTGAAAGTGGAAGTGAACATGAAGATGTAAAAAACATAAAAAAAGACAAAGAGTGATATTTCTTTTCATTGTGAGAGTGAAATTGAATAGGAAGAGAAGGTAGTAGAAGTCCTTTTCTTCAATGAAACACTTTGGTTGAGGCTATATTATTGGAGCTCAAGAATTGAAAGGAATGCTACAACTTCATATTTTTTCTATTGTAATTATAAAAATGATGTGTTCTTAGTTTAGAACTATTAATAGTGCTTCAAAGGAATCAATGATTATTTGGTTAATTATTATTTTGTGTTGAAGCATATCCATATAGACCATTCATTTTCAACCTCTATTCAACAACTTAAATCAATATCATATTCTTTCGATGAGTTCCAACTTACTCTTGGAGTGCAATTCTAGTGAAATGGTTAGTTTGAAATTTGTACATTTAATGTTGGATTTCTAAGAATGGATTTTCTTTTTGTCGGATTTAATACATTATGCATTTGAATATATTTGAACACTTCAAAAACTCACACTTGCTATACAATTATAGGTAGCTCAAAATGAGCATACTCTGTATAATTTTGAATTTTTAACCATTTTTTTAACTATATTGTCTAATGCTACAACTTACTATAAATTTAGAATCTTGAAGTTCCTCAATGTACATCACCAAGTCTACAACAACTAGATTTTAGTTCCCTTTTTGATATTTTTTACTTATCCACATATTATTGCACCTTGAGATAATTGCCAATTTAACCATTAATACATCTACTTTTGAAGTAACGTTTAAAACATCTACAATATTTAAACTTATAATGTCCTTAGTCAAACACTTTTTGAATAACGAGTTATTTTTTAACTCGGCTTAAATATTAACATTTTTTCATTTCCATCTTTTATGTGGTTGAAAATACCTTTAATCCAATCCATCGCATCACCGAATAAACCGAAAACACACACCACGATAGCAA
Source organism: Pseudotsuga menziesii (assembly GCA_001517045.1). Taxonomy (NCBI): domain Eukaryota; kingdom Viridiplantae; phylum Streptophyta; class Pinopsida; order Pinales; family Pinaceae; genus Pseudotsuga; species Pseudotsuga menziesii. The sequence continues at coordinate 41,829 of LPNX010312255.1, read as the reverse complement.
ATATTTGGGTCGACGTGGATTAAATTCATTTATATGTATAGTATCATGAAGCAGTGGATATACAAAGCACGATTTAGATTCAGAAGTTGTTTATTGTCTTCTGTTTTTCCAGTACAAGTGAAAGTGCTAAGTGTTGCTCCAATTTTAGTACTATTTTCCATCTCTTGCACGATAGAGAAATATACAGAAAATTAACGGAATTTTCATTTTCTTACGATTCTTCAATAGATTAAAGCCTTTCAGTTCTTCATTTTCCATGCGAGAGGTATTTATCTACAATTTTTGCTTTCTACTTCTTTCCTTCTTTAAGAATTTTCTGTCCCTAACTTCACAAAAATCGTCTGTTTTTGCAGTTGTGATAGTTACTTAGGTCAAATTTAAAATTTGTCAATTGTATACTTCTTTCCTTCTCGCTTAATGTTCTATCAGTAACTTCATAAAAGTCCTTTGGGTCTCTATTGTTTTCGCAGTTTTCATAGTTACTTAGGTCCAAATGAAAATTTGCCAATTTCTGAAAGTGGCATTCAATTTTGTTGGAAGACATTGTTTAAAAAATACAAGTATTAGGAACCATTTGTTTTCGTTTTATAACAAATGAATTTTTTGTTTTGTTTTTGGTGGAGATTTATTCAGTTAGAAAATCAGAACAATTTTTTGTCATTTTTTTCTACGGGCGGTTGTGATTGTTGAACAAGATGGGAAAAGCTGGCAGGGTGAGAAAGGAAAGACAAAATCTTGAAACTGCAAAGGGTTATTCTTCCTCGAGGAAAATATAAAAACAATAAAATATACGTGCCCATGAAAGATTATTTAACGATATGTAACTTGTGAGGCATAGATGAAGTCCTAAAAGAGAAAAGGGAAGGTGGAAAGAAAAGGAAAGGAAAGATGAAGGAATTTGAGACAAACTTGAGAAAGGATATTACTGGCCTTCAACAACTGTTAAATGATAGTGTTAAACAATATCCATTCAGATTCCGTTCGGCATTTTAAGGCAACAGAAAATTCTGTTAATGAACAGAAAGAGGTAGATAGTTCTAGGTATTTGCTTGAAATACAGACTCAAAGAGTTGAAGCTTTTGTTACAGAGAATGATAGACTTAAGAAGAAACTAGAAGAAAAGGAAGAGTAGAGTGTTGAATCTGAATTAATCTGTTCAGATTTTGAAAAGAATTATAGAGAGCTGGAGGAGAGGCACTTGATGTTGTTGAAAGACACTGAAGAATAGCAAAATAGTATTTTATCTTTGCAAACAGAGAATGATTCTCTTGGGAAATACAATAGTTTTTATCTAGAGAGTTTCAATGAGGAAATCAAGAGATCTCAGGAAATTTCAGAAAAATGTTTGAATAACGATCAGAGGGTATTGTACCTAGAATGTTATTCATTAGGATGGTAGAAAGAGCTGGACTCAGCAAAGTCAGTGTATGATGAAGTAGCTGCTGAATTGGATAAGATCAAAGAAAACATGACTAAATGATCAAATGATTCCCAACAAATCAAAGAAGAAAATGAGGCTTTACATTAGAACTTGATGTTACAACTCTCTGTTAAAAAAAGAACTTGAAGAAGAGATAATGTCAACGAAGAGTTATTTTGAAGAATTGGAGGAATGTGATTCTAGAGGGGAACAACAAATAGCTATGGAAAAGACAACTTTTAAATGTTACAGAGGAAAAGAACAGCCAAATTTTTTATATATAGTGTGAGCTTTGTGCCATGGTCATACAATTAGCTAATTTACAAGATCAACTTTTGTCCATTGCAGAGGAAAAAAGGTTACTTGAAGATAACGACACTGAAATAGAGAGAAAAATATTGGATTTTGTCAACAAGGATATTGAATCATCGACAATAGTAGCGAAAGAGTTTCAGTTAGCTGAGTTATAATGCTAGCTTTCTAACCTTGGCCAGAAAAAAAGTGTTATCCAAAACCAAGTTAGTTGAGTTACAATGCCAACTTTCTAACCTTGGCCAGTAAAAAAGTGTTATCCAAAACCAAGCCGACTAAACTTAAGTTTACAGCTCAGTTAATATTAAAAATTTAATTTTCACTTTTCACGCCGACCTCTTTTTCTTTTTCCACTTGTAGGGTGAAACTTTTCTATCTCCTGACCAGACAAGTCTATCAACTTTGGTCAGCCTTTAGACCCAACTGATTTAATTTGACTTACTTGTTGGTTCTACCGACTATTTTGCCTCAACCACTTGTCACTTTGAAGTCGGCTAACTTTGACCTCTAAGTCAGCTCACCTCTTCGACTGCTCAAGTCTGTTGACCTCTTCGACCTCTCAAGTCGGCTCACTCAACGGACCTTGTTGGTTTATTTTGGTCGAAATATACAAAGTATTTTTCTTAGTCTAAGAGACTTAAGAAATTACAAATTATTTTCACCTTTGAGTAAGATAGAGTAAAAATGGACACAGTAACAAATCTAAATAAATTATAAAACATATGCCCAAATATGTAGGAAGACTTGAGCTGACCAATGTGCCATAAAACTTGGAACTTTCACGGAGTGAGAAATTTATGGGTTCTTGTTCTTTCACTCAACTGTAATGGTAAAAGACATTTACAGAAGTAAATTTGGAAATATTGTGCGGCCAAATAAACATGCATTCAACCATAAAATATTTCATATATATAACTATGCGGAAATAACAAAGGTATTACAAACTTGTCTGTCCAAACCAGACTTGTCGGCGGTTGATCCTTTTACATGGCTTCGGCTCTTCGATTGAATCTCTGACACAGAAGCTTGAGCTTCGACCTCTTTTTTCTCACCCTGAGTTCCTCTGTCTCTCTATTGTGTCGAATCTAATTTACAATTTGCTACTTCTATTTATGAGCAACCTAAAGATTGCTTTTACATGGGTCAACTGACTCACCATTAAAGACTGTAATAACTATCTACCTAATAACTTAGATTAAGAAATAAATTCGACTGGTTTACATTGCCGAATCATGGACTCTTCCCTTTTGTCAGACTGATTGAAAAGATCTTGACTGGTACAGACTTTGAAAGAGTCGGCTGAGAGTCAGGTACGGAACTGCGAGTGATTAATATTTCCAACACTCCCCCTTAATTATGAGCAGATCGGTATTTTTTAAAAACAAAATTTACAAAATGTTTCAGAGCTTAGACATGTTTTGTTTATGATAGAGTTCACTGTGGAGAACTTGTCATTCTAAGATAACTACGCATATACTGGAAAGTATCATTTTCCAATGGCTTTGTAAAAATGTCTGCATGTTGATCTTCAAACCTGCAAAATTCTAAACAAATTTCTTTGTTGTTCACCAACTCTATTATGAAATGAATCCTTTTGTTGATGTGTTTGGTTCTCTTGTGCAACCCATGATTCTTTGATAATACTATGGCTGAATTGTTGTAACAGAAGATGGTTGTCGGTTCTTGATGGTTCTATGACAAGTATTTTAACACTCTCCTCATCTAGACAGCTTGACATGTAGCACTTGTCATTGCAACATACTCTGCTTCAGCTAAAGAGAAAGTTACAATGGGTTGTTTCTTTGAATCCCATGAAGCAACACTTGTACCAAAATGAAATGTGTACCTAGATGTGATTTTCCTGTCATCCATGTTGCCTCCATTGTCACTGTTAGTGTAGCCAATGAGTTTAAAATTTTCTGAGGTTGAATACATAATACCAAGGTCTTTTGTGCCATGTACATACCTCATAATTCTTTTATATGCTTGCCAATGTGAGTCTTTTGGTGACTCCATGAACCATGAGATCAGACTTACACCATACGTAATGTCTAGTCTTGTCACTGTCAAATACATAAGGCTACCAAGAAGCCTTTTGAATGGCGTAGGATCTATAGTGGATCCTTCATCATCCTTGCTCAATTTTAAACCTGCTATTACTAGTGTTGGGGATGTCTTGCAATTAGACATGATAAATATTTTTAAAACTTCACTTGCATACTTTGTCTGTGATATAAAAATACCACTTTCAGACTTCTGAACTTTAATGCCTAGAAAAACTTCATAAGCCCCAGATCAGTCATTTCAAAATCACTTTCCATGACTACTTTAAAATATGCAATACCAAAATCACCAGTAAATATTAAATCATTTACATACATGCAGACAACTAACATCTTACCTTGCTCATCTACTTTGGTGTAGAAAGTCGGTTCAATTTCACTTCTGTGAAATCCATTTTTAGTGAGATAGGAATCAATTCGACTGTACCAAGCTCTAGGAGTTTGCTTCAAACCATAGAGTGCCTTTTTCAGCCTGTACACTTTATACTCTTGATCTGGAACTTCATACCCTTATGGCTATTCCACATATACTTCCTCTTCTAGATAGCCATTTAAGAATGCCAACTTGACATCCATTTGATGAACATGCCATTTGTTTTGTGTAGCAATGGCCAAAACTGTTCTGACTATATCCATGCGTGCAACAGGTGCAAACGTTTCATTGAAGTCGATGACGGGTTGTTATGTGAACCCTATTGCTACCATTCTTGCTTTGTGCTTCTGCACATTCCCATAAGCATCTTGCTTCATCTTGTAAATCCATTTGACATTGATTACATCTTTGTCTTTTGGTACATCAACCAGTTCCCATGTTTGGTTCTTCTCAATGCATTCTATTTCTTCATCCATGGCTTGTGCCCATACTTCTTCAACAGCTTCTTCAAATGTTATTGGATCATATATAGGAGAAAATAATGCAAAGAGAGAGAATGAATTTGGTGTACCATCTTCATATATCCCTTGCAAACTTCTTGTCTTCACCGGTTCTATTGATGTCGACCTTAACGAAATGCTTGATGGAGTTTGTTGTCCTCTTGGTGTACTTGTCGGTGTAGCTTGAACTGCTACTTATGTCAATGGTCCTTGTGTTGAACCATGTCTTGGTGTCATGGGAGTTGACGGTGCTATGATCAATTGAATTAGATGTGGTATTTGAACCAATTCGTCTTCCATATCATCATTGTCAACATTCGACACAATGTCGACATTTATGTTGACAGTTCCATCCCATGATTCATTCTCGACAAATTGAACATCTTGACTGATTATCACTTTCCTTGTGACGAGATCATATAGCTTGTATGTTTTTGTGTCTTATGAATAGCCGAAAAAAATACATTTTTGTCCCTTCTTGTCTAGCTTCCTTCTCAGTTCATCTGGAACATGAGCATATGCAATACAACCCAAAACTTTTAAATGTGAAACAATATGATTCATACATGTCCATGCTTCTTGGGAAACTTTGTTCTTCACACTCTTTGTTAGACACCGGTTCATAATGTATATAGCAGTGTTCTTCACACTCTTTGTCAGACACCGGTTCATAATGTATATAGCAGTTGTGACTGCTTCACCCCAATATTCATTTGGCAAATGCTTGGCTGCTAACATGCTGCGTGTCATTTCCATGATGGTTCTGTTCTTTCTTTTGGAAATACTGTTCTGCTAAGGTGTACACCGTGAAATGAATTGTTTCTGTATGCCATGGGTCTTGCAAAAATTTAGAAATTCATTTGAAACATATTCACCTCCTCTGTCGGTCCTTGAGATCTTCATGCGATGTCCAATCTAGTTCTCCACGAGTGCCTTGAACTGCTGAAAATAACTAAATGCATCATATTTATGTTTCAAAAAGTATACGCATGTTTTTATTGAGTAGTCATCAATAAAAGTTAGAAAATACTTGCAACCACCAATGGATGATGTTTGCATTGGACCACAAATATGAGAGTGCACAATTTCAAGTGGTGTGTGTGCTCTATATGACTTTCTGACTGGAAAAGTCTGTCTGTGCTACTTGCAAAAATGCAGCCTTCACAAACCCTCTCTAGTCTATCGATCAATGGTAATTTTTTCACCATATTCTTTTTGTGCAGAAGCTTCAGCCCACCAAAATTCAGATGTCGAAATATGAAATGCCATAACTAGGATTCATCCTGAACTTCTGTCTGAAATGTAGCTTGCAAATTAGCGCTGCGATTTTCTTTCTTGTCATGGAGATCGACTGTTTCTTCACTTTATGCCTTGAATGTATCTGCTTAGTTTGTCTTCCCTTTCATGTAGAGAGCTATCCTCAATGGAAGCAAGCGATTGCTTATCATTGGCACTTTTGCTATCAGCTGGTCACTTGAACATTTGTCTTTGATCACGGAGTGATCATATTCCATGTAGAATATGTACTTTGGTATCAACTGTCCAATACTTAGCAAATTATGTTTCATACCTTCGACATGATAAACAACAGGAATATACTTACTCTCCCTCTGTTTGGTTAGAATATCAACAGTGCATTTTCCTAAGATAGTAACTTGGACATTGTTTCCAAGTATAACATCAGTTTTAACTAAATTATCTAGACTGGAAAAAAAATTTAAATTACCAGTCATGTGGTTTCTGTAGCCTAAATCTAAGTACCATATGTCATGTGGACTTTCTTCACCAACATTGCATTCGAGTGGAGATGTTGATGCCATTAACATTGCACTTGTCGAAGTGCTGGTGCTGGTCGACTGATTTGGGCTTTTCCTTCCTTGGTCATATTGTTTCTTCCTGCATTCATATGCACAATGACCAAATTTCTTATAGTAATGACATTAAAATTTTAATTTATCAAACCTCTAGCCACTTGGCTGACTTGGGTTCTGATTATCTCCTCTGCCACTGCCATTCACAGGACTTCTGCCTCGTCCTCCTCTTGAAGAACTTCTTCCTCTGCTTCTGACGTTGTTTCTTCCCCTGCCTCTACCATGGCTTATGGATGATTGTGCTGCGAATGCACCTTCTAATGATGTCTATGTTCTGCTGAGTCTGTGTTCATGATTGAGGAGTGAAGCTTGCAACTCATCAATGGTAAATGTCATCATGTTTGTGTGTTATTCTAAGGTCACAACCAAGTTCTCAAATCTTGGGGGAAGACTTTTGAGATTTTTTTCAACAACCCTTCGGTCTTCTATGGCTTCTCCATGAGATTTCAGTTTGTTTATCAAACCAACAAATCTATTGTAGAATGTGTCTACATTCTCTGAATCTTTCATGGACAGAGATTCAAAATCTCTTCTTAGAAACTGCTGCTTGGATGTACTTACCTTATCCAAACCTTGTTAGGTAGTCTCCAATGTATCCCATGCTTGCTTAGCGTTAGTTTTTGTTTCTACTCTTGGGAGTATGCTTTCATGCATAACTTGATGTATGTAAAATAGAGCTTTTACATCTTTCTTCCTTTGTTCCCTCAAGACATCTTTCTTAGCCTATGTGAGATTGTTATATGCTTTCATATCTGCTGGTTCTGCATAACCACACTGGACTATCTCCAAGTCATCTTGACCTCTGAATAAAGGCTTCATTGTTAAAGACCAATATTCATAATTATTTTCTCTAAAAATTAGATTTTGTAATGAACCAGAAGTGGAATCCATTTTTAATTTTTTAATTAACTTTCCTTAGAAAATTAAATTTCCACCTTTTAAGACAAGATTTCTTTCGTAAATCTTGGGTTGATATAAACCTTTCTCTAAACTTGAGTTTACAGCTCACTTAATATTAAAAATTTAATTTTCACTTTTCATGCCGACTTCTTTTTCTTTTTCCACTTGTCGGGTGAAAGTAGTCTATCTCCCGACTAGACAAGTCTATCAACTTTGGTCGGCCTTTAGACCTGACTGATTTACTTCAACTTACTTGTCAGTTCTACCAAGTATTTTACCTCCACCACTTGTCACTTCGAAGTTTACTGACTTCAACCTCTAAGTCAGCTTACCTCTTCTACCACTCAAGTTAGGTTACTCAACCGACCTTGTCAGTTCACTTTGGTCGAAATCTACAGAGTATTTTTCTTAGTTTAAGAGACTTAAGAAATTACAAACTCTTTTGACGTGTGAGTAAGATAGAGTAAAAATTGACACATTAACAAATCCAAATAACTTATAAAACATATGCCCAAATATGTAGGAAGACTTGAGTTGACCAATGTGCATTAAAACTTGGAACTTTCAGAGAGTGAGAAATTTATGGGTTCTTGTTCTTTCAATCAACCGTAATGGTAAAAGACATTACCCAAGTAAATCTGGAAATATTGTGCGGCAGAATAAATATGCATTCAACCATAAACTATTTCATATATATAACTATGTAGAAATAAAAAAGGTATTACAAACTTATCTGTCGAGACTTGTTGGCGACTGATCCTTTTACAGAGCTTCCGCTCTTCGAGCTTCGAGTGAATCACTGAAGCTCTTCGAGTGAATCACTGACACAGAAGCTTGAGCTTTAACTTCTTTTTCTCACCGTGAGTTCCTCTGTCTCTCTATTGTATTTAATCTAATTTACAATTTGTTTCTTCTATTTATAGGCCACCTGAAGATTGCTTCTACATGGGTCGACTGACTCACCATTAAAGACTGTAATAACTATCTACCTAACAACTTAGCTTTAGAAATAAATTCGACTAGTTTACATTGCCGAATAGTGGACTCTTCCCTCTTGTCAAAGTGACTGACAAGATCTTGACTGCTACGGACTCTGACAGAGTCACCTAAGAGTGAGGTACGGATCTGCGAGTAATTAATATTTCCAATGAAAGAATGCCTCCCAGATGAAAACAACTCTTTGAAGATTGAATTAAAGAAATGCAGGATGGCTTTAGAGCAAAACCTCCAGCTTTCAGAACAAAACGTCCAGCTTTCAGACAAGATAAGGGAACTGGAGAGTTCTTTGGAATCTGTCAATAAGGATCTGGAATCGAGAGATATCCAGCTTCAACAATTGATAACTGAACGTCAACAGTTGCAGACACGTGTGCATGCAAATGGAGAACCAAAAGGTGCGCAGTCCAATGAAAAGCAACAACCAAAGCGGTTGCTAGGAAACACAGTTAAAAGCTCTATTCTGTTAAACAATATATGTTAATATATATATGCAGTATTAGGTATTAACCATAATTGAGTAGATTTTGTACTTGCTAAGTAGTTCTTGTATTAAGGTTTTCTTTTGAAAGGGTTTATATCTTTCAATATAAAATTTTACGTTATAGTCGAACTATACATAAAATAAAAAATCAAAATAAAATTATTGCGACAGGCACCACAAGCATAATCTCTCTGCTTTTCTTGCAATGACGGCGTGCGATATTTGAAGTTTCTTCCCCGTTGATCATTGTCTCGATCATCAAGGAGCTCTAATGTCAGTTTCATATTTTCGTTTCAAACAGTGTACCAATATTGTTGACCCTACATAAAACATCGGATATGAATAATAGGGTTCAGTTAGGCTCTGCTAAATTTGCGTTTATATGATAGGGCATGAGAAAAGTGAATAATTAGGTATATATTTTAAAATTTTCTATATAAATCGTGTAATAATCTTGTTATGAATATTTAAAAGCCATGTAAATATTATGTTGAAAAATAATATAATGGCTTGACATGGTATAAGATGGTTGTAGATAAAGAGGAAAGGAGCCTATGGGAGACTAAATCTTCATTTGCCAATTGTTAGCCATAGAACTCATTTGTTTGTAGCCAAGTGCCCTAAATGACTCAATTATTGACTTATCAAATCCAATCATTGAATGAATGTGTGAAGTTGACACAAAAGATTCTCATCCACGCACTTTTAGAAGTATAAGAGAAATACACTTATATGAAAATTACAAAATGTCCTCTCTATGATTAAAAGTAACGTCAAATGTATCCTCGTTAATCGTCACATCTCCTTTGCATTTTGAGATAAAATTAAGAAATATGGAATTAGTATTTACCCTAGGAATGATGGATGTAGATGTTATATATATTCATTATTCTTTGAAATCCATTTACTTTACTAAATTATTACTAGCGAGAGATATTCATGTTTCTTAAGTAATTGCAAAAGTGTATCTTTATTGTTTTGTATTCTTAGCACTTTCTACTTAACATGTGGAATAAGTATTAGGATATATAAGAATTGGGTGCATTTATTATTGATTGGTGAGTGTAACATTTAGATTTTGGGTTCATTTATGCTGGATTAGGTGACTCTTGCATAAGGTTTAGTTTACAAAACCAGTTCACCTTGATAACCATGCAATTAATAATTTATTTATTTATGCATGTGTGCTACCACAGTACCTCTACGTGCACCCACACAACCCATAAGCATAGGGAACACAATAATTAATGTTTCAACCAATGACCTCTTTACAGTATGTCAACATTTCATTTCTCTGCCAATTGGTCTACACCTGCACAAACGTCAATAATTTATTTGTTAAAACCAACCAAATAAAATAATTACCAATTCAACTAGATTGTTGGATAATCTATTGAGTTGGCAGGAATGAATTTTTTAAAGTGATTCCCTTTGTTAGGGTGAGGCATAATGGGATATTTATAATACACCTAAGACACATGTCTTTAATCCTTTTTGTATGAAACATGGGGTTGAATATGTGATTTAATTCCTATGAAACATATAATTGAATACATGTTTTTATATGAATTAGGTTAACTTAGTCCTAATATTAATTGAGTTGTTATTGTGAATGAGTAGAAATCTTTGTTTATTACTTTTATTTTTTCAATGTGTATCTCAAATCACTTTTTTTAATTGAGCTTAAATATGTGAGTTACCTATTCTTACTACCACAATACTTTAGTTGCAAAAGTTGTTAACTTTTTGGATAGTTTAAGTATTGCATCTCAATTGTGTCATGTTAAGAAAAGTTGTTATAGTTTTTAAGTGTATTTTAACACACTTGCCAAATGTTTTCATAGTTTGTATGTGTATTTTAGCACACTTTAACCCATTTGGAGCATCCTATTAGTTCACTATTAATTGTGCATATTTTTTTGGTTTAGACTTAAAAATAATTCTTTATATTTTCTTTAACAAAATTAATGAAAAAAGTCTCATTTTGTTGAGCCTTTAACAACCCTAATTCATTTAGCTTGAACAACATTTTAATTTGAGATCATGGATTCATAAACAAAATGCTCTTTCTCTTAACCAAGCTTTTTAAAATTTATTCTAATTATAATATGTCAATAGTTGATATGTTTCCATCAAGTCTTTCTTTAAGTTGTTGGTGTATCATTGTTTCAGTTAGATGCATTTTTGACAATCTTATGTTGCATGTATTGTACCTAGATGAATAAATTGCAATTTCTTTCAGTCTTTTTAATTCTAGATGGTATAAGGCGAAGTATATGAAATTATCCTTTGAATGCTTCTAGTTTTCCCCCTTGGGTTTTCTTGATTGACTTTGAC
>LPNX010312255.1:0-30405 GCA_001517045.1 Pseudotsuga menziesii | reverse complement strand
TAGGCTGCTGGCTTGGTTACTCTGCCGGGAGACTTGGAAAGGAAAAATAGTAAATTAGGCCGCACAGATTCAGAAAAACTCTCCCTTGTATATCGGGCTTAATCTTTCACCTGCGTACCTTAGGTTCGTACCTAACCTCCTCCAGTGCAATGTTTTGAGATAGGATTGGGAAACATGAAATACTTAGAAACTTTCTTTATCATTCCTCTTCAAACAATTTTTCTTTTGTGACACTTTGGCCTATAAAAGTATTTTATAGTGCAAAGTTTCACACTATATAAGAAAATCGTAAATCAATGTTTCATGTGAAAAAGGTGATTTTTTCATCGAAATATCTTCCAAATTGTGTTTTTACCGAAGAGATATCACCCTTCAAATAACTTGTTTCTTGGTAAAGTGATAGTAAAAAATTATTTCTTCGTTGACACATCATGTGCAAAAGTTGTTTCCTTATCCATACTTCCACTACTAAAAGTATTTTCATTCACAAAAGTGTCATCTCAAATTATAATACATGGTCAAAAAGTTGGGGGGTTTTATTTTCGATCTTCACACTCAAACGATGAAACGTAGAAGTAAAAGCATAAGAGATTGCATGTGTCGTTATCTTTAAAAAGAAAAACAATGATTTGTTTCAAAGACATTATTACATTATTTTCTGGAAAAGGCGACAACAAGGGAAAGAGATAAATTCAAATACTTGTCCACCCTCACCATCATTACAAGTGAACATTTTTTTTTACTACATTATCATAGTTTAGAAAAATTGAAACGACCACAGTGACATTCCAAAATTTTTAACACAATGGTTGAATAGCATGGAAGCATACACACTCAGATACATTATCATAAATTTATCTTAAAATTGCTATCCGTCAAACATCAAGAAAGATCCAATTTACTGAGGTGTAAATTTTTTATCTTGAATTTTTTAGACTTCAAAAAAAAATTTGCACCTCAAGAAATTTTATCCCTCTTAGTCCTTTGATAGATGAAGGCTTAAAATGTATCTATTTTGCTTTTATTTTTTGAAGTTATTTTTTCTAATTACATTTTATTTTTTAACATTATGTTCCATAACGTTAAGTATGTTGTTACATTATGTCCTCCATATCATGGTTGTAGAGCACCTCGCTAATGTTCGTTAGTAATTATTACACTTATCAGGTAGGTATTTACACCTCCTCCTTTCGTTGGATAACTTTCTTAATTGTGTAAAATGTCATAGTTATTGGATGAATTTACAAATGAACATTTCCCTTGTATATCCAAATAAATATTTTTAACACCTTGCCATTGGAATCTTCATTGGAACCATTGTTACACCTCACCCTTTGTATAGCCTATAATTTCAAAGTAGAATAAATTAAATATGCTCCCAAGGAATCAAATCAGGCTCATTCAAACAAAGTCATTCACCCTGATTTTCAGTTTATATGATCGAGAGGATGATGAATGGAGATGAAGGGAGAAGGACTGGTTGGGGTTTTTTGGAGGCAGACAGATTGAAGGAAGCATGGCGGAGGGAAAGGGGGGAGGCAGGAAATCCTCCTCGGCTCTCGAATCAGTAGGATTAAAGATTGGTGATATCTCAAAAGATTTGGATCATGCCTAGAATAAAGAAAAGGGATTGATGGTACGGAAGCCAGGGAAGTGCATGCCAAAAATGGCCCTGATTCCATCCATGACAGTCAGATCCTTGAGGATAAAAGAGAAAATCCACTATATGCTAAAACATGTGTTGATAGAGAAGTTCTAGGGAATGCAACCCTCAAAAAAGGCCCTAGTGTGGTGGATCAATTCAACGTGGAAACTGAAGGGATGCTATGATCTCCATCTGGGTGCTAAAGGTTTCTTCACTATCTCTTTCATTAACTTGGAATATAGGAACATAGTTATGGATGGAGGGCCATAGTCCTTCTCGGTGAGCCTTTTCTTGAGACCTTATAAGGAAAGAAGTTTCCCAAAAAATGAATATATGAAAGTCACACCAGTTTGGATAAGGATGTATTCTCTTCCAAGTGAATACTAGGATCAATAAATTTTGGAGGATTGGGGAATTATCTGGGTAAATTGATCAAAATCTCAGAACAAATGCAGATCTAGTGTTATATGGCCTATGAAAGGATCTGCATTTATATGAATCTAACTAAATAGTTACTAGAAGAAATTCGAATGTCATGGGAGGATGAGGATTGGGTGCAAAGCCTAGACTATGAACAGATCCCATTTCGGTGATGAAGATGTCATGAATATGACCATTTGTTTAAGAAATTTCCAATGAAAAATTTGAAGACAAATTTGGGGAAGGATGAGGAGTAGAAGGAGCAAGGTTCCGCAAGAGTCCCATCATAGAAAAGAGGAATCCAAAAGCAAGATAACTAAGAGGTGCAAAACAAGTTTGAGGCTCTAGAATATTATGAGGAGGAAACCCAAGACAATCAATCGATGGGAAAATGAGGTTCCTCACCCCTGAAAGCCTTCCACAATTTTCATATAAATATTGGTGTAGTTGTTACCAATTTATAGGCACAAAACTCACCATTACAAGGAAGCCTCAACTTGGTAGCAAAAACAAGAGGTATGGACATACTAAAATTTATTTGTACTAATGAACCTAAACTTGGAGTAATGGATCTAATAGTTGTTCTCGAGTTAAGAAAAATACATAGAAAACATATGTTGTTTCAAATGGATCGAAATGTCAAATCAATTTTTTTCTTTAATGAAGAAAAATACATACAAAACATTTAGAAAACACATTTCAACAAACACACATTAACTAATATTAAATTAAAGTATTGAAATAGCAAAAGAAAGTATATGAAAACTCTTACATGGGAATGGGAACCAAAATTTGACATAAAAAAACTTGTTTCATCTTTTTAAAAGTAATATTTAATATAATTTTTGAACTAGCCAATGCTAAACACTCTAATATGAGCATGGCCACCAAAATTTGAACCTAAGAATAAGATCCATCTAGTTTACGATCCAATCGTACAAGTGCCCATTTTTAAGTTATTGTACAAAATTTCAAGAACCCTCAAGAACCATGCTTCAAGAAAGAATAAAGAACTATTTGACTACTGATAACTTCATATTGATTTATCCCAACCATTCACCATATAAACCATTCACTGCACCTAAAGCCAATGAGTATAAAATGTGTATGAAATTGAAACAAACAAATTAGTGATAATAGAAAAAATAATACTTTATAAATAATCTATAAGATAGTAGTAGAAAATATAAGATAAGTTAGAATTTTTTGAAAACTTCACCCTATTTAAATTTTTTAATGAAATCCTCATAAATTTCATGGTCTCCTTCTTCTTACTTGTATGTGTCATTTTTGACATTGTATGATAGGTTTGTCATTGCTATAACATATTAAAGTTGTATGAATAGATGATATCTCGAATCAAACTTGTACATGTCTTTTCCCTTTATTCTATTGTACCAACAATATTGAAGCTCAATACCTTTAGGCCTATCCAATAGATCAGTTCCATTATGGTAATAAAATGCCCTATTACCATCCTTCTTTCTTATTCTTTAAACTCTTCCAATGTACCAAGTCCCACAATAAACATTGTACTTTGTACTTTGAGATACACCTTTTCTTCTAGTATGTTCAGTTACATCTATAGACACGCTCTCAAACAACACTGTTCAATCTGATCCAATTCCAAAAACAATTGCTTTGTACTTTAATGTACACCTTTTATTCTAGTATGCTTTATCATCACCGTATAAGGAAGGTCCATACCACAACAGTGAATTTTATAACAAGATATTGCCACACCGTAGCCATCTTTCGAATCAACAACAGACACCATTTCCTAATGAGTTAATATGCACTCCACACAAAGATGAAGAAATTAAAAAAACACTTCCACTGGAAAATTTAAAGATATGAAACCATAAACATCGAAAGCACTATCAAGATTTAAACTTGAAAATTTCTCTGATTTCTCAACCTTGTTGTCAATGTATGAAATATTACCGCCAGCATTGTTATTCCCTTGATATACAATGCCATTTGAATATACACACCTAGTGTTCCTTACCTTCATACCATCATGCAAAGAGGTGTTAGACATGTTATCATCATTTCCACCTATAGAAAGAGCTGCAACTAAGGTAAAGTCTAAACCAATAGGATAAAAATGTGATTTTTTTAACGTGGCCTTATTTGTAATTTGTGTGACAGAAAAATATGATTTTTTATTTGATGGCAATTCAAGATCTAATTAAAATGTTTCAAGATAAATCCATAATATCTTAAAATAAATGTTTTTGCCAATTCATGTACATCATGAGACTAAAAAAGAGATACCTTTTCTTTTAGTAATTATACAAAACTTGGACTTTGCTTTGTAGCTTCCATGATCTAATAACACATATTCCACTAATAAGCTTTAAAAGCATAAGAAAAGGTGTAAGGCGTGTTAAATAATGAGGACATCGAAATTAATTCTAAGTATTACAACCTTAAGGCAAGGAATAGCAAGCCCACACAACATCATGTGGCAGTAAGGATCACACTATATCGAGAAAATTGTCGTTTTTGTTTGGTCCCCATTTGTCAATGGAGGGATTATGATCAATGATGATAGGATCCAATGCATTATTCCTGCTCAGGCTTAGACGACTTCTTAGTCTCATAAATTATAGCTTAATGTAATGCTAGATAGAAAATAATGAGTATCAAGTTACATGCATTTGGAGCATCATAAAGGAATTCCAAATCATTTGTTCTCAACTAAATACTTAAGAAGAAAAAAGGGTGATTCCATGAAGATGGGTAACACTTTTTGGCCAAATTTGGCGATGAAAACCTGATTTTTTACTCATGTGCTAGATAGAAGCCCTCAAAACACATATATGCCATGTGAATTTTGACTTGCAGTAAAAAAACAAATTGTAGAATATTATGTTGGCTTCATAGTGATATTTTTAAAAAAAATATTCCGATGTCATTTAATGTGTGAATTTTTGCATTTAATGAACTGTGTGACCTTAAAAATTTGAAGAAGCTAATAAGTGGCTCGTGTCCACGTAGAGTAATTTAATCTTGCATTAATAATTTAAAAAAATTAAATATATGAGCATGATCTACATAAAATGCAGTGTGATGTGCATATTTTTTTGTTAATTTTTTTCGCATTATACAATTATTTATTATTTTTCGAAAGTGACCACATTCGATTTCAGCATCGTTTTAAACACATATTTGTCCACGTAAAGGAATTTTTTCTATTTTTTCAAAAATTGAAAAACCAAAGATACCCTTTTGAACAGGACACATCGATATGTGATGTGGGCATTTTTAAGAATTTTTTGGCTGTGTATTTTTAACACTGCGGATTTTTATTTGAGCTGCTTCGAAGTTGCAGTGTGGTTTTCTAAGTATAAGTTTTAGAAGTAATTAAAAAATAAATTTCATATGAATGCCAAAATGCATGTATGATACCTAAATGGATAGAAGATTCGTTGGTGAATTTATCGGTATCAACTCCGCTCAGTTATGTGCTAGGAATGACAAGGTTTACACCTCTGCAAGGCACAAGAAATTTTTCATTTGTTTGAATATGGGCTAAGTCTATTTTTTTAAGCCCTCGACCGAGGTATAAACCTCGACCAAGGTATTTAAATACCTCGGTCGAGGTTTTAACAAAACCTCGATCGAGGGTTTAAGAATCCCTCGACCGGGGGTTTAACAAACCCTCGGTCGAGGTTTTGTTAAAACCTCGACCGAGTTATTAGCTCAGTCGAGGTCCTAGATTAGTCCACATAGATTTGTTACAGGCACCTTGACCGAGTCCATACCTTGACCGAGGTATTTATTAACCCTCGGTCTAGGTTTTAATACCTCGACTGAGGGTTAAGAAATACCTCGGTCGAGGGCTTGTTAAACCCTCGACCGAGGTAGGTTTTTCTGTTTTTGTCTAAATGCGCTTGCCAAAAAGTATTACCCAGGTCCGCGGATTCACCCAAACACATAATGGAAATAGAGGTAAATATTTACACATACACATAGAGGATATCGCAAACTTAAAACCATTACCACAAGAATTTATGTCTCAAAAAATAGTTTATTTTTTCTATTCTCTGTAAAATTGTATTCAGAAAATATTGTCCATGAACAATTCAGAAAATATTGTCCATGAACAATATGCTTCTTTTCTTTCGGATCCAACCCTCAAACATCATAAAATTCAAATTATATAAAAAATGGATCCTCAAGGAAATGTTTAACAAAATTCTTGTAAATCAATTTTATTTTAACTAAATCCCTAACTCCTAGGAATCTAGTAAGTAGAATTTTTTTATAAGAGCAAATTTCGTAGAAAATCCATGTGGTAAGCGAAAGAGATATTTAAACTGCTCTCTTGCATTGTGACACATTTTCATCATTGCTGTAGTCTATATTTGGTTTTCCCAAATTTTTCCATAGCCTTCCATTGTTCATGATTTGGGAGGTCACAATCCATCATTTCTTTAATCACCACCTCCAACTCCACATTTTGGGTGTAAGAAATAGGTGGTAGAATTCTTTGAGTGATCAGGATCTATTCGAAGTAATCAGTGAATGTCTCTAAAATGAAGTTTCATGTTAGTGTCTTTGTCAATTCTTCAAATTTGGAGAGGTCCATGCGATTATGCACAAGCAATCTATGATATTGTTCTTGAGAAAATAACTTGCCATTATCATCCCAAAATGGAGTAATTATTTCATACAAGTTTTCTTGAAATCCTTAACCTACAAAAGCATCTAATTTTCTTTATCTTGTACAACTTTGACTGAATAATGTTTATTTATAAAACTTTCTATCCCATAGAATGATGACTAGCCTATCCATGATTCCCATCTCTTGCTTGTCTTCATATGTCAAAAATTTTAAAAAATTAATAGCATTTTGTGTAGTCTCCAGTGGCTCTTTGTCTATATTTTCATTTACCAAGTTACATCCTTAAAGAGATAAATACACTATTACATTCTTATCGTTCACAAAATTTAAATAGGATCTCAACTTGAATATTTCTATAGTTAAAGTATCCCGAGTAAGATGTTTAGCTCCTTGCAAGGCTACTTTGCCTATCATCTCTTCATTCAATTCGTTGATCTTCTTCTGTAGTTGTTTCTTTTCACCTGAAATTGTGTTTATTTCTTTAATAATTTGAGCCAATTCATGCTTAAGCTTGACATCACCTTCTTTCAACTCTTTGATTTCTCCCTCTCTCAAATTTATCTGTGACATGGAAACCGGTAATTCATTAGCAGGAGATTTGTTTACTCGATCTTCATTCTGAATCATAGGTTGGCTCATCAACTCCTCCAAAACCTCCTCTTCTTCTTTTCGATTGTCATTAAAAGATGAAATATGAGACACAAATCCAGATCATGCAATTTCCCAGGCCTCTTTATCCATCTGTAACTTTAACATTTTCCCCTTAGATTTCATCAATTTGTGGTAAATTTTATCCTTCTCTTGATGTAACACTGTTAACTCTGATAACTAAACATGCCGCATACCTAGAACTTTCAATTTTTTCTTAAGGACTTGGATAGTTTTTTCTATTTCTTCTAGCAATTTTTCCATTTCTTGAACATTAGCGAGTTTAGTACCTAAAGTTATAAGGTCCATCTGTAATTTTTTAATCTAAACTGAATTAGCTTTGTTCTCCACTTTCTCTTCTTAGAGTTAGTTCTCCAACTAATCAATAACCATTTGTAATATTTAATGCATCCTTTAGTAAATGATATTATAAAACATCATCGGTCTGTCGATAGAGATGGATTTTATCAGGCACACTGATTTTATCCATACTAATCTCGATTTCAGAAAGTTTCTCATCATCTATCATATAAAAATTAAGGGTGTTCCTCTCTAAATCCTTGCTGGAAATTAGCGACTTTCTCATGTGGGGAAAAAATTTTGTGTGTCTTGTTTAAATCTTGCTTCGTTTGTTCTACGTAGTTAGAAACAAAGTCAAACATAGATCTATATCTAGAGTCATATTACGTGCTACCTTCTTAATGAAAATAATATTCTTCTATTTGTAGATGTTGTTGCTATAAAATAAGACCTTTTTTTTCATCATCTGCACTTTGCTCATCATGTATCATCATTTCCCTTTCAGGCTGTGTCTTTATTCTTTTATTTGAGTTTTCATCATCGACATCCATTATGTCGATTTCTAAAAGGGCCCTTTTATATGACAAAGTATAGTTAGCTGGTGTTGGTACAATTATAGCCAAGTCATTTCCTTTCACTTCACCTGCCTCTATTATTTCTTCATTGACTCCTTCACAATCCTCCTCAAATTCTAGCAAATTAATTAATTTATCCATGCCTTCCACTAATTGATGTTCGAAGGCCTTGTTTTTATTTTGTTATCTTATTTGCAATATGATTTTCAGTGGATCATAGTCTAGCCTCTCCATTTTATGGAATTCCATAGCCGCCTAATATTTTTTCAACATTTTCAATGCAACTTTACTTTTGAAAATGAAAGGTCCAACCTTGAATGGGAACTTTACATCAGAAGACTTCTTAAAAGAACCAAAGTGTTCTTGTTTTGAAGACAACCTCTTCGTGATTAATTATAACAAAAAAATTCTAGAGTTAGAAAGGCAGCTAATTTGTATGGTGGTCATGTCTAACCATAAACACGAACAAAGCCGAATTCCTTATATAAAAACCAGTCTCATGTCCAACTTTCTGTCAATGGATGCAAAGTACTTTCAATTTCATCTAACACTCTAGGAAAATTTTCATCAAAAAATATTATGTATACTTTCATCATGATTTTATTTACAAACTCAAACATATTTATCTGCCCATGTAGCCTAGGAAAAAAATGTATCGATGAAATGAAATTCAGAGACATTTGAGCATAGGAACATGTTCAGTAAGTATGAATGATACCTGAAATGTCTTAGCTTGGGAAAATATGCTAGTTGAAAATGAATTGTGGTGGCTAATAATTCATCAAAACTAAACAATGGATCTTGTTTGTCTCTGGTTCAAGTAAATTTGTCTTCAATAGAAAACCAATTATAATTTCAGCCATTGGCTTGTCATCATCATATCCCAATATTTGACTCAATATTGACAAAACCAGTTGGAACTCTTCTTGAAAAAGAGTGGCATCCATGGGAAAGGCAATACTCTACCACATGACAAAATTTATAATTTCTGTTAAAAAGGAATTTTTAATCTCAAACTTACATTCCCTATACACTTGGACCAAGGATTCTTCTCTATGGGATTCAGTATTTATAGGATAAATATCCGGCATATTCAGAACCTCAGGGATGACATGTGCACTAACCTTAAAAAGGATCTTGGTAGCTTTTTGGTTCATAATTATTCTCTCAGTCGGATAATAATTATTTACACACCACTCTACGAATTCCAGGAAATATAGGGTTTTCTTGACAGAGATATAATACATAAAATAATTCCACACATTCAAAACATATCTTCCTTGTGATTTAAAACTCCATAAATGTTCTTTGGACTGAGAAATGTTGCACACATAGATAATTGGATCAAATACTTTTCCTTCTCTATCAACTATAGCCTCCTCTTTTCTATCTAGGAACTTGCAGCAGGAAATTGAACTTGAAGATTCTTCCATAACACAAACTTAGTAAGAAATAACGTGTTAAAACTACCCGTGAGATGCTGAAAACCATTTGAAAACCCTGTGGTTGACCTTTGGAAAACAACCTGAAACACAGACCAGTGCATTGTCAATGTATTCACTTTTTCCTAAATGTTGCAACAAAATAAACCTTTTCATAATGACCAATAATATTAGGTAATGGAACCGGTTTTAGAAGCCATGGAAGGTGGTTTTCCCTTTACCATTTTTCCTAGTGGATCTCACCACATCACTCTGCATGGCAAGTGGTTCATAATTTTATATCGGTTATCTCCTTTATATCCTGCGCTACTCCATGATCCAGATCACTTACCAACTGTTGATCTTATCCCAACCACATATGTTTTGTATGATCATGTCATCTTGATCCCCAACATCATATATGGGTCCCATAACCATGTACATACACCACATTAATCTTGACGGATATGAAAAATTGATACTCGTAGATTTGATGCTCATTGAATTTATTTACGTGTAATAATTACTAGTACCTTCTAGATGAGTTATGAGATGGTAAATTGGTGGTTACATTGGTTTTGGAAATGATTCGTGAGCCATGTTCATTAAATCAGACACATTATATGGAAGGACGAAAGCTCGAGTACACCTTCTTTGAACTTTTTGGTGTAAATGAGTAGGTTAACTCATTTATTATCACCCTTGGCTTCCTAGTGCTAACACAGGTCAAATTGCATGAATCCACTTCACAAGATGCGAATTCATTACTCTCAATATTGGAAAATGGGAACATCTTGGTTTTGTTACTTCATTTGGGGAACCGAGAAGGAGCATACTCATTTCCAATCCTAAAAGTATTTGAACAATGAAGTCAAGTAGGATATGGTCAACTTTAAGGGTAATCATTTTAATATATTTAGGCATTCTAATTTTTAAATATATTTTAATATTGTAATTTTTTAAATATATTGAATAGATTAATATTATTGGTTGGTATAATAGTTCGGTCCTCCTCCTTATACAAAATATCGTCCAACTAGCAACACATTTGAGTATCGAGAAAAAAGGGATTCAACAGAATTGTGATGTTTCAGGAGCATCAAAAATATGAGATCAATTGCCACAAGGATACATTACATGAAGGCAGGGTGAACTGGTTTCACCTACAACACTTCACTTTGGCCATGCAATGACTCTTTATGCTACTGTCCAAGGAATTTAGTATAGAGTTTTTTTTTTTAATTTTAATATTTTTTATTATTTTAAAATGTTTGAAGGTGTATTCTATTTCATTTTTTTTAAGTAAATGTCAATTTAAGGTAGAATTAGGGTAATTAGTATCTTGGCCTATTTTATATAGTAGAAGGATCAATAACCAAAGATATTCGAGGGTCTCTTGCCTTAGCTAAAATGAGAAATGGATATATTTATTTTCTATTTTTGGATGACTGTTGCAATATAGGTCTTTCCATTCATGTTTGATTAGGAAGATTTGTAGATTTCTATATCCAAATACCTAATCCAAATCACTTGAGTTTAGAAGTTTCGATAATGACTTTTAATATGACATTTAAAAAAATCACTTGAAAAAATTAAGTAAATTTGATATAAAACACTCTATAAATTTTTAATAACGTAAAGTGATAGACACTGAAAATACCAAACCGTCAACAAATTTCCATTTGACGGGTGAGGGGAATTTGAAATTCTAGGCATGGCTAAGAGAAATATCTAACCTTAATCACATACACCTCAATATTTTTCGAATTTCTTTAAAATTTGTCCGACTTATTGTTTAACTTAAAATTTATACAAAATGAAAAACATTGAACCCATTAACTTAACTTAACATTTATTCAAAATGAAACCCTTTCATAACAACAAACTCAGTGAATAACAAGGTATTAAAGCTACCTGGTGAGTGATGAAGCTTATAGTTGGCCTTTGGACCATAACTTGGAGTGCAAATTCATGTGTTGTCCTCATATCCACCTTTTCACTTGTGCCATGAAAAAAATATCCCTTTTAACTTAAACAAAGACCCTTTATATTAAGTTTCAAAAGACCGGTTTTAAAGGCTTCAGACAGTGGTTTTTTGCTTACCATTTTTCCCAATGGAATTCATCACATTGCACCATGTCGAGGGTGGTTTATAATCTGCCATTGCTTCATTCTTTTATTTCTCGTGCTACTCTATGCTACATATAACCTATCTACCGTTGATCCAATCTTGATCAGATCTGTATCGTTTGTATTCATTCACATGCTCCTTGACATCACATCCGGGTCCCATGATCACATGCATACCTTGCACATACTATATGCTAGCACTTATTGTTGTTGACCTTGGCCACATTACAATCTTTTATGCTAGCTCCTCGCACTAAGAGAAAATTTTCCAATTCCTTGAAATGTGTGCGACATATCCTTTAACTTGACATTTCTACAAAATGGAAAATACGGTCTAACAATAATGATAGAGTAACAATCGCAATTTCAAAATGACATGTATGTATTTTCATCGATTGATTTTAATTTACGCAAATTCTGATGGTCTGATGATGATAATGTGATTTTGCAAAGTTTGATGTATCACTTAGTCAATATTGAGGAATTTTTTTATTTATCAATGCACTGGACAAAATTCCCCAAATACAATGATTGTATAGCTTGTGTTGTAGCTTGAAACAAAGGAAAAATCAATGAGATTGAGTCCAAAGCATGTGCAGGTTTCAAATATGAAATTTAGGTGAGAACATCATCCTATTCAATTAGTCTTTTTGGTCACTCTTGTCACCCTAAGTAGCTGGAGTTAACATTTAAATGTTTTGAACTCAGGAATCACAACACTTTCTCTAACTTTTGTATTTTCAAGAATAACTCGATTATAAATATAATGAATATACTTGCTAGGTTTTGTAGTCTTTGGTCCTTCATTACCAATAAAATGAAGAATATTCAATAGAAATACCTTATCAATAATCTCCACACAATTATCTAATACAATAAGTCAAGAGGGTCCATAAATAGAAATATTTGATGCTTTATATACTACATTTTAATTGACGTGTACAAAACATAGCCATAAATGGACTACAATTTCAATATTTCTCTAAATTCATTTCCATATTTGGAGGTCAAAATTTTCACACTTCTTACCAATTCAACATATTTAGTTGTCATGCCAATATGGTCTAATGGTATGTTGAGATTATGGAGTAGAAAAGAACAACAACTCTATTAGCAGTTAGAGGAATAGAATGATACATTATAAACATGAAAATGAATGAATAAAATTGATGACACAAAGATAATAGAGCTTACCTATGTAGAAAGATAAGTAAATTTACAATCTTCAATGAATTCACAAAGATGAGACAAGCCACTTTCTTTTTCCTCTAAGATATATTGTATGAGAATAAGATATATCCAACCTCATTGGAGTAATGGATGAAAAGGCATTGAACTAAATGTGAACAAAATGATCCTCTCGTTAAATTGGAAACACGTTTTCTTATTGCTTGTGTTATTCAAGAAACACTTTCTTCAATAGTTCTACCATATCTGAAGCCCACTCAAACAAAATTTAAACATTTACAACACAAGTATTGGGCAACCAATGAATTCTTAATTATCATACATTGAATAAGATGTATAGAAAGAACATGAACAACATGAATCATGAAGCATCATGTACATTTTAGAAGGTGCACTCAAGTACTCTTTACAGTTTGAAGTGGCATGAAAACCATTTAGCATAGTAGGAAGTGACCTTTTTTGCACAAAATTCTGCAAGCTACAACAACAAAATCCTTCTAAAATTTTCACATAAACTTTTGGCACAATTGCTACCAATCTATAGGCACAGAACATAGTATTACTAGGAAGCTTCAACTTGGCAGCAGAAGAAAGAGGTATAGATAAACTAAAATTTATTTGTACTACTTAACCTAAACTTAGAGTAAAGGATCCAATAGTTGTTGTTGAGTTAAGATAAATACATAGAAAAAATATGTTGTTTCAAATGGATCTAAATGTCAAATCATTTTTCTTGTTTAATGAATAAAAGCACATAAAAAATATTTAGAAAACACATTTCAAGAAACACACATTAACTAATATTCAACTTAAGTATTGAACTAGCAAAAGAAAGTATATGAAGACTCTTACATGGGATGGGAACCAAAATTTGAGCAAAAAAAATAAGGAAGATCCATCTAGTTTACGATCCAATCGTACAAGTCCCATTTTTAAGTTATTTTACAAAAGTTCAAGAACCCTCAAGAACCATGCTTCAATAAAACATAAAGAAATATTTGATGATCGATAAATTCACATTGTGTTATCCCAACCATTTTCCATCCAAACCATTCACCCCACCTGAAACCAATGAGTATAAAATGAGTATGAAATTGATACAAACAAATCAACGATAATACAAAAATAATACTTTAAAAATAAGCTATAAGATAGTAGTAGAAAACATGAGATAAATTAGAATGTTTTGAAAACTTCACCCTATTTAAAATTTTAATAAAATCCTCATAAATTATGTGGTCTCTTTCTTCTAACTTGTATGTGTCATTCATGATATTGTATGATAGGTTTTCCATTGCTATAACATATTAAAGTTGTATGAGTAGATGATCTATCTAACCACACTTGTACATGTGTCTCCCTTTTATTCTATTGTACCAACAACATTGAAGCTCAACATCTTCAGGCCTATCCAATAGATCAATTCCATTATGGTAATCAAACACCTTATTGCCATCCTTCTTTCTTATTCTTTGAACTCTTCAAATGTACCATGTCCCACAAGAAACACTGTTCTTTGTAGTTTGAGATACACCCTTTTCTTCTATTGTGTTCAACTACATCTATAGACTCACTCTTAAACAACACTGCACAATCTAATCCAATTCCAAAACCAATTCGAACACCTTTTTTAGGGGCCTTCTCATATCATCTGAAGTATACTTCATTTCTCATTTTAGTCAATCTATCTTTTGATAATGTTATATTTCCATTCAATTGAATAGCCAAACAAGATTTGTACATGTCCTTTCCATTGAGCTCCATTACTATTTTGGTAGTTATGTTTACATTTTCATCAATGAAATCTAAAATTCCATCCAACTCGTGCCTCCACATCCTTTCCATCATTTGAAATTCACTATCATTGATAAAAGATGAAGATTGGAATATGGATGTGGAATGACCTAGTGGAGAATTATCAACCACTTCATCCACAACTTTAAATGTTGGATAATTGTGATTCTCTATCCATGGTTTAAACCTCCAAGAATCTTATGTGTGTTTTTCTGGTTGCATGCCAAGACCTAGTAAAAATTCCTATGCATCCTCCAATCCTATATTAAGCACTTCTATAATTTTATTATCTGTGGATATTGAATCATATTGAGACAATATATCACCTTCCTTTATTTTTTCTTGATGCAATTTATTCCAGATACTCATTTGCTTCTTATGATATTTATTGAAACAGATCCCTTGGGGATTCAATTCTTCTTCATCAAATCTATTAAGGGTTCCAATAGCATGAAGTAAGCTAGTGAAATCATATTCCCTCTCTACTCCAACCATGCCATAGACTTTGCTAAATAATTTCTCACATACATCTGACCCAGTCAGATGCAATGCACATGTCAAGTTAGAATATTGATAACAAAATAATATCATAAAAAAAAACACAAAGTGGAAACAAAGTTTTCACATATTGATATTCCTCTCTGCTAATGAAATTAATGTTGACATTAGTATTTTCTTGTTCTCTCGCCAAACATATCCATAACATGAAGAAATGATGGACTCTTGAATAATTTCACACTCTTTCCCAAAGAGTCAAACTAGGAGACAAAAAATATCAATACAGTCAACAACACATGCTAGATAGGTCTCTGTACCCAATTTTCTCTCTGTCCCACCACTTGTACTTCTCATTTCCTTCAAGCACATCTAGACATCCCTTGAAGTAATGTGTTGTGTTGAACCCCAGTTTTAGTGAGGGGTCCTCTCTATATCCTCAATATTAGTCTTGTGGGAATCCAATTTAAAAGTGATAAACCATTCTTACATGGTTAAAACTAATTGAAACTTTTCTCCAACAATAAAATCTCGTCAACCACTAAACAAAGGATTCACTATATTTTTTCCATTGTGGATGTAATCCTGTGGCATGAAGTCCTATTACTTTAAATCCATCATACAACCTAGTTATCCTCCACCCTTCCCAGGGAAATTGATATATCATGCATGTCATTGAGTAATAATTCTTCAACATAAGTATTCTTCTCCTACTATCCCCATCTGAGGAATGATTAATAATAGGTCCTAAGAAATGTTCCACATGATTCTTCCATAGTTCTTCTATATTTTCCCATTATCGATGGACAAAATTTGCATCAAACCTGTTGCGTGTTGGATGAACAACCACAATCAACTAAGGAATATTCTCATGTAAGGTGTTTTCAATAATAACACATGCATAATGGCCAAGCACAAAATTCTTGTAGGCATCTAAAATAATCTCATAGACTGGAATGCCCTCACCAACTATCACCAAGAAATGTGATTGGAACTTATGTTCTTCTTTCTTACCACAAAACCCACCAATGTATCCCTTTTATCTCCCCACCTGACATATTTTTTCACAACAGTTTCATCTTTAGCAAGGCATATGGAAATTGAGCCCTCTATACCATGTTTGGATTTATAGGAAGCATAAATTTTTTCGATTGTTTAGAAAATGTACTCCTTCTCCCCTAGGATATATGTCAATGATTTTCTAACTTTTCTTATAGTCATAGATATCGAAGGGACATCCATATTCAATATAATAAGGCGATGTAATATAGGACCCATAAATAACTTAATCATCTCATAAATGGATTTAGTGGATGCACTATACCTTCTCTTTGAATTTGAACAAACTAGGATCCGAAATATATTTTGAACAAATTCCAAAACTCCATATTTACCTTGTAGTTTTCCTTGCTTATGAGCCTCACACATCCTTGCAAAATATGCATCATATACATGAGCATATGATGGAGCCATGGTTTTGAAAATATTGATATAGATTGCATCCTACAGGAATGAATCTGACATATGAATTAAATTCATTGTAGTGTTTGGAAGGAAAGCACATGAGCTTGGTAAGCACCTAGAGGAGGTGCACGCTCTTGAACAAAACTTCTATTGAAGCACCTAGAGAGGTGTTGGGCTCTATAACGGAGCTGTCAGAACTTGGTCGACAAGTATTTTCAGGTGATCCAAGGCTTGCAGAAATTTGACTAGCCTTTAATGCACACCTCGAAGTGGGGTGGGGCAGGGTTGTGAGTGCCATGGTTGTATAAAGAAGCCCGATACCTATGGAACCAAAAGAAGATAATTTTGTAGATCATTATTTGGTTCACTTGACAACATTTTGTTGATTTTATGTCAATATACATGTGCACATGTGATTCATCTATGATTTTGGAAAATATTATGAATACTAACATGGAAATTAACTCATTGCTTGGGGCTTGAGCATAGGTATTGCTGGTTTCCAAAGACATTGGAAATGTTCCAAGCTGAGGAGAAGGATTCTCCAAGACAAGAAAATGATCATGTGGTGTGTGCTGACACATGCAAGCAAGGAATTAGAAGAGTTCTAGATCGTGCCACTAGAAAAATAAAGGAGCAGAGGAAGCACTGCAGTCCTCAAGAGGCTACGTGGGAGTTGGAGGATACCATGTGATTGGCACATCCATTTTGTTCTAGTTTGTACAGCACTGAGGGTGGTGCCAGTGTAGCAGTTCTTAAATTATTATAAAGCACTCAGGACGGTGCTATTGAAGGGGGGGGGGGGGAATGTAACACCCTGGTTTTGACCCTGTGGTATTGAATTGCCTATGATGTAAATATTGTATTTAATCATGGTGTGGAGCTAAAGGAAAATGCCCCACCATGGATTCAGCGTCTTATGTATCGGTGATTAAAATCGATGCCGATGGTTTATGTGTTAGCTAGGCACGATATGTTTGAGACATCACGTAAAATGAAAATTAATAAAAATATTACAACTAGGTATGTGCTGCAATGTTAAAGAGATGGGGGCATGCTTTCACAAGGAATAGGGAGGGGGGGGATATAAACCCTTGGGCCAATGGGGGAAATGTAAATGTCAAGGGGAAAACCAACAAAGTGATCAACTACTATTTTGTCTTTTATACCCAGTCATCTAAAGTTGGTAAAGGAAGTTATTGCCTCAGGATGGGAAGGTATGGAGGTCAAATTCGAATTGGTGAAGACATCAGTATTTTGGAAACATGTTTTTGATTTGTGGGGCAAGTAAATGCTTGGGAAGGAATGCACAATCCATTATGCACTCATGTCGTTCATTTTCCTTACCCATTCTCACTCCCCTAGGATCTCACACACAGTAGGAAGGGGCTGAGATCTCCCCTTCATGATTTGGAAGTTTCCCATGTCTCTCCATGGTTGGGGAAGTCAATCTGGAGATGTTGAGTGCATATGTAGGAGAGATTCACATTTTAGTGTTTGTTGGGGGGTCTTTTTTGTCTCCTTCACGATTTGTGCCATTTTCTTCAATTTTCCATGCTCAGAATTTGTTTTATGTGTTGCTGGGTGAATGGGAAAGAATGGGCCATGATTTTGGGTTTTGAGGTGGCCGTTTTGCTTCTGCCAGCAATATGGGGGCTTCCCCCACATTTTAATACATTTTCCTCACTCTCTCCAAGCTAGAAAATCTAGTTTGTTGTTGCTGTGCGAATGGTGTAAGGAGATTCACGTTCTGTGGGTTTGTGGGAGGTTGTTTTTGGTCCCATGGTGCCATAGATGGTTTCCTGAAGTCATATCTACAATATGGGGGTTTGTAGAGGTCGTTTCCCCTTAGTAGAGCCATTGAACATTTGATGGGATCGTATTGTTCACTCATGATGTTTTTTCCCCAATTGTTATTTCTATTTTGCGTTCCTAGGACATTTGCCTCTTACCTAGCAATGGTATTTTGTTGTTGGGTGTATCCTTGTGATGGCTTGGAAAAGTAAGTCAAAGGAAACATCTGTTTATTGGATGACTATGTGTTTGATGCATGGTTTGTCTTGAATGAGTAAGTCCAAGGACCCCTCCATGTTATTGGGTTGTTTCCGGAGCAGTCTCTGAAACCCAACGGTGTGTTGGCTTGACTTTGAATGTATGGTTTGGCTATGTGTGAGCCTGTTATTCTCTAGTGCCATGTGGAATCATGCCCAGCTCGGGGGTGGCAGTGTTTCTCAGAGATTGATGAGAACAATGGCTTATGGTTGGGTGGAACGTTGCAGTGACGTAGCTAGTTGTGGGTGAAATTCTTTTCAAGGTATGTATTCTTGTGCTTAATCTCTGCAAACTATTGTTTTATGAATTAATATGAATATTTTGAATGATTGAGCGAACGCATTGTTTTTGCTGTGTATTAATGCATACGTGTATATTCTTATATTCAAAACATAGAATGCTTGTATGGATGATTTGCTTCTGCTGTATAATTGCAATTGTTGTGCATCTATGGATGTTTTTAATCCAATGCATTTTTATGTTTATGTTAATGGGGCTAGATCGCCCATTTGACAACCACAGCCGATTCGCATCCTCTCTATAGTGTATGAGGGGTGGGGACGTGACAACCATCCACTACGCATAGATTTAAAACCCATAATACAGACATGATGTTAGCAACTACAACACAATGTTTTAAATATATTGCATTAACCACTATCTTCAAGGTGGTAAGACCATCAATGATGAATGATCTCATGTTTCTTAAAACAATCATTCTATAGGATTAAATATTAAGCACTACTTCTTTAAAGAAATTCTATGATTGAGCCATAGATAACTAAATCCAATAACTGTTAGAGAAAAGGCTGTAAGTCCATCACAGATGGCTTCCATAATTATGAAATAAAAAACCCTTAACTAAAAACAGTAATGGATTTGGAATAAGACCATCATATATGGCACCATCACAGATGGCTTCCATAATTATGAAATAAAAAACCCTTAACTAAAAACAGTAATGGATTTGGATTAAGACCATCATATATGGCACCCAAAACCCTGCGTAAAAACTTCAAACAAGAAAGAAAATACTACAAGATACTCCAAGCATTGCAAGGCAATCGCAGGTTAGTGTTTTACAAACTCAGAGGACCAACGTTAAGAACTTATCTTTTGAAAGAGGGAGTCGCACACACAACCCAAGAAGTTTCCAAATTCTTTTACCTACAGCAAACAAGAAGGGTGTAGACTATTGACTGTAAAAAGTTTCAAAAACTAATAAAAGGGGATTTTGTAAAGTTCCATTGGTTACCTTGGCCTTTAAAAATGCAGGCTTGGGAAGAGGTGACTTTGTCGCCTCCCTTTCCAGTGCCTCCATCCTCCATAGAAAAGGATAGAGATAATTAACCGAATTTTCATTTTCTTACGATTCTTCCAGGGAAAACAGGCTTTTACGACTAGCTCTTCGGTAGATGAAAGCCTTTCAGTTCTTTATCTACAAATAACAGGCTTTTAGGACTAGCTCTTCAGTAGATTAAAGCCTTTCAGTTCTTTATCTACAATTTTTGCTTTCTAGTTCTTTCCTTCTCGCAGATTTTTCTGTCCCTAACTTAACAAAAATCGTCTGTTTTCGCAGTTCTGAGAGTAACTTAGGTCAAACTGAAAATAGGTATAACGAAGGAATTTTTTGTTTTGTTATTGTTGGAGATTTATTCAGTTAGAAAAGCAGAACAATTTTTTGTCAGTTCTTTCTGCCGGTGGTTGTGATTGTTGAACAAGATGGGCAAAGCTAGCAGGCTGAGAAAACCATCCCCGATGAAAGATAAAAGATAAAAGATGAAACGATATGTAATTCGCGGGACGTAGATAAAGTCCTAAAAGAGAAAAGGGAATGTGGAATGAAAACGAAAGGCAAGATGAAGGAATTTGAGACAAATTTAAGAAAGGATATTACTGGCCTTCAGCAACAGTTAAATGATGGTGTCAAACAATATTCAGATTTAGTTCGGCAGTTTAAGGCAACAGAAAATTCTGTTAATGAACAGAAAGAGGTAGACAGTTCTAGGTATTTGCTTAAAATACAGAATCAGAGAGTTGAAGCTTTTGTTACATAGAATGATAGACTTAAAAAGCAACTAGAAGAAAAGGAAGAGCAGAGGGCTGAATATGAATTACTCTGTTCAGATTCCGCAAAGAAATATAGAGAGTTGGAGGAGAGGCACTTGGCGTTGTTGAAAGACACTGAAGAACAGGAAAATATGATTTTATCTTTGCAAACAGAGAATGATTGTCTTGGGAATGAGAATAGCGTTTTTCTACAGTTTCAATGAGGAAATCAAGAGATCTCAGAAAATTTCAGAAAAATGTTTGAAGAACGATCAGAGGGTGTTGTACCTAGAATGTCAGTCGTTAGGATGGCAGACAGAGCTGGACTCAGCAAAGTCAGCGTATGATGAAGTAGCTGCTGAATTGGATAAGATCAAAGAAGACATGACTAAATTATCAAATGATTCCCAACAAATCAAAGAAGAAAATGAGGCTTTACATCAGAACTTGATGTTACAACTTTCCATTAAAAAATAACTTGAAGAAGAGATAATGTCAACGAAGGCTTCTTTTGAAGAACTGGAGGAATGTGATTCCAGAGGGGAACAACAAATAGCTATGTTGCAAAGACAACTTTTAGATGTTACAGAGGAAAAGAACAGCCAAATCTTTGATATACAGTGTGAGCTTTGTGCCATGGTCATGCAATTAGCTAATTTACAAGATCAACTTTTGTCCATTGCAGAGGAAAAAAGGATCCTTGAAGATAACAACACTGAAACAGAGATAAAAATGTTGGATTTTGTCAACAAGGATCTCGAATCATCGAGAGCCACAACAGTAGCGAAAGAGTGTCAGTTAGCTGAGTTACAATGCCAGCTTTCTGACCTTGGCCAGGAAAAAAGCAGCCTCCAGGATGAAAATAACTCTTTGAAGATTGAACTGAAGAAATGCAGGATGGCTTTAGAACAAAATGTCCAACTTTCAGACAAGATAAGGGAATTGGATAGTTCTTTGGAATCTGTCTACAAGGATCTTGAATCCAGATATATCGAGCTTCAGCAATTGATGACTCAACGTCAACAGTTGCAGCCACGTGTGCATGCAAATGGAGAACCAAAAGGTGCGCAGTCCAATGAAAAGCAATAACCAAAGCGGTTGCTAGGAAATACCAGAAATTCTATTAAACAATATATGTTAATATAGATGTAGTATTAACCATAATTGAGTAGACTTTGTACTTGCTAAGTTCTTGTATTAAGGTTTTCTTTTGAAAGGGTTTATATCTTTCAATATAAAATTTTAGGTTATTGTCGAACTATGCACATAAAATAAAAAACCAGAAATGGTTGTTTTAGTAAAATTAAATTATTGCGACAGGCACCACAAGCATAATCTCTCTGTTTTTCTTGCAATGACGGCGTGCGATATTTGAAGTTTCTTCCCCGTTGATCATTGTCTCGATCATGAGGGAGCTCTAATGTCAGTTCCATATTTTCGTTTCAAACAGTGTACCAATATTGTTGACCCTACATAAAACATCGGATATGAGTTATAGGGTTCAGTTAGGCCCTCCTAAATTTGCGTATATATGATAACGGTTCATACGACGTAGTTTTCTTCCAATGCTTTCCATATTTCTCTACGGTTGGATAGCTTCAAGGCATTGTTCAAAACACTTCGATGGTTTACTAAATTAAGATGTGATATCCTCAATTTTTACTAAATTAGATTATTTAAATAATATAAATATGTTAGGACATCTCTAAAAGTGAATAATTAGGTATATATATGGTAAAAATCTCTATATAAACCATCTAATTATCTTGTTATGATTATTTAATTTAGTTATGTAAATATTATGTTGAAAAATGTTAAAATGGTTTAAGATGGTTGTAGGTAAAGAGGAAAAGAAGTCGATGGAAGATTAAATTCTTTTTTGCTAAGTGTTAGTCTTAGAACTCATTTGTTTGTAACCATGTACCTTAAATGACTCAATTACTGCCTTTAGACTTATCAAATCCAATCATTGAATGGATATGTGAAGTTGGCACAAAAGATTCTCATACACTTTTGGAAGCATAAGAGAAATACACTATAAAAATTGCAAAACATCCTCTCTATGGGCAAAAGTAACGTGAAATGTCTTCTAATCAATCCTCACATCTCCTTTGGATTTTAAGATAAAATTAAGAAATATAAAATTCGTATTTACCTTAGGCTCCTAGATGTTATATATATTCATTATTTTTTGAAATCCATTTACTTTACTAAAATAATACTATAAGTAATTGCAAAAGTGTATCTTTATTGTTTCGGATCCTTAGCGCTTTCTACTCAACATGTGGAATAAGTATTAGGACATATAAGAATTGGGTGTGTTTATTATTGACTTGTGAGTGTAACATTTAGATTTTGGCTTCATTTATGCTTGATTAGGTGAGCCTTGCATAAGGTTTAGTTTACAAAACCAGTTCACCTTGATATCCATGCAATCAATCATTTATTTATTTATTTATGTGTGTTATTAATGTATTCCTAGGTGCACCCACTCAACCCATAAGCATAGGGCACACTGTAATTGAGGTTTTAACGAGTGACCTCTTTACAATGTGTCATCATTTCACTTCTCTGCCAATTGGTCTACACCTCTACAAACGTCAATAATTTATTTGTTAAAACCAACCAAATAAAATAATTATCAATTCAACGAAATTGTTGGATAATTTTTGCGGTTGGCAAGAATTATTTTTGTAAATTCTTTCCCTTTGTTAAGGTAGGCATAATGGGATATTTATAATACACCTAAGACACAAGTCTTTAAAACTTTTTGTATGAAACATTGGTTGAATATGTGATTTAATTCCTATGAGACATATAATTAAATACATATTTTTATATAAATTAGGTTAACTTAGTCCCAATATTAATTGAGTTGTTAATGTGAATGAGTACAAAGCTTTGGTTTTCACTTCAATGTTTATTTCAAATCACTTTTTTTTATTGAGATTAAATGTGAGTTACCTATTCTAACTACCACAATACTCTAGTTGCAAAAGTTTTTGGATAGTTTAATTATTCCATCTCAATCGTGTCATGTTGCCAAAAGTTGTCATAGTTTTTATGTATATTTTAGCACACTTGCCAAATGTTGTCATATTTTGTATGTGTATTTTAGAACACTTTAACCCATTTGGAGCATCCATTATTAGTTCATTATTAATTGTGTATATTTTTTTTAGACTTAAAAATAATTCTTTATATTTTCTTTAATAAAATTAATGAAAAAAATGTCTTATTTTGTTGAGCCTTTAACAACCCTAATTCATTTAACTTGAACAACATTTTAATTTTAGGTCATGCATTTGATGAACAAAAAGCTCTTTCTCTCAACCATGCTTTTTAAAATTTATTCTAGTTATAATATGTCAATAGTTGATATGTTTTCATCAAGTCTTTCTTTGAGTAGTTGTTGTATCATTGTTTCAATTAGATCCATCCTCGATAATCTTATGTTGCATATATTGTACCTAGATGAATATATTGATAGTCTTTTTAATTCGAGATGGTATAAGACTATATGAAATTAGCCTTTGAATGCTTCTAGTTTTCTCCCTTCGATTTTCTTGATTGACTTTGACCATTCAACTATTTTTGTAAATTTTTGAGATACTCTTGGGACAAATGAAATACTTACAAACTTTCTTTATCATTTCTCTTCAAACAATTTTGCTTTTGTGACACTTTGGCATATAAAAGTATTTTCTAGTGCAATGTTTCACGCTATATAAGAAATCTTAAATCAATGTTTCATGTGAAAAAGGTGATTTCTTCATCGAAATTTCTGCCAAAATGTGTTTTTACTGATGAGATATCACCCTCCAAATAACCTTTTTTTTGCTAAAATGGTAGTAAAAACTTATTTCTTTGTTGACACATCATGTGAAAAAGTTGTTTCCTTATCCATACTTCAACCCCTAAAAGGATTTTCATTGCCAAAAGTGTCATCTCAAATTACAATACATGGTCAAAAACTTGGATTTTATGTCTGATCTTCACACTCAAACTATGAAATGTGAAAGTAAAAGCATAAGAGATTGCATATGTGTCATCATCTTTAAAAAGAAAAAATGATTTGTTTCAAATTCATTGTTACATTCTTTTTTGGAAAAGGTGACAACGAAGGAAAGAGATAAATTCAAATACTTCTCCATGCTAGCCATCATTACAAGTGAACATTATTTTTTACTACATTATGATAGTTTAGAAAAATTAAAACAACCTTCCATAATTTTTAACACAATGGTTGAATATTGTGGAAGGATACACACTTGGATACATCATCATAAATTTATTTTAAAACTAGATCTGTCAATCATAAAGAAAGATCCAATTTACTAAGGTGTAAATATTTTATCTTCAATTTTTTAGACTTCAAGAAAAATTTTGCACCTCAAGAAATTTTATCCCTCTCAGTTCTTTGATAGATCCAAGTTAAGATGGATCTATGTTTCTTTTACTCTTTGAAGTTATTTTTTCTAATTACATTTTATTTTTTTAACATTACGTTCCATAATGTTAAGTATGTTATTACATCATGTCCACCATATCGTGGTTGTGGAGCACCTCACTAATGATCGATAGTCATTCTCACACTTATTAGGTAGCTATTGCCACCTCCTCATTTCATTGGATAATTTTCTTAATTGGGTAAAATGTCATAGTTATTGGATGAATTTACAAATGAACATTTCCCTTGTATATCCAAATAAATATTTTTAACACCTTGCCATTGGAATCTTCATTGGAACCATTATTACACCTCACCCTTTGTATATCCTACCATTCCAAAGAAGAATAAATAAAATATGCTCCCAAGGAATCAAATCATGCCCAATTAAAACAAAGCCATTCAGCCCCGACTTTCAATTTAGATGATCAAGAGGACGACAAATGAAGACGAAGGGAGAAGGACTGGTTAGGGTTTTTCAGAGGCAGACAGGTTGAAGGAAGCATGGCGGAGGGAAAGGAAGGAGGAGGGAAAGCCTCCCTGGATCCTGACTCAGTAGGATTGAAGATCGAGGATATCTTGAAATATTTGGATCATGCCCCGAATCAGGAAAAGTAATTGATGGTATGAAAGCCAAGGTAGTGCATGTCGAAAGAGGCCAAGAGTCCATCCATGGTAGTCATATTCTTGAGGATAAAAAAGTGGATCCAGTATATGCGAGATAAGATACTGAGAGGGATTAATTTGACCTAGAAACCTAAGGGACACTATGATCTCCATCTGCGTTCCAAATGGTTCTTCACTATCTCTTTCATCAACTTGGAATATAGGAACATAGTTATGGATGGAGGGCCGTACTTCTTCTGCTTAGCGAGCCTTTTCTTAAGACCCTATAAGGAAATTTTTTTCCCGAAAAATGAATATATGAAAGTTGCACTAGTTTGTATAAGGATGTATTCTCTTCCAAGTGAACACTAGGATCCAAAAATTTTGGAGGATTTGGAGAATTATCTCGGTAAATTTATCAAATTCTCAGAACAAATGCGGATCTAGTGTTATACAGCCTATGCAAGAATTTTTTCATTTATATGGATCTAACCAAATAGTTACCAAAAGAAATATGAATGTCATGGGAGGATGAGGATTGGGTGCAAACCCTAGAATACGAACATATCCCATTTCGGTGTTGAAGATGTCATGAATACAACCATTTATTTAGGGATTGTCCCATGAACAATTTGAAGACAAATTTTGGGAAGGATGAGGAGTAGAGGGAGAAAGGCTTTGTAAAAGTCCCGTCATGTAAAAGAGTAATTCGAAAGAAAGACAACTAGGAGGTGCACAAGAGGATAGTTTTCTCAAACAAGTTTGAGGCTCTGGAAGATTATGAGGAGGAGACCCTGGACAATCAATCGATGGGAAAACAAGGTTCCTCACTCTCGGAATCCTTGTACAATTTTCACATAAAGATTGGGGTAGTTGTTACCAACTTAGAGGCACAAAAATTAGTATTATGAGGAAGCCTCAACTTGGCACCAAAAACAAGAGGTATGGATTAAGTAAAATTTATTTGTATTACTTAACCTAAAATTAGAGTAATGGATCCGATAGCTATTGTCGAGTTAATAAAAATACATAGAAACATTTTTTGTTTCAAATGGATCCAAATGTCAAAAAAAATGTTGTTTGATGAAAAAAATACATACAAAACATTTAGAAAACACATTTCAAGAAACACACATTAAGTAATATTCAATTTAAGTAGTGAACTAGCAAAATAAAGTAGGTGAAAACTCTAACATGGGCATGTGAACCAAAATTTGACATACAAAAACTTGTTTCATCCTTTCAAAAGTAATATTAAATATAATTGTTGAACTAGCCAATGATAAAAACTCTAATATGAGCATGGCCACCAAAATGTGAACAAAAAATAAGGAATATCCATCTAGTTTACGATCCAATAGTACAAGTGCCCATTTTTAAGCTATTGTAGAAAATTTCAAGAAACCTCGGGAACCATGCTTCAAGAAAGAATAAATAAATATTTGACGATCGATAACTTCACATTGATTTATCCCAACCATTTGTCATCTGAAGCATTAACAACACCTGAAGCCAATGAGTATAAAATGAGTATGAAATTGAAACAAACAAATTAGTGATAATACAAAAGATAATACTTTATAAATAAGCTATAAGATAGTAGTAGAAAAGATAAGATAAGTTAGAATGTTTTGAAAAATTCACCCTATTTAAATTATTAATGAAATCCTCATAAATTATGTGGCCTCTTTCATATAACTTGTATGTGTCAGTATTGATATTGTATGATAGGTTTGTCATTGCTATAATAGATTCAAATTGTATGAATAGATGATTTGTTGAATCACACTTGTACATGTGTTTCCCCTTTATTCTACTATACCAACAACATTGAAGCTCAACATCTTGAAGCCTATCCAATAGATCAGTGCCATTATCGTAATCAAACACCCTATCACCATAGTTCTTTCTTATTCTTTGAACTCTTCCAATATACAAAGTCCCATAAGAAACACCGTGCTTTGTACTTTGCGATATACCTTTTCTTCTAGTATGTTCAGCTACAACTATACACTCACTCTCAAATAACACTGCATAATCTGATCCAATTCCAAGACCAATTTCTTTGTACTTTGAGATACAAGTTTTATTCTAGTATGTTTTATCATCACCATATAAGGAAGGTTCATACCACAACAGTGAGTTTTATAACAAGATATTTCCACACCCTAGCCATCTTTCGAATCAACAAGAGTCACCATTTCCTAATGATTTAATATGCACTCCACACAACATGACAGAATTAAAAAGCACTTCCACTGAAAAAATTTACGATATGAAACCATAAACATCGAATGGACAAGCAAGAATTTAAACCTCAAAATTTCTTTGATTTATCAACTTTGTTGTCAACATATGAACTATTACCACCATTATTGTTATTCCCCTGATATACAATGTCATTTCAATATACACACCCAATGTTCCTTAACTTCATAGCATCACGTACAGAGGTGTTAGACAAGTTATCATCATTTCCACCTGTACCAAGAGTTGCACTTGAGGTAAATTCTAAACCAATCAGCTCAAAATGTGACTTTGTCAATGTCGCATTATTTGTAATTTTCGTGGCAGAAAAATCATATTTTTTATTTGATGGAAATTCATGCTCTAATTCAAGTTTTTCAAGATAAAGCTGTAATATCTGAAAATAAAATTTTGCCAATTCGTGTACAACATGAGACTGAAAAAGAGATACCTTTGATTTTAGTAACCATTCATTGTACTGTGCTATGAAGCTGCCATGAGCTAATAATGCATAGTCTTCTAATAAGCTTTAAAAGCATAAGAAAAACTGTAAGGCATGATAGATAACGAGCACGTCGAAATTAAGTCTGAGTATCACAACTTTAAGGCAAGGACTAGTTGGCCCACACAACATCATGTGGCAGTAGGGATCACACTTGTATTGGGAAAACTATCATTTTTGTCTAGTTCCCATCTATCAATGGCTAGCTAATGATCAATGTTGATAGTATCCCACCCATTATTCTTGTTTAGGCTCAGAATACTTCTTAGTCTCATAAATAGCTTAATCTAATGCTAGACAGAAAATAATGAATATCAACTTACATGCATTTGGAGCATCGTAGATGAATTACAAATCATATGTTCTCAACTGAATACTTAAGAAGGAAAAGATATAATGTAAATAGAGGTAAATATTTAGACATACACATAGATGATATTGCAAACTTAAAACCATTACCACCAGAATTTATGTCTCAAAAAATAGTTCATTTTTCTATTGTTTGCAAAATTGTATTCAAAAAATATTTTCCATGAACAATATGCTTCTTTTCTTTGGGATCCAACCCTCAAACATCATCAAATTCAAATTATATACAAAATGCCTCCTCCAGAAAATGTTTAACAAACTTATTGTAAATCAATTTTCATTTAACTCAATCCCTAGCTCCTAGAAATCTAGTAATTGATTTTTTTTTATAAAAACAAATTTATTAGAAAATCCATGTGGTAGGAAAAAGAGATATTTGAACTGCTCCCTTACACTGTTACACCTACTCATCATTGGTGTATTCTATATTTGGTTTTCCCAAAGTTTTCAACAACCTTCCATTGTTCATAATTTAGGAGGTCACAATCCATCATTTCTTTAATCACCACCTCTAACTCCATGTATTGGGTGTAAGAAATAAGTGGTAGACTTGTTTGAGTGACCAGGAACCATTCAAATATCCCAAATTCATCATTTAATGTCTCTATAATGAGTTTTTGATGTTAGTCTCTTTGTCAATTCTTCCAATTTGAACTAGTCCATGCGATTATGCACTAACAATATATGATATTGTTCTTGAGAAAATAACTTGCCATTATCATTCAAGAATGGAGTAAGTCCTTCATAGAAGTTTTCTTGAAATCCTTAACCAGTAGCCTGCATCTAATTTTCTTTCTCTTGTACAACTTTGACCAAATAATGTGTATTAATAAACATTGTATCCCATAGAATGATGACTAGCCTATCCCTGATTTCTGTCTCTTACATGTAATGCTCTGTCTGCGGGGCAGAGCACTCCGACCTACCCTTAACCGAAAAAAAAAAATTATCTATTGAAATTTCAAATTTTTCATTTAAGCTTTGTTCAGTAAAAGATGGTTGTTTATCAGATACCTCGAATTGCTTCCGCTCTTGAATCCTGTTTCTGGTTCTGCTCCTGCTCCTGCTCCTGCTCCTGAAGGAGCCTAATTGCCGGCTCTGATTTTCCACCCTGCCGACCAGCAGGTTTGCTGGCCCTAGGAAACCGACGGGTTTCCTAGCCCCCGAGCCCACGTACCAAGAAAATGGATAGCAACCTCCTTTCCTCAGAGTACAAATCTGACTCAGTAAATTTCCTCAAAATTTTCTCCTTTCCTCTCTGTTCTTTCATAAAAATTTCTCCACTCCCCGTTCTCCGTAAAAATTCTCTCCCCCACCATCTCTTCAAAATTTCCTTATACCTCCTTCCTCCACCGCCTTTTCTTCCACCGCCCTTTCTTCCACCGCCCCTTTTATTAATTTCAAGTTATTCTTATTC
>LPNX010312230.1:317323-341495 GCA_001517045.1 Pseudotsuga menziesii | reverse complement strand
ATTTAGCCTTTTATTTTATTAAATTTGATTTAATTTGGAGAGTTTTAGTTTTCTTCAAAATAATCATTTTTTTTTAATAAAAATCATTTTTTAATAAAAATCATTTTTTTACTAAAAAATATTTTTTACTCAAAACTGACTTTTTTGAGGAAACAGGCATTATGTGTCCGATTGCTGATCTGAAAGTTGGTTCTGACTGGCTGGCTGATCAAGAATGATTTTTGGCTTAAGGTTAGAGCCTTCAATCACTGAATTCTAAGTCCGGATCACGAACGGGTTTTTTCCATTTAATTTATGGAAAAATTAACCCAAAAAACTCAAGAAAAGTAATTAAAAATTAAAAAATATTTTTTCACTGTTCGAAAAAGATTTTTTCGAAATTTTTTTATGTGTCCAGATGACTTAGGACATGACCATGATCAATCTAAATAATGTCTAGTAGGCTTATAACACTCAGTTGGGCTCTAATAACCCCCCAAGGCCCAGAATTCAACATCGGGCATTCCAGCTTTGGAGGAAGCGGGAGAAAACCTCGTCAATTATACTCGGCTGAAGGCAAAGCATAATTGTCAAGGGCAAAAAACTCCCTGGAATACCCTATTTGAGATTCTACATCTTAGGAGACCGAACCACTCAAAAATATCCTACTAGCACATTTTATTACAAACCCCGCCGGGCCATGGTCAAAATTATTCAAATAAAAAAGTGACTAGCCAATATTGGCTAGACAAGCAGACGGATCAACTGATACACTGGAATCAGACTTTGAACAAGTCTGTCAACTGGCGGTTCCTTAGGTAACCCAACTTATGGTACAAAAAGTTGGATAACAAGGCTGAATGTGCAGGTGTATGTTCCCTCAGAG
The DNA here is from genome assembly GCA_001517045.1 of Pseudotsuga menziesii. Lineage (NCBI taxonomy): Eukaryota > Viridiplantae > Streptophyta > Pinopsida > Pinales > Pinaceae > Pseudotsuga > Pseudotsuga menziesii. Next base: position 340,630 of record LPNX010312230.1, on the reverse strand, counting down.
GTTGTCCAATGCTACGATGAGATCCTTGCACTACCATTACCTCCATTGCATTGTACAACTACAACCACCATTTGGGTTGGTTAAAGTGTAGTGATGAACAAAATATCAACAAGGTCCTCAACAATTGACATGGCTTTGGAATCATACCTACAATAGTTGTTCAGAAAGCGTATAATAACCTAGGGTTAAAAGAATGTGTTCTACTTTTTTTCCTAATTCTTTGCACACATGAATGGTATGCATATAAGGTAGACAAATCAGTAATGGAGAGTACGATGTTCAGGCTTTTGTTTCATAGTGAGACCATGAGTCTATAAATGGAATAACATATGACAAGTTTATTAATGTCCAACAAATGACCACAAAAAGGTCAATGGGACTACTCAATACATAAGTGGCCATACAAACTTACAAAGTAGGAGTGTGAAGGTCATTGATATAAAAGAAATAAACTAAACTGATCATTATGATGAGAGAAGCTACCACAATGTCAAAAGAAAATACAATTCTCTAAAGCCAAGCTCCTAGAAAAGAGCCTCAGTGCTCCAAGGGCGTGCCATTGGGCCATAGAGAGCAGGGGTCAACCTCTAAAGTTGACTGTGAATCTATCCTACCATCTGAGGTCAAAGGAAAGAATATCTGTATAGAAATCTGGTGAGGAAGCTGGATCCATCCCAGAGAGTGCCTCTCTATATAGAAGAAGTGAACCATTGTAAGGATCTAGTAGTCAAGGGGCTCTCTATCTAGAAGAGTGAATGTAAGGAAAAACAGAGATACAACAAAATTAGGATAAACAGACAGATAAACAAGACCATCATGCAAGGAGGCTTGCATGGTATCAAGAACTACATCAAGAAAGTTTAAATGTTGGTATTCCATAAGCTATGCTATATAAAAGCATTAAGGCCTATTCAAAACAAAGGAGTGATATCAATTTGTACACAACCAAGATGCAAGAACTTGAAACCTTTGATTTATATGACAGGATATATTTCTTCTTAATGAACTGTAAATAACGATGGTCTAAATGGGTATACTTGAAACCTTTGGACTTATATGACTGGATATCGTTCTTCTTAATGAACTGTAAATAATGATGGTCTAAATGGGTATCTTCAATAGATAACTCATTCTAAAAAATATGAGCGTGTTTTGGCATGCAAGAAAAAGTGAGATAATTTATACATTTCTGAAATATACAACTTAGGAAGATGCCACTTAGGTAAAGGATCTATTTCTTCTACACATACTGTAGATGGACTGACCTTTGTAACCAAATATTTCAAAGCGACTAGATCATCCATACTACAAAGGCCAGATCTTCCACTGGTCTATGAGGAGATGCTCCTCCAAATTCAGTATACCTAGAAAACCAGACACAATGTTTCATATTACTATAAGTTGGAATTACATTTAAAACTGACAATAAACATTGTTGCATATTTTCATTTTTCAATTTGTCACAATAAAAAATTTGAACACCCTCATATTGGGCATTGGGCAAACCTTTCACCAGTTAATTACGCCTTTCTCGGTAGGCACCTGCTGAATAGGCGCCTTATAGACAGCTTAGAGGGGTGAACAAACCACACCCCTAGTACCACTAATGGAACGGGCAGATTTATGCATAACTTAATAGTGGTGTAGCCTCAGCACACTGCACCTGTGAATCTGATCAGTTGGGCTATTTCGATCTGCCTAATTTTCTCACCATTAAACCCATAGAAAAAAAAAGACACACAATGAAAACCATAGACCCATTAAACCCAAAGCTTGAAAATCCGTGAAAGAAATCATGATACGTAAGTGAATAGGATAAACAATATACCAAAAGAGAAATTAGCATGGCCATGCTAAAAAAATACAAAAGCTAGCAAGAAACAAAAACACCAAAGAGAATTGCAACGGCTTTAAGAAACACAGGAAAACACGGCAAACACAAAATCTGACTATGCCCATCTTTCATGGCCAACGAAGGTCCTGGAAATAAAACCCATGAAATCACATCATATCAAACCCTGTCCTACGTCCATGGAGAATGAAGACCACCACGGCCATGACCACCACCACATGGAATCAAACCATGTCCAGCGTCCAAACCCTGTCTGTCTTACATCTTTGGCCAACCAAAGAAAACACCACCTGAAATCAAACGTTGTCCTGCGTCCATGGCCTGGCCACCACCTAAAATCGAACGTTGTCCTGCGTCCATGAGCCTGCAAATTAAGGACGAACTGAGAGAAGTTTACCCAAAGATCCATAAATAAGGGCGAAATACCAAATTTTTAACCTATCATCCATAAAATCCAGGCGAACCATCTCCATTTCTCCTCCAAAACTGGAAATTTCTGGCGATTTAACCTCCATTATAGAAGAAATCTAGGCGAATGTCCGATTTTCCCCATCGACGGGTGGGCTAAATTCCATTGTATGAATTTTCATATTTTAACCACACAAGCTATTTAATTGGGGAAAATTATATATAAAATAATAAATGGGCTAATTTGATTAAATTTAAAAAAAAACCATTTTAATATTAAAAATTCGCCCACCTTTTTTTGGGCACCCCTTGAAATTCGCCTATGGGCTATAATTCGCCCCTAAAATCATCCCTGTATATAATTTCAAATTTTTGAAAAGGGACTTGGCAACACTTGTTTTGGCATGTAACTAATCCATCATATTACATTAGCACGCTGTTTCTCCTTACCTTAAAACAAGGTCTTGAGAAACTCTTATTTAACTACACCTAAAGGGGTGTCTTGCCATTCACTCTTGTAAAACATCTACCAACCTTGGACAACTCCTTGAACTCTTTACCAGCTCCTTTAATCCTCAAATTTATTATGAGTTGTTTCCACATTAGTCATCTTCACATATAATAGATTATAATACATCTCGATTTTAAATAAGTACTGAATTAAACATGGATCATATATTAGAATGTATACAAATTGTAATAATATGTATTAAATTTGTAAATTATATATGGAATGTGATGTAAAACATAATATTTGAGAATGTCAATGGCAGGGTTTCAAATTCATCAAGAATGTGTGTGATTTCGTGTGATTTTCATGCATTGAAAGAATCTTTCTAAATTGTTGAGTAACAAGGAGAATGATTTATGCATTGAAAGAACCTTTCTAATTTGTTGAGTAACAAGGAGAATGACTTTTCTTGAGCAACACGCCTTTCTGGCATTCTTTTCTAGGTAATGTATCTCAGAGAAATTGCTTGAGCACTTCTCCTCATTTCGAGGATGAAGGTTAGCTTTCCTCACAACAACTCGAGCTACACTCAATTGACACATCCCTCCTTACAAAATTCAATTCATAATGCAAGTAATACAAATTTTGGTGAAGTGTCAAGATTGGAGGATGCCTTCCAACCATTTGATAGAATTTTGATAAGCATTGGGCAGTTGCTCCCTAACTATTTAATGTAATGTTAATGAAACAATTTTGATTTCAATCTAAGACAAAGATGAATAGACAAGTATTTGTTAAAACATAGCATCGATATCATTCTACAAGCAGAGAGATTGGATTATGTGTACCAAGTTAAAGCTAAAATCCAAGCTAAGAAAAGGACCTTGGCTATCCATCATAGAGTGAATTTTTCAAGTTGACAATTGGATGACAGGGCCTTCCCCTTTTTTTCAGCCTACCCGAGGGCTGAGGCAGCGATGTCCTCTTTCTCCTTATCTGTTTCTGCTCGTTGCCGAAGGAATAAGGAGGACCATCAAGCAGGTTATAGCTCAAAGATCGATTCATGGGGTTACCATAACTGGGAAAATCTCTATCTCCCACCTCCTCTTTGTAGATTACATCCTCTTGTTCAGTATGGGAGTCAGATATTTAAAGAGTGGATCTTTACTCTTCAGCCACAGGTATGCTCATTAATGCCGAGAAGTCTTCTCTTTTTACCTATGGTATGGAAGAGGAACTCTCAGCCTCTATAGCCAGACTCTTTCACATTCCTCTGAAGGTCTCTGATGAAGTTTTGAAGTATTTGGGATTTGTCATTAAGCCCAATAACTACCAGATAAAAGATTGGCACTGCCTTGTAGCAGGCAGAATTAATCTCTGGTGCAAAAGATGGATCTCGGGTGGTGGTAGATAGGTTCTCATTAAGTCTGTGATCGAAGCTATCCCAGTTTACTGGTCAATGCTGGAGACCAAGCTATCTACCCGACGATTTGCACCGAGCCCCACCCGACGTCGTCGAGTGATAGCTTACTCCGTTACTAGCTCGACTGTCTCTGCTATGCTCAGGCTTCTTCCTCCATCTTTTCTAACGCTGACCTGCTCTCCCTGACCCACTGTTCCTTCTCTTCACGCAGACCTGGAGTACTCTTCCTTTGAGCTCACGCGGAACCTCCAACAACCATTAAAGACAACAGCTTCATCCTGGAGTTATCAACTCAAATACCAACATTCTATACCCACAAATACATTCACCTATACGTCCTCCACAAATTCTTTTGTTACAGAAGTGAACTCACACTAAAACTAGAAAACAGGGTTGACATGATGAATCTAATTTAAACCGCAGGAGTAATAACTTCTACCAGCGAAGAGAAAGAGAGTATTTTCACTAGTAATATGCAGCCGGAACACTTGGTATCACAACTCAGCCAGATCAATCATGATTCAGCTCTACCACACAAGACTTGCTTCTATTCATTAGGTATCAATTCTACACCAGCTGAGGGCATGAAGAAAAGCCAGAGCTGAGAGTTCAAGCTCTGATACCTGAAGAGTTCAAGCCAGGTCTGCGTGAAGAGAAGGAACAGTGGGTCAGGGAGAGAAGGTTGGCGCTAGGAAAGATGGAGGAAGAAGCCTGAGCATAGCAGAGACAGTCGAGCTAGGAACGGAGTAAGCTATCATTCGACGGCATCGGGTGGGGCGCGGTGCAAATCGTTGGGTAGATAGCTTACTCCATTAATGCTAGCTTCCAATCCCAAAGGTTTCCTCGATAAAATCAAGAGAATCTGTGCCAATTTCCTTTGGAAAGGTAGCCTTGATTATAAAGGGGCTCATCTGGCTTACTGGGATCTCTTGACTCAACCCAAAAAATTTGGAGGGTGGGGCCTAAAGAATTTGCATCAATTACGGAAATCGTTAGAAGCCAAATCTTTTTGGGAGGTTATCTCAAACAACAGTCCCTGGTGCAAAACCATTCAGCAGAAATATATTTGCCCCAGAAGCATTATGGAGTGGATTAGATCTCCCAGGGAGACTCCCTTTTCTTCATCAAACCACTGGAAGGCTCTCACATCTGCCTTTTCAATCATAGGAGATCATCTGGCTTGGAAGGTTAGCACCGGTTCACAAGTTAGAACAGGATCTGACGCAATTCTGGGTTGTAGTCATTCTATTTTTCTCCCTCTTAAAATTATTACTCATCTTCAATCTCGAGGTCTCTGTACTCTGGATAAACTCAGGAAGAATTCTGAAACTACAGTTTGGGAGCAGGTGTGGCTCTCGGCCAAGGAGATAGGTCTTGAAGGCCTGCTTGGTCATCACTGGCAGAATTTCATCAAAGAATTGAAAGGGGCTCATGTTAGATTATCAGTCTGCTGACAAATTAGTTTGGGCTTGGAAAGGGGATATGAAGCTCAGCAGGATCCTCGTTCTCTTTCCTTGGAGTGGCGGTGGCAAAAAACCTGGGAGGTAAGTGCACCACCCAAAAATGTACTGCTCATGTGGTCAATTTTTTACAATAGGACCCTAACTTGGGATCGAATTCAAGAGAAGAAAATGGAAGGTCCCAGGTGGTGCTGCCAATGCAAGAACATTCTGGAAACTAATTCTCACTTGTTATGTGACTGTCCTTATACCTCCCAGGTTTGGAAGTATGTTGAAACTTGAATCGTCTTTAGGACCTGCTTTCTCTATGGAGGAAAAACAATGTATTGGGGAACCTTAAGGACTGGCTTACTAAAAGAGATTTGAAAGTCATAAGGGCAGTGCCCTTCTTGGTTTCCGGGAGAGTTTGGACTGTCAAGAACGAGTGTATCTTTGAGGACAAGTTTATACCCAGTTTTCAAGCCTCGGCTCAGGTTATCTCCCTGCTGCCTCACTTTCAGGATACTGTCAAGGTTTCCAAGCCCAGAGTTATTTCTCCTCCTCTAATTGACAAAACTCTGACATGGGGGTACTTCGATGGAGCCAGCCAGCAAAACAATGCAAAATGTACATTGTAGAGCAGGGTATGTTCTCTACCTTTCAGACGATCACTTCATTGAAGAAAAGGTGTTTCTAGGGCAAGGTTCTAACAATAGAGGAGAGAGCTTACTGCTCTGTTCCTTCTGCTGAAAGCAGCCCTGTCCTAAGGCATTCTCTCTCTTCAAGTATATGGAGATTCAGAAATTGTTATTAGACGGATGAAAGAGGAAATCTCCCTTCAAAACCCAGGCATTCTTAATCTGGCCGTTCTCTTGAAAGATATTGCTAGTGTTTTTCAGCAGCTCACCTTTTCCCACATCTAGAGGCATTTTGGTAAAACAGATTCTAGTTATGATCATTAAGCTTATTTCATTGAATATACTACTTGGCTTCTTGTCCTGATGATGGTTCCTGATTTGGAATCGAAATGTCGACTTACAAAATGACTACTGTGGATTTTCCGGAAAAACCCTACACTAATTCACCTCACCACAGAAACTTACAAACTGAATATACTGTTGTTCTGATTGTTTTATTTGAAGGCAGTTTTATTTAAAGGTAGTTTTTATTTGAACAGTTCCCCTTTTGACAGGGTGAAATGTATTTATGAATGATCAGAATATCGGCACTGCTGTGGATTGAAGAGCCTGAATCTGTGTCCTATGATCTCGAAGCTTTTTCCTTTGAATATAAAGCTTTTGCAGCGCTGTTCAGACTTTCCTGAACAGGTTTTGTTTTACGGTTGTTCTTGAACTTTAAGTCCTCCTTTTGACAAAGTGAAATTAATTATCAGAATAGCTGTAGGCTATCGATGCTGTTGTGAACAGTATGGATTGAAGAAAGTCTGAATAATTGAGAGCAATATTTTTTACAGGATAAGAACCACTTCAATTGTAATTACGAGGAACCAGAATAGCCATAGACCACTTTGAAATATAAATGCGTTTTTTTAAGAGGAAAAAAAATTAGGCAGAATTTTAAAATTTATTTTCATTTTTACAGGGGAAACATCCGAATACATTCAATTGGATCGAATCTGTAGTTCATAATCGCTGATCAGGGACTTTAGAGTTTTTCAGTTTCATTTATTTGGGATTCCAGCAAATCTATGATGCTGGAGAAGATTATCACTGCAAGCATACGAAGGAATTTAAATAGACATCATATCCAAACAAGAATCCTTGCAAACACGGTTGAATACACAGATATCTGTACAATGTTGTTTTATTTAAAATGCTATTTTTCCCACACTAAGGAACCAAAATAAGTTTTATTTATAATGCTATTTTTCCCACAGTATTCTTAACAGAAGGAACCAAAATAAGCTTTAAGGACGGCGTAATATTGATGGAAAAAGAGCCTATTGATTAATTTATTTGCTTAAAAATCACATGGACATGTAGGCGGGAGCCTTCTCTGACCGGCAGGTGCCGACTGACTGAAGTAACCGTGAACTGCACATTTTCTGGCGTTCCTGAAACCCGGCGTCCATGGAGAGGGCCTTATCACCGAGGGCGCTACTGCTGGCCGTTTGAATTTCCGGATCTGTTTTACTGGGGTTCTGGGCTCTGCCTCGGATTCCTTCTCTGCAAACTTCGGACTCAGGGGAGTTCTGAAATATTTGGAAGAGCTAATTCCAGAATTGGAGGTGCTAGTAGCAGATTTTGGGCTGCCAATGACAGATTTTGGAGTACTCTCAGGAGTGGGAGTTAGGTTTGGAGTAGAAAAATTTTCAGGCGTTGGGATTTCTACAGGACAAGGCCGAGCCATTTTTTAGCAGAAGAAAGTTACTGAAAGAAGAAAGAAATAAACAAGGAATGAATGAGGTATTGAACTGTGATTGCTTCCTTGTGAAGAGCTCCTTATATAAAAGAAATTGCAGTTAGGGTTGTATATATTAAACTGGAGAGTTGGGCGATTCGTCTTTAAGGAGGAATGGAGGATTTTGAATTTTTTTTAATAGGGAAATGAACAGACTCTAATCCTAAGACTCCTCCAATACAATGCAGGTGACTATAACATTGAAGGTAAATACAAAATCCAACAATTATAAAGAGAAATAAAAGACACATATAAAATAACCATCATTCTATTTTTAAAAAAATTAAATACATTTATTTTCTTTCTTAACAAATTAGAATTTATCAAGCTCGTGCGGTGACTGGGTCCGGGGCCCACACTTAACTGCCTGCCTGCTTTTTTACTCCCGTTAAAACCTATCTTTCTAAATCAAAATTGTTCTATGGCATGGCAATGGGCCAGATTAATAAAAATAAAAATAAAAATAAAATTAATTTATGAACTCACACTAATTTTTGTAATTTTTTTTTTGGCATGGCACTGGACCACGATTAAGGATTAGTAAGTTTCTTTTTTTTTAATTTATGAACTCACATTAATTTGTAGTTTTTTTTTTTTTATAATGTAATGTTACATTGATAGGTTATAACGTCTCTGTATTCCCTCATATTTTGCTATAATGTATCTAGCTCCTCTAAATACAATTAAATTGTCATAATATTTTGATTTACGAAGATCAATAATTCTTTAAAATAATTAAAAATATATATTTTTATATTTTATGTTATAAAAAAGCTAATGTAAACTTCTTAGGACCTACATGATTCATTCAACAAAATTTGATGGTCTATGGATTATGATTTTGAAAAAATAATGCTAGTGGTACATGATTCATTCAACAAAACTTGATGGTCTATGGATTATGACTTTGAAAAACTAATGCTAGTGGTATATAATTAAATAGTAATTAAATGTTAATGAAATCTATGATTGGGAGAGATGATACCTAGGTTTGTTGTAGTCTGATTGTTGCGTCGCGGGTTGACGTGGTCGTTTGCAGTGGTTTCAAGCTTTTTGGGCATTTTTTTTTACGATTAGTTACTTCGTTTATTTTGGTTTCCCTTGTTTGGAGGAATCTTTATCTCTTTTATTAAGTAGGTTGTTTTCTGGTTTTTTGGATGACTTTTGTGCCGTATGTTGATGGCATTGGAAGGGGCTCCAGGTGGCAAGGAGGGACTTTGTGATGAGGACTCAATGTCAGACGAAAGTGGGAAAGAGACGGTGTACTGAAGTCAGATGAGGAATACTATGCCATGATGCATGCTCGTGAGGCTTCTGGTTGTCAGGGGATCCTGCTTTGGGCGGTGTTGGGGGTAGTGGACTAGCATAATGTCAGTTTGGTGAATCATGGGAAATGTCCCTCTCAATACATGAGTGGTGCAGCAAGGAGGGTTTCATGCACGAAAGGTAGTCATTTCTTCCTTAGTTGGTGGTCATGTGGTGGGACAGGTAGTGGTTGAAGAGACTCAATCTATACATTTGGCTTTGGTTTCTCTCCAGAAGGGTAGGGTTTCGAAGAGGGGGTGAAATTGGAAGCTCTGCTTGGGTGAAGACAAGATGGTGATAGGTACATATATTGGTTTGGAGGGTGTAGTTGGGCTTTCTCTCAAAGCCTTGGTGGGGAAATTCAGTTATCTGACGATGAATAGTCTGGATATTGCTAGGTGGGTCTTGATTGTTTGGGGTCATGTTACCGGCTATTGTCCAACTATCTCGATCCTTCCTAAAAGTTGGTATGGTTTTGTGTTCATGAAGGAAGAACATGTTTCATTTATTTTGCATAAAACTTGGGTAAAGGACCATGACTGACTTATGCTAAAAAGATGGCATTTGGCTTTTGATCCAGAGAATGAGAATATTAGGTTTAGGCACCTATGGGTCTTGCTACCTAGATTTCCTCTGGCTATGTGGAACAAGGAGGATTTTGAGGCCATGGGTAACCACATAGGGCGTTTTCTGCACTTGGGGGAGGATATTATCAATGGTATGGACAAAAGAGTTGGTAGAATGGTCGTGGAAATTGACATTTCTTGGGGCCTGGTGGAAATATTCGAGATTGAATGGAGGGGAAGGAAATAAATGTAGGTGTTGGATCAGTAGGGAATGTTGTTTCGGTGCTCTAATTGTAAGGTAGTTGGACACCTGTGGAAACAATGTTCAGCCTTAGTTTCCTCATTTGACTGGGATGAAGCCCAGGAGGAGGTTATGGCTTGGTCTTCAGATCAGAGCAACGACCAGGATCAGGAGATGAGGGTGGTTTGAGTGTTGGCTTTTTGTGGCATGCAATTGTTCTGGGACCTTCAAATATTGGCCCTCACATTTTTTTTAAGATTCAATGCCTTGATCCAAATTTCTTTTATTTTCTAAATGAACTGGAAAATGAGTTTATCAAAACTTTGGTGTTAAAGGGGGGGCCCTATTGGGGATGATATTGTTGGGGGTGGCCTTTCTTTTATTTGTGTATATCTCTTCCCGAGTGTGGGGATAACAATTCTAGTTCTTGAGATGATAATGCTCATGGGAAGGAATCTTATAGCCTTAGTTGACCGCCCTTTACGGATGGGGGTTTGATTGGGAGTGGGGGTACGATTTCGGCTTGTCTTCCTTTGGAGTCTGCTTTGGGTGGAGGTGATGACTTTGGGCCATTATCGGGCGGTGTGGTCCAAATCCAGGAGACTAGCGTTGTGTAGATATTTGGGTTGGGGATGCTATTGGAGAGGGTTCTCGAAATTTGTGCCAGTCATTAAACCCTGGTGTGGATGTTTCTCTTTCGAGAGGGCCTCCTTCAGTGTGTGTTCCTTCATATTGTGATATGGTTAAGAGATCTTTGGTTCGGTCTTTTATTGGTAACATTCCTTCCATGGAGAAGGGGAAGAAACCCCCTTCACATCTTCCTATTCAGAAAGGTAGGTTGAAGCAAGATTTTTTGCCCCGCAAAATAAGAAGTGCTCAGAAGGGGACTGCAAGGGTGTCTCAAGCTGGTGGTAATTTGTTGGCTTCTTCGGCTACTATGGATTTTTCATCTCCCTTTGATTCGTGGGCTCTTAGAGATCTCAAAGCCCTTATGCGGGTTAAAAAATTATTTGCTTGCCTCTGAATATTACGGGAGTTGGGGGCCTTCTAAAATATCTTTCCCTCAAATGATTGATTGAAAAGTCTTATCTTGATACCATTTTCCTCTAGAAGATTATGGTGCCAAGGGAAAAAGTGAGGCAACTTTTTTCAACAATTAAGCTCGATTGGAAGGTCTACTCCATTGATGTTGTGGGTCTGTCAAGGGGCCTTCTTTCGGCTTGGGATCCTACGAAGGCTCGGTTTTCTTCTTATTGTATTGCGGTGGGTATTTTCTTATGTGGCTATATGGTAGGCTATGCGGGAGGTGAACTTCATTAACTATTACAGACTGTATTAAGATTGTAGGACTTTATGGGACCAACTTGTTTTGGAAGCAAATTTATAGGTTCCAAATTTGATATTGGTGGGAGATTTAAATCTCACTTTATCTGCTTTTGAGATTTGGGGGTAGTAGCTTGCTTGGATCTCCTTAGTAACTTCTTTTTGGACACATTTTACTCTGCAAGTCCAGTGGATTCAAACATCTCCCTTTATTACCGACTTGGTGTAACGGTAGGGGTGACGAGGACGAGGGTGCTAAGAGAATTGATTGGTTTCTAGTGGATGAATATTTTATTAAATATGTTTTTCATTATAGGTCTTGGGTGGATTCATCCAAAAATTTAGATCATTCTCTTTTCCTACTATGATTTGAGGTTGAGGGCAAGTCGAATCTTTATAATTTTAAATTCAATCATGGTTGGTTAAAAGAGTAGTGTTTCGTGGCTCTGGTCCTTGTGGAATGGACTAAGATGGATTGTGGATCATAATCATCAGCCATGCATAGACTTGTCCAAAAATTGAAACTCTTAGAAGGGGTGGTTTCAAAGTGGGGTCCAGAGCATAAATAATCCATCAAAAAGGACATGTTGTGCATAGAGAAGCAAATTGATGGGATCATTTCCTTTAATATGTTGGGTATTCTACCAAAGTAGGAACACGAATATATGATAGAGCTTGAACAAAATAAGTTGGTGTTTATTAGGATGGAGGAGGAATCATGGCACCTCAAGAGTAGGGTGCTTCAACTTTCCCTTGGTGACCTTAATACAAAATTTTTCCATAAATTTGTGAAGAGTTGGTGCATCAAAAGCTTGACTATACTTATGGGAGCTTGATATCAAACATGGATTCCTTACACAAGGAGGTTGTTAACTTCTTTGAGGGTTTGTACCATGACCCAAGGGAATCTTCTATTTTGGATCAATTAAACGTTATAAAGGAATACCCTCATTTCTTTTTTGAAGCGGGGGAGGTGAAAAAAGTATTCTATGGATTTGCTTGATCTAAGAGCACAGGCCCAGATGGGTGGATTGTGGAGTTGTTTTTGGATTTTTTTGAATTTATGGGCCCACGTCTACTGGATGTGGTTGAAGAATCTAGAATTTCTTGGAAGGTTTTGAGTGCTTTGAACGCACCACTTTTATTGCTTTAATTCCTAAGTGCTCGCATCGTTATGGTTTCAATGACTATAAAATTATTTAATTGTGCAATTTGGTATATAAAGTTATATCAAATATCATTGCTCAGAGGTTGAAACCAATTTACCCAAGTACATTTCAATGGAACAATTTGGATTTGTTGATAATTGTCAAATTCTTGATGCAATCAATGTGGCACAAGATATTTTTCATAGCATTAAGTCTAGAAATTTTAAGGCTCTGGTTCTTCAGTTAGATTTGATCAAAGATTACGATCATGTGGTTTGGGGTTTTCTTAGACTGGTTCTATATCATATTGGCCTCCCTTTTGAAGTTGTTAAATGGATAATGGAATGTGTTTCTTCTGTTAATTTCGCAATATTGATTAATGGTGTCCCAACAAATTTCGTTAAGGGTTTGAGGGGTCCCCACCAGGGATGTCCTCTTTCACCCTTACTTTTTCTCCTTGTTATTGAGGGGTCGAGTAGGTTGATTCTAAAGTCGAAAGAAGAAGGATTTCTTTGTGGTATAAAATTTTGGCCCAGCTTTCTATTACACATCTTTTGTTTATGGATGATGTTATGCTTTTTAGTGTTGGATCGACAGGTGAATGGCGATTATATGGGAATATACTTAATCTGATCTATGGTGCTTCTGGTATGGTTATTAATGAGGCTAAATTGAAATTTCTTGAACATGGTATGGATGAGAGGACTTTGGAGCATATTGAACAATTCCTCCCTTATAGAGTTGCTTCCATCATTTCTATGACTAAGTATTTGGGTTACTTTATAAAGCCAAATAGCTATTCGACAAATGATTGGTATTGGATATTAAAGAAATTTGATAAGAGAATCCATCATCGGTGTTGGTGTTGGTGTTGGCTATCCATTGGTGGAAGACTAACCTTGGCAAAATCTATTTTGGAAAATATTTTTGTCTACTAGTTGTCTCTTTGCAAGATCCCTCAACCAATTCTCTCTTGTATTCGAAGGAAAATTTTCAACTTCTTTTGGTCTGGGGATAAGGATAAACAAAAGTTTCATTTGGTTTGTTGGGACTGCTTGGTGCGCCCAAAGCGTTTGGGAGGATGGGATTTAAAAAAATATTTTCTTGTTTGCAAAAGCTTTATTCGTTAAGAGTCTTTAGAGGACTCTATGTGTGGACAGTCTTTGGAGCATAGTTTTACAGGAAAAATATCTAAAGGGTTCCTCTATCTTGCAATGGATTAGGAAAAAGGATAAGTCTGTCAAAGGGGTATCAAACATTTGGAATATACTTGTGATATATTTTCAAGTTATGGGAGATTGGTTGGCTTGGCTACCTGAAAATTGCATTTCTTAAATGTTTGCCTTAAGTGTGGAAAATGATCGTCGTCATTTTTTGAGAAAAGTATCATAACATCAAGATAAATCACTATGAACTTATCTATGTCTCCTACAAAGGCAATGTCCATTACTCGCTGGAAATTTTCTCCTGCATTCATCGGTCCAAAAGGCATTTTATCGTACATGAAGGTTCCCCAAGGGGTAGTGAATGCAATTTTTTCTTTGTCCTCTTTGCTCATAGCTACTTGATTATAACCTAAGAACCCATCCATCATGGAAATTTTGTTTGCTCCTACTACCTTCTACAAAATTTTGTCCATTTTTGGTATATGATAGTTATCTTTTGGGGAACATTTGTTCAGGTTCCTAAAATCAATGCAGAGTTTGATTTCACAACTCTCTTTCCTTACTAGAACTAGATTTGCAATCCACTTTGACTATCTAAAAGGAATTATTATTTTGGCATCCAATAATCCCTTATCTCTTTTTCTATGATTGGTAGCAAGATGAGGTTTGTTTGCCTCAGCTTTTGATTGAACAGTTTGGTTTCAGGTTTCAATGGAATCTTGTGCTCAATTATGGATGTATCATATGTTTTTAAATCCTCATATCTCCATGCAAATGCATTAATGTATTCTTTGAATATTTTGATGTACCTTTGTTTTGTTTCTTCCGGTAGTAGTTTGGACAATTGTATGTTCTTAGGTTCACCCTTGGTGCCAATGTTCACTTCTTCCACATCTTCTTCTTTGGGATGAATCACTGGATTATGAGGTGCATCGTTTTTATCAAACAACCTTTCTAAAGGGACTAAACCTTTAGGTATGGAATTAATTTTTAGTTGTACAGTATTGTGATTTGCTATTTTGTTTTTTAATTTCATATATGAGTTTGCTTCTTTATCTTCTTGACAGTTACTACTTCCAACCTCATCTTGCTCTTGGTTGATAGATATGATGGAAAATTCATCTAACAATTCCAAAAATCTCTTATTATGTTGGTCATCTTCAAACATTTTCCAATGCTTAGTGTTATTAAGTACTGATGGTATACAAATCATTTCCAATTCTTGATTGACTTTAATTTGTTCATGAGATTTAAAAGCACTGGCTACTACTGCTAAAGCATCAGCTTTCTGATTTTCTTCTCTAGGAAAAATAGAAATGTTAAATGCGTGAAAGAAATTATCAATCAAATCCCATAGTACATTCCTATAAGCTCTCATTCTAAGATGAATTATTTGATAGTTGGATTTTATTTGCTTCACTATCAACTCTAAGTCTCCAAACACTACAATGTGAGTTACTCGCATCCTTCTTGTTGCCTCTAATCCCAAAATTAATGCATCATATACATCCATATTGTTTGTGGCTTCAAAATTAAATTTAAATGACAATAATAATAATTCTTTGTTAGGAGAAATAAGAACAACATCGACTCTTGCCTCTTCATTGGTAGAAGTTCCATCAAAATACATATCCCAGATACGATCTTGTGTGTGTTTTATCTCTTTCATTGGCCACAAAGGATACATTTCTTTATCCTAATCACTTCCTCCTAACAACATACAATATCCCATATCATCTTCAATAGTATATATAGGATAGTTCATAGAACTACTTTGTTCACTTAACACATGTGCATAACTGGATTCTCTATACAATATCCTTGTTTCTCCTGCAAATAAAGGAATAGTTGCATAATGCATGTCCATCTGCATGGTTCCACCCATCCTTTTTGCACAAGTTCTTGACAATTGCATACCATATCTTGGCGGAACATCATCTACTACTACATCAAGTAGAATGCATTTAGAGGAAAGTTGTGCTAAGGTAACCACCAGATCTTTAATTATTCCAATACATTTCAGAGGTTTGGAATCAAAATTGTACAACTCATGATATGGCCTGGGTGACTTTCACTCCTAGGTCTTCCATCTTAGGCTTAAGATTATGATATGCGCCAAATTCAAGCATACAATTATGAATAAAGTTTCCATGTAGGCACATAGTGATATAGAATGGTGGAATTTAATCTACTTCATCATTTATAGCAGGGCCTACCTCAATCTCAGGACTCTCATCAGCAAGATTTATAATATTAGATTAATTGTTTGGATTATTTAACTTTAAAGCCTAATCAATCTATTTCATATATACTATATTTTTTTGAAGTTCAGACAAAGGGATTGAAATTTTCAATTTGGACAGTTCATGCTCAAAATCAAAAGGCTAAATTGGCTTATTTGGTTCTTTCTTTTCAGGTTTAGATTTATTTGGCTGAAAATTTTCACTGGTTCTTTTAGGAGTAGGGGGTGTAAACTTTACCCCTAAGGTATATGAAGGATCATATTTGTTTTGAGTAGCAGGAGGCTCTTCAACAGAGGCTTCTTTTTCAAGAATTTTAACTATTTTGGTTTCTTTTGAGACTGTCTTGGGAATAGGGGTTGGAGGTTATTTTTCACAATTGTTTATAGGTCTGAGAAAGTTTATTTTTTGGGAATCTTCTTCATTTTGACATGATTCTTCAACTAAAAACTTTTCATATTCATTATGAATTAGATGCACCATCTGATTACCATCATATAACACATTTATTCATTTTGGAGGCTCAATAAATTCTTCATCGGGGGGCAAATCTATCACATGATTTGCATTATTTGGTCTAACAAGAGAAGATATAGATGGATCTTCATTTCTTCTTTCTTTGTTTAGAATCTGAGAGTTCAAATATATCCTAAATTGGTTTGGATTTCTTTGTCTAATAGCTTGAGGATTTCTTTGATTATTACCTTCAGTTTCAAGTCTATCCAATTTGTTAGACAATCCTCTCAATAGTTTGGTCATCTCTTCTATTTTATCCTCCTAATTTTCTTTATTCTTGTTTTTGTTTGAGGACTCAACCTCATATTTTGATTTATTCTTTTTAGATTTTTGTTTATGTTTTATTTTACCAGTAGTTGTCATATTGGCTTCTACATCTAAGGCACCATCTTGAATGATTGCTAGTGTAGATTATCGTCTTTCTCTCAACATCACAGCAAAATCAGATTCAAAAGATCTAGCATAAGTGACTTGGCTTATACCATTTGGAATTATATTAACATCTTATTAAATCTTCCATTAAATTCAGTTATAGTTTCACCATTCTTTTTCTTCAAAGCTAAAAATCCAATGAGGTAGTACAAATTATCTCTCCTTTCTCCCCACTGTATTTTAAATGCTATGTTTAAAGCATTCCAAGAGTTGATAGAATTTGTAGGCAAGGTTCTAAGCAATTTCCTTACTTCTCCTTGAAGTTTTTGTACAAACAACCTCATATGGACATCATCATCTTCTATCAAAATATTATCAGTGAAATTCTAAAATTTATCCATATGTTCCTCAACTGAAATATCTTGTTCTCCATCATATTTGGGTAAAAGTTTCAAATAATGTTTAGGCATGTCATGCAAATTTGTTGGGATATTTAAAAGACCACATCTTATTGCAATCCATGGGTTGACAGGTGGTGGTGGGCCTCCATGGCCTATTCCAGCCATATTTGGAATATGTATAGTTGTAGGTTGTAAAAGTGGGATAAATGGAGGTCTATGAGGTCCAAGATAAGAGTGAGTAGGCCTTTAAGAGTTAGCCGAGTGAGATGGAGTTGAAAACAAAGGCTCAAGAGTAGGAATTAAATAAGTTCTAGGAAGATGAGTAGTATTTTCTTTATCATTGAATTCTTCATATGTTTCTTGATTTTCATTTGAAGAAGATATTAAAGGAGAATTAGAAAGTGAAATACCTTTTCCTTGAGGTGACCTCAAGTTACTCCAATGGATTCTTGAATCTAGAAGGATGAGAAAATATTTCGTCTAATGATTCTTCCTGGTGTGCCTCTTTCCAAGA
This sequence comes from Pseudotsuga menziesii, assembly GCA_001517045.1. Classification (NCBI taxonomy): domain Eukaryota; kingdom Viridiplantae; phylum Streptophyta; class Pinopsida; order Pinales; family Pinaceae; genus Pseudotsuga; species Pseudotsuga menziesii. The sequence continues at coordinate 322,844 of LPNX010312230.1, read as the reverse complement.
CCTAGCTTGCTTCAGTAGATTCGCCAGGTGAATTCTTCGACATATAGTGTCTAGTTCTGCTTCACCATACATAATGTAGATCTTTACTTTGTCGCACCCAAGGAAAAGTATTATTCAAAATTGATCCCCAACAATGACACCATTTCTCATGTTATTCCCCATAGTTACCATAGATTGAAGGTAGGGCAAGGCCAGGCATGACAAGGCTCACATTTTATCGATTTTAGAGCTAAATCATAGAGTGAATTCAGGTTTGAGACATTCTTTGAATGCTCAGGTTATTTTAACTATAATTGTGGACACAATTGGGAATGCTAGGGAAATTCATCACAGGAATGAGATACATCCAGGAAGAACAAGTAGGAGAGTAATGGAAGAAGGGGAATGGAGACAAATCTTGAACCAAAGGAAGTACCGATGGGTAAATTTCCTCAAGAAAGATGAGATTTGAATGTACTAAGCTAAGTTAAGCAGAATTCAGTAATTGTTTACAATTTGTAAGGGAATAACATGAGATTCATATAAATTTCACAGTAATTCATCTCACAAAAGGACATATACATAAAAAAAATTCCATACATAGAGCTAGTACAATATGATTTAAAGATCATTCACATAATCAAAAGAAATTTGAACTTCTGAGATGATATCCAACATTTAACATAAAGAAAGAATCAATGATTCTCATATCATATCAAATACTATTACACCTACTGTATCATTTTTCTCATGAATACTCACAAATAAATGAAGACATAATAATATAGATAGAAATAACACTCCACAAGGCTCCATTTCATTAATCTCAAGTAAAAAAGGCTTACGTCATCAAAAGTATGCAATGACTCATCAATAAAAGAAAGAATACTTCTAATTCTCAAATTGCCAACATCTTACTCGTATACTGAGATAACACTATATATGGATCAGAGGCAAATAAATTTAGTTTGTAAATGAATTGACACATAACAAAAAGTAATAGTTTTTTCATTATTTATTTTTTACATAAAAAAATATTACATTTTCATAGCCTTTGGTTTAATTTTTCTTGCGTCCTCTGCCTTTCTTTTTTCCTATGATTGGTGAATGTTGACCCCGCATAGTTTATTGACCTGGAGGTGTGGAATAGCCAGGTGGGATGTCAAATTGACTCATCTTTCACATCATCTCATTGAATGTGGTATCTCCAGGCTATACAAAACCTCTAGGTGGCATGAATGCCAACGACATTGTCTGCCCAACATGGTGTTGTGCTTATGGTGCTTGTATACACTGTTGTGTTACATAAGTATCCTGCTGAGGTGGAGAGGAGTTTGTTGAACTGACTATTGTTGTGAAGATGACCCAAGAATATCTTGATCAGGATATTTCTATTGGGGTGGTAAATATAATCTATGATATCTTACTACCATTTTCCATTATTTACCTACTGGAATACTATTAGCCTTCATATTTTGCATTGTTATTTCTTCTTCAGAATGGCTTTCATAGATGAGTGGTCCCATCTCCTTGAAATTTGTTTTCAATATTGTCCTGATGTGAAAAGGGGGCCTTAATATTTCAAATGATTTATTCTCATTGATAACTCCTTCGAGATATTGTCCAGGTTCTTCATTTCTTTTCTCTCTCAATTTGTTCATATATTCCTCTTTTGAGAATAATTCTGCATTTCCATTACACAATAGGGGTAGTCCAAGCTTTGTAACTCCATTAAACATTGTTTTAGAATATTTCCTATCATTATCCACTGCATTTGTGTCTTTTTGCACCCTACATAATGTTTGTTTTATCATCATTCTTTTAACAATATTTATCACTTGGGTTCTATTGTTTAGCTACAAGTCTTCCACATCCTTGTTTGTTAAACTATTCATGTAATCAATTGTCTTCCTAGCCTATGTAGGCTTCTCTCCTAGGGTTGCATTTACTATTTTATCTCATTCTTTTTTTATTTATATACTTCCATTTCAACTGTTATCAAGTTCATGAATTCCCATTGCTCATTGAATATTTGGGCAATTTTATCCCAAATTTCTTGTGTGGTTCTTTTGAGTAGCTCTTCCCCTTGAGAATCTATCTTCAGTGATGTAACTTGGATTTTTAAATCATTAACTTCTTTTTTAAAACCAGCGATGTCATCCTCTTTCTTGTTCATGTCATGCTCTAGTTCTACATTCCTGCTATTTTTTCTGGGTGGAATCATCCTCAAGTTCTTTTATTTTAGTTTGTACATCCTCTTCAATTTTAGTTGGTTCGACAGTGTTTTGATCCTCTTCCATAATATCTACATCAACCAATTCAACTGACTCGTGGCTTGGTGACAACTTCCTGCATATCTTTCTCTAAACTTGTCTGCATTTGGACCTGCTCTATCACTGTTGTTGTTATGGTGGGTGCTGGTATATTTTGTACTCTATTATTTGCTTGGAATTTAAGGGTGGCTATCTGAGAGCTCAATTCCTTTATCTTTTTATCTCCTTCTTCTACCCATGATGTGTATTTTTCTTTAGTAGTTAGTATGGGCTCTTTCTCTTTTTCTAACTGACGAGTTTCAACTATTTGAACTAGGTGTACAATTGGGATTTTTAGTTGACTCTTCAAATTTGCAATTTCATTTCCTTTTTTTGCTATCATAGATTTGAATTGAGAATCATCACTTGGTTTGCCACTTACTTTCACTATCTTATCTTCAAGCTCTTTCATAGTCACTTGCTTAGATTTAGTTGTCCAGTTTTCAACCTTTAGAAGATATCATACTTTATTCAAGGATTCTCTGGTCATCTTCTCTGTTTTGGTGGTGTTAGAATATAATCCGTTAGGGATTATTGTAAATAAATAAAGAAAACTGAATAGTTAGGAAGCCGAAAAGGCTGGGCGGAAGGTGAAACACAACCGTCCTATGAAATGTATAAATAAATGCTTTTAGCTATGTAATGTATGAATCGGGAGTTATACCTAACAAGTGGTATCAGAGCTTGGCTATTTGCCATAACTCCTGCCTACTGCATTTCAGTCCTGGCATTCTGCCTGCCAGTCTGCTCCTTCAGGCTGCCTGCCCATCGCCAGTCTGCCCTCTGCTCTTCCCTCCTGCCAGTCGCATTCATTGTGTGCGTTTCTCGTCCAGTCTCTCCTGCGTGCATGAGTTATTGGTATAGAACAATATCATGAACCCTAATCCTTTCACGCTCATGAGGTTTTGTGTTGCGGGATTTTACTTGATAGTTTCCTGAATGTTTGGCGTATACCTAACATGCTGGTTTAAAATTGTGAGGTTCTTCATTGTTGGGTTATGCATTCTATTCATTCTTTCTGAACTGAACTCACATTCATTGTGTATTGTTCGAAACTCGACATTCTTTCATATGTAGCAAAGAGAATAGCTACATAGCGAAATCCTCAGGCGTGAACATGTATTTTTATAGCGCATTTTTGGCGAAGAGGTTATTGGAGGTTAGCGCGTGGATGAGGTCACTGTTCTCTGCGCCGTCATTCAATTTTTGACGGATTCTATAAGGTTTCATCTTCTTCAACGACAATGACAATGAAGATCTCCATATTTGCATGGTGTAGACTGATATATTGGGTGCGTTGACATTGTCTGCGTTGAGCATATGCTGTGTATTGGAGTTGAAGGCCGAGAACCTGTGGAGCTGCTATTGTGACTGCAAAATATATTAACTAATATAATGAAGACTGATATAATGCATGATGCGATTTGATGGATGCTGATATTTGAGAAGGAGAATCGATGTTGGAGAATCGATTAAGGTCTTTAAGTGGGTTATATTGGTGACTGATATTTACTGTGCGTAGACTGAACGTGTGAAGACCAGCGTGGAGGTTTCGACCCTTCCCACGGCCTCTCATTTGTCCAAACTCAAACTTCTCTCGTTGAAGACTGAATATTGATATGCTGCTGCCTGGAGACTGAGCCTGAGCCTGCGTGGAGATGTATGAGCCTGTTGAATTGTTTTTGTGAAGAAATAAATACCTATCAGTGGTATTTTTGTGAAGACACCATTTGCTAGGGTTCTCACGTTTTGCTAGGGTTCTCGTACATATACTGATATGCATTGATATGGTGTGACTGCGTTGAGCGTGGAGACTGTTTACTGCTGGCTGCGTTGGAGAGAGTCTGGTGATTATTTTGAAGGCTGCGTTGGAAGAATAATTAAATCTTCTGGTTTTATTTTATTGATTGATATAAAAAATTGAATACTGACTAATAGATTGAAGAATATATGTATGCTAACTGATATATATATGCTGAATGGTATATATGCGTTGAGTATCTATACGGCTTGGAGTCTGGAATTTTTTTATGATTGCTGGTGTATACATGCTGCTCGTGTATACATGCTGCTGAACCTGTGGAGCTGCCTACGTATCAAGCGAGCATGTGTATGACTGATATATTTTGTATTAAAGAAGCCTATGTATGACTGATATATTTTGTATTGACTGTATATATGCTATAAACTTGCATTGTATTCACCTTGGCAGAGACTGTAGACCTGCGAGGTTATTATTTCTCTTTGTAAATTACACTAACAGTTGTAAAAATGCAATCTATAGCATCTATTGTTGGTGATGTCCTCACTGGAAAGGAAACATGGTCTAGAAAGATCAAGAAATCAAGCGAGCCTGTCGAAGAATCCCTTGGCTTTGTTCAGAAAACAAAGAATCGGTCCAAAGACCCTTCCAAGGGAGATTGCAGCAAGAGAGGACGAAGAAGAAGAAACTTCAAAGGCAAAGGGGGCATAAACAAAAGATCAAATTTGCAGTGCAAGCATTGTGGAAAGACTGGACACACATCAGATCAGTGTTGGGCTTCATGGGACTCCATCAAAGACAAACATAACCAGAAGAAAGATGACAGTAAAAATCTAGATGCTAGTAAATCTTCTGATTTTGCTCATTGTATTGTTGCACATTGTAATCTTGGAATTAATGAAATGACTTCACTTTCATCTTACAAAGATTGTTGGCTACTTGATACTGGTGCAACATCACACATGACATTTAGAAAAGACTATTTTGAAGAACTTAATGAAACAATAGATGGCATAGTTTACTTTGCAGATAAGTCAAGTATTAAACCAAAGGGAAGGGGCACCATTCGACTGAAGATGCCTGGATTCCCTAATTTCTTGTTGAAGAATGTTCTCTATCTTCCAGAGTTGCAGAGAAGCCTGCTGTCCATGGTGGAAATTCGACAGCAAGGCCATTCCATCCACATGTTTGATGGAATCGTTGAAATAAGAAAGTCCCCTGACAACCAAGTCATCATGACTGGATACGAAGATGGAAAGCTGCTGAAGCTCAAGGGTTCATCCGCAAGATTTCAGAACTATGCCTACCTCTCTCAGCATGGAGAAGGTAATTTATCATCTAGTTCATTGTGGCATGCAAGATTTGGTCATCTAAATTAGAACAGTCTTCGTTTGTTGAGAAAGAATGGTGTATTTGGTTTTCCCACCATTCCCAAAGAGAAGAACAAATGTGATGCATGTATAGTAGG
>LPNX010312230.1:171826-315584 GCA_001517045.1 Pseudotsuga menziesii | reverse complement strand
CTGTCTCATGGAGATCACGTAAACAGTCAGTTCCAGCAGATTCAACAACAGAAGCAGAATATGTGGCTGCAGCTGAAGCAACGAAAGAAATAGTATGGCTTGGGAAGATACTTGAAGATTTGCAAGAAAAACAAGAGGACTCCACACCATTGTTGATCGAAAATACTTCTGCAATCAAGCTGGCTAAGAATCCTATATTCCATCATCGAACCAAACACATCAACACAAAGTATCATTTGATTCGACATCATGTAGAGGCCAAGACGGTCCATCTTCGACATTGTTCCACAAATGATCAAATTGCAGACATCTTCACCAAAGCGCTTGGACGAGAAAAGTTTGAAAGATTCAGAAACATGCTCGGACTTACGAACACCCCTTCGGATTAAGAGGGGGATTGTTAGAATATAATCCGTTAGGGATTATTGTAAATAAATAAAGAAAACTGAATAGTTAGGAAGCCGAAAAGGCTGGGCAGAAGGTGAAACACAACCGTCCTATGAAATGTATAAATAAATTCTTTTAGCTATGTAATGTATGAATCGGGAGTTATACCTAACAGGTGGATTTTACCACTTCTGAGCAAATCGTATCACTAGCTTGTTTTAAAAAGTCCACTTTATCAAGCTTACTAAACAAGGACCAGTCCAAAATATGCTTTGTAGCTATGTAATCCTTGAAAGTAGTTGGCCTGGGCACCATGGGCTCAACTACATAATCTATGACTGTGTCAGTGACACTATCTTCAACTATGAGTAACCTTTTATTTGCAGGCATTGCATGCAATATGTCTTCATTTACACTATGTACACTTCCTTTTTATTATTTCATTGTAGATAGACTGCAAGTCAGTTTGTACCAGTATTGGTCCTATAGGAGTTATTGCTTTGGATTATTATGGTACTATGAACTCCAATGATGGAGAAGACATCATTTTGGTAGGTATTTTTCCTAGCATAACTGTTGGTCTATCAAATTCATCAATTTATTTGGACACCTCAGTTTGAATTTCATTTATGACTAGTGCCTTGGCCTCCTTTGCAGGATCAACCTTTTGCTTTTTTCTTCTTCTTGAGGAGTTGATTCATCCTTATCTATTTTCATTTCATCTACCCCTATTTTCTATCCAACCACTTGTTTAGGTTTTCTTGAAATTGTTGCTTATTTAAAAATCTATTCATTCTCCTTCCATCTATGTTTATTTGCAATGCTCACTAAGTCAGGTCTAGGAATTGGTTCATAGGCTACATTCTTATTCTCATGCCTTTGTTTTGAAATTACTCCATGAAGATCATATGTCACTGATTCATCCTTCTCCAGGTTATGTTGTTCTAAAAAACCCTCCATGTTATGTACAACACTTAGGGATCTGACCTGAAAGGGACCTACAGCCTTTGGGATATGGAAAGACGTGTTTTTTAACACTCCCAAAGTGTAGCTCATTTTATAACAGTATTTGTCTAGCATATTCCATTGTCAAGACCCTAAGTATCGAGAATTTGGGTAGTTTGAAGGGTTTTCCTTCAAATCCATATACCCTAACAATTGTATGATCTTCAAATAGGAACCGATCTCCTATTATAGTCTCTAGATTAAATTGTAACCATTCTTTGCCCTCTCTAGGAATCCTTGGCATATCTATCATGTGAATGATTACATAGGCAATACTCACTACTCTGTTGGTGAACTTTGTGAAATTATAATTGTTTGTTTTTTTTATAAACATTGGATTCCATTCATGTACAGGAATATCTATGTCTAATTGAGAAATCATGTTCAAGCCTAGACATTCAAAATATTTGAAATTCTGGTGCAGGAAAAGGAAGAATAAGGAGAATGGAAATATGAAAATCTCTTGGGTAGGAAACTCTGTTAGTTGTTGATTTAGAGGTTGAGCTAAGAAAGCATGTGTATTGTACTTAGTAGTCTAGCTTGCTAATGGCTATAGCTATGAGAGAAATACTAACACAATTTCATCTACTTCTTCATCACTTTTGTATCCTAATATGGAACATAATACGACAATTACCTTTCTAGCCTTAGGTCTGAAGAAAATAGTTTTCAAAGGAGTATTTTGGTTTGCAGCTACGATTTTTGCTTCTATATAATGGTTTATGGCATTGGTTTTATTATCGGGGTTTAGGGTTTGGTACTACAGTGATAAATCTATTTATCCAAATGGTAGGAGGTCTTCTTCCACTAATATAGTGAAATTTTTCCTCGTGTTTTCATCATCAATGTGACATACAACTCTTGTTCTATCAAAGGATTTAATGGTTCTTTTCCTTGGCAAATAACATGCCAAGCACCACATAGTAAATTCGGGGAAATTCACTACGAGGGGGAAAAATGACTGGATTGGGTTAGACTGTCACAATTGGTATAGGTCCTATTTTGTGGTTTCTTTATAATGTGCTTTAGCCAAGGTTTGAACCAGATCCAAATAGGAAATCAGTGGATCCGTAATATCATCTTTGTGGTAAAAAATGGCTGAGTTTTGTTGGGACGGACTTGGGAGCATCTTCAGAGGTTGGATGGTCCATTTTAGCAGTTTAACTTCTCTAGTTAGGGCTAATTTGGTATTCTACAGGATTAGGGTAAAAACCTCCTTACTAATTTACGGTAAAATTTAAATGCAAGAGGGTTTAAACCGGTTTACCTGGTTAGGTGACGTGGATGAAAACCTTATTCAAGCGACTGAGTTGTTTGTTGAGTGGATGTACTAGATCCTTGGGAGCTCTACTTCATAGTTTTTTGTGAGTGCATGAACAACAATGACTTGTGCAACAGACAAAATTCAAATTTTAACAAACATTGGGTTCAAGGAGACACTTGGTAGGCTATTATTGTCCTAAAGAATATGTGATGTGACTACTAACCTCAGGTCCAATTGGTTGACATGACATGACATGATGACTTGGCATAATAGTGGGGTCTCCTTTCAATCATGTGTGAAATTTCTCTGGTTTCTAGGGTGGTAACACATGCTTGCTCGAGTGGTTTTGAAAAGCTCCTCAAGCATTCACAACCAACTAAAAATTAACACGTATTTTCAATGGTTTCCATTTTTTGCATGGTCGGGTCCCTTCAAAGTATGTGCACCTTATGGATGCATGATGGGTCTCCAACGTTATATTTATCCCACCTTTTCAAAAAGTAATCATCACGTTTACATCTGTAAACAAACATCATATTTTCCTGTGCACTTTTCTTATCGACCGTTGATCATATTGATCAACCGACAAATATGCTAGGCCCTCCAAAATATTAATTGTCTACCTATTTTACCGAGCACTATTCGTCTTAGTCATTCAACTAATTTGAGATCAATAGCTATCAACTCATCCTTGGGTTAGCGCCCATATATCTACTTCTGGTCACCTGTTAAGCTTTATGAAACATATGATTCTTTCCTTCATCACCTTTCATCAAGTTTACAGTCTTCATTGATTGATTTTCAAGTTATATGAGATCCCTCGAACTATTTGAGTAGTAACAAACCCATCATCCCTATTTAGGGTATTATTACACATTTCAAGTTCAATTGCTTGTTTCAACCTTATTTTTAAATAATACTCCTCTTTCATAAATAATTTTGTGTTTTCTATACATTTGTGGTGTGAGGATTTATACACATGTTTTTTCAGGGATGATTTTGAAGCTCTATCTGTATGTTTATGCCATGCTTATTATAAAACTAATGTAGTCAACTAAACATGCAACAAAATGCACCTATGTAGGCAATTCCAATAGAACCTATCCAAAATGTAACATGGGTCGATTCCATATCATAAGCCATCAAGTAGTGACATATGTGAACAAATTGGTTGTTATTTGGTAGTTCAACAATCTTGCAATTCCAATAGACACCACACTGCAAAAGGATTGCTAAAAGTAGTCACGAAATGGTGCAATTGTCCATTTTTGTCCTACTTTAGATATAATGGATCCAACACTATATTGTTTCCTAACAAACATTAAAATAATTTGATTGCAGTATTAAAGGGAAGTCAAGTGAGAATGTGTGGAAGGAGATCAAATAAAAATACTAAAAGAGAACACCTTTTCGAGTCATATTTCTATATGGCAATCAATTGTTATTATACATTGGAGCCTCTAGATAATTGTAGTTATAAAATTCCCTAAGGTTTTTCAAATACTCCAATCCATCTATGACCTTAACATAAAACCTATTGGACCCATAAAAAGAGTAATTTTTTTTTGCCAAGCTCCAATTAGTGGTTTCTAGAAATGTGCATGTGTAAGTGTGCAAATCCTTGAAGGTGCAGGTGTTACCCTAGAAGAAATATTGAGATCCTATCAGAGGTCATGATTTATCATTTAATTTCCTACAAAGTGACAATAAACTCCACTGCCAATTCCAACACCTTGCCTAGTAAAAAAGTTGATTGTTGGGATAGCACAAAGACCACTAAAAAAACTCAATTATTTGTTTCAATAGTCCTTATACATCCAAACACTTACCATTACCTTACATAGACATAAAACATACTCTTGAAAAAGAATGTGAAAAGTTTGATTGGACCTAATGAAACCTAGTAGCTTTCAACTATGTGGTAATGAGAACATAATCTCAGCTTATTGTACCTTAACCTAGATCTGATAAAGTCTAAAAACATACAGGTTTTCCATTAGATCTGTCCTTATGGATAAAGCCTTGCTTGGAAAAATGAAAGACAAAAATTCATGGTTGAGAAGAAAAGTGGACAATACATTAACATTGTACGAACTGATAGAGGTGGAGAATTTGTATCCAATGATTTCTTGAGTTTTTTTGATCCAAGAGGATATTGGTGGCCACCCACCTATTCCTGTTGGACCCCCACCATTGTTTCTGTCAGTTTTCTAGTTTCCTAAATTGTAGCACAATTTACTATTTTTAGCAGTTTTCAGGTCCTAAACTTCCAGAGCCGTTTTGAGGCCCTAAACGACGTTTTTTCGGCATTGAATGGTCGAGAAAATATGAGTTTGTTCTGGATTTCATATTTGTTGTTTGTGGATGTAGTCCTTAAACAGGTCTTTCTAACGATGTATCATGCATGTCAAACAGAGGTAGTATGCTAAAGTTACAACCCCAGGAAATTGATGTACCAAGTTACCCAATGGGGCCCACATTAAGGCGTTTCACCTCCTAGGGTTAGGTTTTTGGATGTGTAGGGTTTCCATTGTTTCTCAATAATATATAGGCCTTCAAGCCTCATTGTAACATAGAGTTCAGAGGCATGTAGCTGCCACATCTCTTCTCAGAGATAAGCTACCAGCACTCTAGCTAGTTTATTTCCATTCTGTATATAAACAAGTTTCAGTTATTGATTAATGAAATGAAGTGTTATTTCCACAGCATACTTGTTTCTATGGTTATTTGTGTATTCTATTGCGTTCCTGCATAAATCCGAATCATTTTCATCAGCAAATGGGATCAAAAAACAATACACAACTATCTATACACCACCGTAGAATGGTATTGCAAAAAGGAAAAATAGAACAAGCATGGAAATGGAAATATGCATGATGAAAGCTAAACATTTACCAAATGAGTATTGCGTTGAAGATGTAGCTTGTGCAATACACATTTTGAATCATTCCCCCACAAAGAGTTTGAAGGATAAAGTACCACAACAAGAATGAAGTAATAAGAACATATTGTTTCTCATTTGAGAGTCTTTGGGTGCATTGCATATGCACATGTTCCTAAATAAAATAGGAAGAACTTAGATGATAAAGAAGAACGATATATTTTTGTGGAATAGAGTGAGTAGTCAAAACCATGCATGTTGTATAATCCCATCACAAAAAGGACTATAATCAACAAAGTTGTCAAGTTTCTTGAAGGTGAAGAATGGATTTGGAGTAAAAATTTACAGCAACAACACCAACACCAACTTCAGATGAAAAAGTTTGATGAATATCATGCTCTAGTAAAATACCCATCCAACATTAGTTCTAGTTCACATAGTATGGTAGCAACACCTCAATCTACTTCAAGATCTCAACAAGACCTCTATATCAGTCAAGTGATAGCCCAGGATTAGATGGCACTCCGAAGAAGACAAGAAGTTTCAACGAAATATAGAGGTAACTCAAGGTAATGACGATGATGACTTGATTATATTTTTGCATTATTTTTGTTGCGGATCCACTATGTTTTGAAGAAGAAGTTAAGAATGAAAGTTGGAAAAAATCCATGGATGAAGAAAAGGAAGCAATAGAGAAATATCAGACTTGGCAATTACTTAATCTTCCAAAAGGAAATGATGCAATAGGTGTAAAATGGATCTATAAGATAAAGTTTAATGTTGATGGAAATTGTCTGAAGCATAAATAAATTTTAGTTGCAAAGGGTTTTCTGCAATAGCTCATGATTGATTACAATGAGACTTTTGCTCTAGCATCTAGACTCCATATAGTGAGGTCAATGTTAGCAATAACATCACATCATAAGTGGAAAGTTTATTATATGGATATAAAAGCAACTTTTTTAATAAGATATTGCAAGAAGAAGAGCATGTGCAACAACCACCAAGTTATCAGATATTAGGTCATGAACATAAAGTTTATAGATTGAAAAAAATATTTCTATGGTTTCAAACAAGATCTAAGAGCTTGGTATAGTTGCATTGATTCATACTTCTTGAACTACGGTTTTAACAAATACAGTAGTGAGCCAAATATTTACATCAAGATGAATAATCAAGGTAATATATTAATTGTATGCCTATATGTTGTTGATCTAATTTGCATGAAAATTTTCAATTGAGTTGTTTAAATCAACAATGAAACAATAATTTGAGATGATAGATTTGGGCTTGAAGAAATATTTTTAGTTATAGAAGTAAGTCAAACAAATATCAAACAAAATATGAAATTGATGTTTTAAATAGGTTCAAGATGTTGAATTGCAAACCAACATTAACACTTGTCACAACAGGATTGCAATTGAGCAAAGAAGATAAGGGCGGAAATGTAGATCCAACTTTGTAGAAAATATTAGTGACAAGTTTGATTTATTTGACGATGACAAGGCCTTCCATTATATATGCAGCAAATTTGATTTCAAGATTCATGGAGACACCAAAGGACTCACATTGGAAAACAAGGAAAAGGATTTTAAAATATTTTAGTGGAACAACATATTATGGGATCTTGCATTCAAGATCAGATGATTTCATACTAGTTGGTTAGACAAACAGTGATTTTGCAAAAACATTGATGATATAAAAAGGCACGTATGGATATAGTTTTCATCTCGGTTCAAAAGGAATCTCATGGCATTCCCAAAAGCAACCCATTGTTACTACTTTAGTAATAGAAGCATAATATGTAGCAACAACATCAACAACATGTCAAGTAGTGTGGATGAGAAGAATTGTGTCATATTTGATGCAAGAGCAGGAAGGAACAACAAAAAATCATTGTGATAATAATTCAATGATAGAATTATCAAAAAATCATGTCTTTTCACAAAAAAAAAACAAGCACAGAGATACTAGATATCATTTCATAAGAGAACTTATCAACAATGGTGAAATATACCTTGAATTTCGCAATTCTGAATATCAATATGAAAACCTTCACAAAGCCATTAGAAAAAGAGAGGTTGGAACATCTAAGAATTTTTTTGGGCATCATGAATTTGGGAAAGCTAGGAATTCAAGCTTAAGGGGGGATTCCTTGACTTATAGTCAATTGATGTATCCTACTTGTAGCCATCCAACCGACAACATCGTCCACTATCTAAGTTGATTTGCAACAGTCAGTCGTTGTCCACACTACAATAACAACTTGTGTTTATTGTGAACTCAATTGTATTTCTCCTATAAATACAGCTTCTGAGATAAGCATAAGGCAAAGTTGCATTTTAATTGATAATAATATGAGCAACAACTCATCTCAAATTTGATTGCATATTATGTTCTCGTCTTTCTCTATTGCACACATTATCTTTCATTTTATTCCTATGCATCACTGGTAAATCCTTCCCTTCAATATAAGAGAATTGGTAAGAATGTATGTGTTAATTTTGTATCAAAGAGAGAGATGAAAATTTTGGGAACAATTCCCAGTAATCCATAATCACAAAGAAACACCTATTGGTATAAATATGATTTATAACTTCATTTTTCCACAAAGTGGGCACTTATATTGAGGTACACCCAAATATTGAAGGTATTATAGTAGTGACATGATACCTAAGAGTTAGGAAGTAAGTAGGTAATGAAGGTCTTGTCTTTAAGGATGACTTCGATAAGGATTCAAATCCAAAATTCCAATGATTTTTGTTTTGAAATGAGTTTCCACATGTGGCATATCTAGTAGTACTCATGAGGAGTCATCATAACTTTACAATAAAATGCATGAAGTTGTATATCCAAAAGGATACAAATATACCTGTTGATATAAAAATGATACTAGTTACAATAAATACATGACTTGAGCTTATATATCCCTAAAGATATACCAGAAGTCAAATGTCTATTGGTGTTGTGTGAATTGTCTTTAGATTTGAGATGACATCTTTGTAAGGGTATCACCGATGGAGCAAGGATCGCATCTCAAGATCTCATGAATATAGCAACTGAGATGATGTTTCTCTTTCTAACACCCCGGTTTTGACCCAGTTACATTAATGTATACGATGTAAATATTATATCGAGTCATGACAAGGAGATCAAGGCCAAGCCCTTGTCATTGATTAATGTTTGGTATATAGGAGATCATGGTTGATGCCTATGGTTTCTGTGTTAATTCAAGCACATTTGTAAACATCATGTAAATATGAAAATTAATGAAAAACCCACAACCAACTATGTCAATGCAAAGAATAATGAGATGGGGGCATGATTTTCCTAAGGATAAGGGGGTGGGAATGTTAACCTTGAGCCAGTTTGGGGAAAAGCCATGTGTCATGGGGAGAACCCATCAGAATTGTCAACTACCCTCTTTCTTGTCTTCTCTTCCCAACCATTTATTCTACCAGAAGGTGGTTGAGGTAGTTATTGCTTGGAAGGGGAAGAGTATGGGCAAATTCGAATTGGGTAGAGCACCCAGTTTTGGAATGTCATGTTTTGCTTGCATGGACAAGACAACACAAGAACCGTATGCCAGTTTGGACCCACGCATTCACGTTTTGGATTTACTCTCATGTTTTGAGAGCTACGGAACCTTCGGGTTCACTCAATTCACCACAATCTTCATTTCCCAGGGGAGTGACATTGTGGTAGCAACGAATCTCTTCCTGTGTGTATCCTTCGCATTCTGCGAGTGTTTTTCTCTTGGAAAGACTGTGATTGTTGTGTTGTAGTGTTGTATTAAACTACAGAATGTATGAGACCCTGTTACTCATGTTTTAGATTAAATTTGGTGTTGTGGAGTCTCCCTGTGGTTGTTGTGTTATGCACCTTGGTTCGGGTCTGAGCTATGTACAAGAATTAGGAACGGGAGAGACGTAGAACGTGCTTGGTAAACCTAGTGCAAAACCTCACGATAAGATAAGAGTGGCTGGTAAACCTACTATGCACATCCTAAAGAGCATTGGAAGGGAAGGTGTAACTCGAGGGACTGTGGAGCAGATAAGGGGACACTTCCTTGTGTTGGGTGTGTAGGCAGTGGGGAATCCAGGCCAGATAGGTCTTGTGAAGGTGTTCTTAGCTCTGTAGATGAGCTCACTAGCTTAGCATTTCTTCCTACCCATTACCTTGGAAGCCTGATAAACCCAATGGGGAAGATGGCTTGGCTGGTATCTTGATAAACCCATCTGTTGGCTTGGTTGTGTCTTGTTGTGTTTTCCCTTGTGGGTAACCTTTGGCTAGGTATCATGATAAACCCAACAGTGAGATGGATTGACTCTGTACAGTCTGATAAACCCATATGTTGGCTTGACTGGTCCTTAATGGTGAATGTTGGCTTGGTTGTGTTAAGTCTGTGATACCCAACTGTGAGATGGCTTGGATGAGTGGCCTGTGAAACCCATCTGTTGGAATGTTTTACCCTGCAGCCTGATAAACCCAACTGCGATGGCTTGGTTGAGTGTTATTGCACCTTGGCTATGTATGAGTCTGCTAGTGTTCCCTTATTCCTTGAGGAAATCATGCCCAGCTCAGGGGTGGTGGTGTCGCTAAGGGATTGATGAGCGCACTAGCCTATGGTTGGGTGGAATGTTGCAGCGACATAGCTGGTTGCGGGACAAGTTCTGTTCAAGATAAGTGTTCTTGTCTATGTTATTCTCTGCAGTTGTATTTATTGTATTTTAAACTGCTAGATGGAATGTGATGAACATGTTGTTGTGTTGAATTGATGCATTGTTCCTTTGAATAACTGCAATTATAGGAATCTATGTATGTTTTCCCTCAATGCATTTTGAACTAAGTTGCAGGGTAGATTGGCCAGATCGGGAATGGCATGAATGATCAAATTGATCCAAGACTTCAGTTAAAAAGTTGAGTTTCCTACTAGAAATCTTCCTTTCCGCAGTCTGCGGGATGTCTGTTTGTAGATCGTGGTTTCCTCAATCTTTCCCTTCTGCAACTTGCGAGATGCGGGATGTATTTTTGGAGAATTACGACTTTCTGCAGTTTTCATTCTGCAACGGTCCTTTCCGATGTGGGATTCGGGATCGCGGTGTCACGATTTCCAATTCCAAATCCTGCAATTCAAGTTTTCGCACCGACGATCTTCATAGGATGATTGTCTGTCATTGATCTGTTCTCGATGCGGGATGCGGGATGCTGGTTGCTGGAAGTGAGATTACAATTTTTGTAACTTCCGACCTTGTAACTCGAGCTTTCTGTACCGTTGGCTTTTACGGGTGGATTCCGAACCGTCGATTTGGTTCCAATCTGCGGGACCGTTTGGGATCGTTGATTTTCGTCGCGTTTTCACTCCGCCGTCTGATCTCCTCTGAGATATTTCCTTGCAGATCGTCAAACTGATCAATGGAAGATGGGAGGGAGCGTGACAATGTTTGAAATGTCGAGAAGTGGTTCACGACCATGCCCTATGTTTCGATGAACAGTAAAGGTTCTCGCTGGAATTTTTAATTCCACATGATAATGGGGTATGGGTATGTGACATTGTGGTATTAGAGCTACGGGTTGCAGCATTGGGCCTGGATGGGCTAGAAATCAGTTCACAAAGTTGTCAGTTACAGCATTGGGCCTAGATAGGCTAGGTGACAATAAGTAAAATGGTTTTGATTTTGAATTATTGGTTATCTAACAAATGGTGTTGATAACACATTTTGCAGAGTCATAGTTACATTTTGGAAAAGTGGGTTGTCGGCTCAGCCATGAGAACCTATGACAAATATGAGGCACGGGATTCCTACAAACGTGCGTAAGACACTATGGAGGAAAACGTCCAAGCCGAAAATGATGATATAGAATCTAATGGAAGGATATTTCACGAGATGTCACCGAAAATTGCAACCACCATGATAAGCCTGATTAAAGCTCAGGAAGAGCAGCATCAGTTGAATGCTGTCATGTTGCAAAGTTTGACAGACATCCAACGATGGATGAGCTCGGGATGACGTCTAACAAATACAGAGGGTAGTAAGAGTAGCACCACAAGAAGGAAGTGGTCTCATAGTGGGTCATTTGAATCCAAAGGATCCACTAAGGATTCTAGCTCTTCGTCTCATGGGGAAAAGAGAAGGAGGTGTTACAGGAATAGCTCACAGGATGAGTTTAAGAAGGCAAACCCGCCTACCTTCAATGGCGAGACAAAGAACTGTCAAGAAGTTGAGGCTTGGCTTCTTGGGATGATGAAGTATTTCCAAGTCCAGGACTATTCAGGAAATATGAAGGCTAGAGTAGCTATCTTCAATTTGACTGATAGGGCATCCATATGGTGGGAGCACTGCAAGCAAGTAAAGAAGATTAATGAAAGGAAAATTGTGTGGAAACAGTTCCAAAAGTACTTCAAGTAGAAATACCTCTCTAACAAGTAATACGATGAAAATATTAAAGAATTCCATGAGATGAGATTGGGACAACAGACCATGGAAGAGTATATGAAGAAGTTCCTAGAACTGTTAAGATATGTCAGGTATATCAAGGATGAGAGGGTGAAAATCCAACGTTTCCTGAGTGGATTTCCTTAGTCTTACAAAGACAGAACTGAGTTTTATGAGCCTAGAAATCTGGAAGAAACAATAAGGAAAGCTAAGTATTGCTATGAGCAAAGCATAGGCAAACCTGACTATCAGAAGAATTGGAAGGACACGAAGAATGAGAAGTCCGGCCAAAGGAAGAAAGGTTTTAAACCTTCTAACTTTAGAAATCAACAGAAGCAGCCATCCCAAGCTGAAAAGCAACCAGCTAGAGTGGTGGGAGAAAAGCCAAGAGATCCATAGAAAATCAGAGAACCACTCCAATGTTGGATATGTGGAGGACCCCACATACGTAGGAATTTCCCACTCGAGAATGAGAGTGCAAGGCCAGCTTACAACCTTCAAGAGGCAGAAAAAGTGGGTCAAGTAGTGAGGGTCGTCCCTAGGATTTACGCAGTGCTGGAGGACCGCCAAGCAGATCACCAGTCAACTGTGGTTGAAGTTGCAGTTAATATTACTGAGCAATCTATTTCTATTTTGATTGACCATGGTTCTTATTAATTTGCCATAGTGGTCCAGGAACTGAAAACACAATCTCACAAAGAATACAGACAAATATGCATAAAATTGGCAAAATGGTGCTGCAATGGAATAACAGCTCTGTATAATCAATGAAGAATGAATAATACAATGCAATGTTCATGCAAGGTGCATGATTTCCAAGAAAATTTGAATTCCCAACGAGGTCATTCAAATTCAATGAGTGGGTGTAGCTTAATTGACTGTAAGCCATTGTAAACACACTAGTTAACCAACTGATCAAGTGTCGATCGACTCAACTGAGTCCTAACTGAAGTCGGAGTGTAATGAATGACTAAGTCTAACTGAAAGTAGCTCAGACACATGTCGCTGCATGCAGACCAACAAGTGGTAGCGCATCATTAACTCCAAAGAACCCCGATGAGGTTAACTGAAGTCAAACTGGACATCAATGGTGGTTGGAGGTGCCCCTGTTGACTCCAGTTCATTAAATATTATTAAAATAATCAATATAATGAATGGAGGCACCTTCACCACTTAGCTTAACTGATTGTAACCATCATTTAGCAATTAGGTGCATTTATGAAACTCGGATCACTCCCAGAGTGCTCCAGTTAGCCTCCCCAAATGAAGGAGAAGGCTTAGTTGGCCTCCTTGATTGAAGGTAGGCGTGGCTGTGCTCATGATGATGTCATACAATGCTCCTCTGATGCCAATTAAGTCAATAAAACTTAGGATAGTGGTTTAACAAGTCCAAATAGACCAAATTAAGTGTGCATGGTGGGTAAATGTCTCCAACAGTTCTACCCATAGTTACATTGCTCCTAGAGTAGTGGAGATTTGTGCTTTCAAGAAAGTGAGGCATAGAAAATTGTGGATAGTTCAGCTAGCCACTGGAACTAAGAGAAAGGTTAGTAAAGTGGTAGAGAAGTGTCCATTAGTGATGAATGGATTTGTCACATGTGTAGATTTGAATGTTCTACCCCTTGGTTCCTATGATTTTCTCATTGGAATGGATTGGTTAGAAGCTCACACGGTAAAGCTTGACTGATACCATAAGACTTTTGAATGCATGGATGAAGAAGGGAACCCGAGAGTGGTAAGAGGCATTCCAAAGGTGATTTATGTGAGGCAGATTTCAGCAATGCAGTTGAAGAAGTCTTGTAGGAAAGGTTTCCAGTTGTATGCAGCTCATATTTTGGAGGCAATAGAGAATGAAACTCTTAGGTTGGACGACTTCCATGTATTGCAGTAATTCAGGGATGTTTTTCCTGATGGAATTCCAGGGCTTCCTCCAAAGAAGGACATTGATTTCACGATTGAACTTGTGCCAGGAGCAACACCAGTGTCCAAGACACCCTACAAAATGAGTATGCCAGAAATGTTAGAGCTGAAGATGCAGCTGGAAGAGTTGTTGGAGAAAAATTATATCAGGTCAAGTGTGTCCCCTAGGGAAGCACTAGTTCTATTTGTAAAGAAGAAAGATGGTACACTCAGATTGTGTATTGATTACAGAGAGTTGAACAAAGTCACAGTAAAGAACAAGTATCATTTTCCTAGGATTGATGACCTCTTTGATCAAATGAGAGGAGCAAAGGTATTTTCCAAGATTGACTTGAGGTCAGATTACCATCAGGTGATAATTAAGGATGAAGACATTCATAAGACAACCTTCAAAACAAGGAATGGACATTATGAGTTTGTAGTGGCACCATTTGGTCTCACAAATGAACCAACTACATTTATGTGCCTTATGAATAGTGTCATTAGCAGGTATTTGGACAAGTTTGTTCTTGTTTTCCTTGATGACATTGTTGTTTATTCTAAGAATTAGGAAGAGCATGAAGAGCATTTGAGATTGACATTACAATTGCTTAGGGAGCATCGGTTGTATGAAAATTTGAGCAAGTGTGACTTCTATAGAGATAGAATTCAGTACTTGGGTCACATTATCTCAAAAGAGGGTATATCTGTGGACCCTGACAAGATTGAAGTCATTATGAATTGGCCTACTCCAAGAAATGTGACAGATGTGAGATCTTTTATGGGACTTGTAGGATACTACAGGAGATTAATTGAAGGATTCTCCAAGGTTGCACATGCCATTACTTCTTTGCAGAAGAAGGGCATAAAGTTTGAATGGACAGTGAGGTGTGAATAAAGCTTCCAACGGTTGAAGAATCTTCTCACAAGTGCACCGGTTTTGAAAGTTGCAGATCCAGCGAAAGATTTTGTGGTGTGTATTGATGCATGTGGTCGAGGGCTTGGAGGAGTCCTTATGCAAGACAACCACGTGATATGTTATGAGTCCAGAAAGTTGAAGGAACATGAGAAGAACTATGCTACTCATGATCTGGAACTTGTAGCCATAGTACATGCTCTCAAGATGTGGAGGCATTACTTGATGGGTAGAATATTTGAGCTAAGGACAGACCAATGTGGTCTAAAGTATTTTTTTGATCAGCCCACTCTGAATGCTAGGTAAGCCAGATGGATAGAGTTTTTATGTGAGTTTGATTTTGAGATCAAGCACATAAAGGGGAAAGAGAATAAGGTAGCTGATGTGCTCAGCAGGAAGGTGCAGGAAATGCATGTGGCATCCGTTAGTGTTTGTCAAATGGAGTTGAGACAGCAGATTGTTAGTCATGTTGCTGAAGATGAATTGTATGTGCAAGTTAAGGGAAAATTGCAGCAGCAAAGCCTTGAAAATAGGTATGAAGGATATAACATAGAAGAAGATGGACTTATTACTTACAAGAACCGAATTTAAATTCCAAATGTAGCATATTTGAGGAGAGTTGTTATGGACGAGATCCATCAAGCTCCATATTCTGGTCACTCGGGATATCAAAAGACAATTGCTACAGCTAGGAAGCAATACTTTTGGCCAGGAATGAAAAAGGACATGGATGAATACATTTCCAAGTGCATGAAATGTCAGTAGGTGAAGGTTGAGCATCAACATCCAACGGGTTTGTTGCAACCTTTCCCAGTTCCTGAATGGAAATGGGAAGTTATTTCCATGGATTTCATTACAGGATTTCCAATGACTTGGAGACAGCATGATTCCATCATGGTTGTGGTGGACAAGTTGACAAAGGAAGCACATTTTATACCGGTTAAGTCTATGCATAAGACTGATGACATTGTAAAGATCTTCATGAAGGATATTTTCAAATTGCATGGATTTCCAAAGGCAATAGTATCTGACAGAGATGTCAAGTTCACTTCCAATTTTTGGAAGGGGTTGTTTGCGGATTTGGGTACAAACCTAAACTTCAACACTTCCTACCATCCTCAGACTGATGGGAAGATAGAGAGGGTAAATCAAGTGCTTGAAGACATGCTTCGCATGTACGTGATGGACAAACCAACCAAGTGGGAAGATTATTTACACTTGGTAGAGTTTACTTATAACAATGGATAGCAAGCATCCTTGGGGATGAGTCCATATGAAGTTTTGTATGGTAGGAGGTGTAGGACACCTGTGACTTGGGATAATCCAGTGAATAGAGTTGTGATTGGTCCAGAATTGCTCAAGGAGATGGAGCAAGAGGTTGTAAATATTGGGTAGAATCTGAAGGCAGCCCAAGACAGACATAAAATCTATGCTGATAAGCATAGGGTGAACAAAGAGTTCAGTATTGGGGATCATGTTTACCTCATAGTGAAGGCAAAGAAGAGTTCCTTGAATCTTGGGAGTTGTGCCAAGCTATCACCCAGATACTGTGGGCCGTTCGAAGTGCTTGAAATAATAGGGCCAGTTGCATATAGACTTGCATTGCCTACTAGCATTAGGGCTTATAATGTTTTTCATGTTTCTTTGCTTAAGAAATATATACATGACCCTAACCATGTGATAAATTGGGATGTGATTCAGGTGGAACCCGAGGGAGAGTTCCGAATCGAGCCAATGTGAATCCTCGATAGGAAGGTCACCATGCTCTGGAACCGATCGATAAGACAGGTAAAGGTGTAGTGGGAGCACTACGGTCCTGAAGAGGCTACATGGGAGCTAGAGGATGCCATGCGATTGGCACATCCATTTTTGTTCAAATTTGCGGAGCACTGAAGCGATGCCAGTATAGCATTTTGTTCAATTTTTTAAGCACTGAGGACAGTGCTATTGAAGGGGGAGGGGAATGTAACACACCGGTTTCGACCCCACTGCATTAATATATATGATGTAAATATTATATCGAATCATGACAAGGAGCTCAAGGCCAAGGCCCTATCATTGATTAATGTTTGGTATCTAGGCGATCATGGTTGATGCCTATGGTTTCTGTGCTAAGTCAAGCACGTTTGTAAACATCATGTAAATATGAAAATTAATGAAAAGCCCACAACCAACTATGTCAATACAAAGAATAATGAGATGGGGGCATGATTTTCCTAAGGATAAGGGGGTGGGAATGTTAACCTTGAGATAGTTTGGGGAAAATCCATGTGTCATGGGGAGAACCCATCAAAACTGCCAACTACCCTCTTTCTTGTCTTCTCTTCCCAACCATTTATTCTGCCAGAAGGTGGTTGAGGTAGTTATTGCTTGGAAGGGGAAGAGTATGGGCAATTTCGAATTGGGTAGAGCACCCAGTTTTGGAATGTCTTGTTTTGGTTGCATCGACAAGAAAACACCAGAACTGTATGCTAGTTTGGACCCACACGTTGACGTTTTGGATTTACTCTCACGTTTTGAGAGCTACGGGACGTTCGAGTGCACTCGATTCACCACCATCTTCATTTCCCAGGGGAGTGACATTGTGGTAGCAGTGAATCTTTTCCTGTGTGTATCCTTCACGTTATGTGAGTGTTTTTCCCTTGGAAAGACTGTAATTGTTGTGTTGCAGCATTGTCTTAAACTACATAGTGTATGAGACTCTGTTACTTGTGTTCCAGAGTAAAGCTGGTGTTGTGGAGTCCTCTGTGGTTGTTGTGTTGTGCACCCTGGTTCGGGTCTGAGCTATGTATAAGACTTAGGAATGGAAGAGACATAGAACGTGCTTGATAAACCTAGTGTGAAACCTCACGATAAGATAAGAGTGGCTGGTAACCTTCTATGCACATCCTGAAGAGCACTAGCAAGGAAGGTGTAGCCTGAGGGACTATGGAGTAGAGAAGGGGACACTTCCTTGTGTTGGGTGTGTAGGCAGTGGGGAAGCCATGCCAGATAGGTCTTGTGAATAAGTTCTTAGCTCTGTAGATGAGCACACTAGCTTAGCAGTTCTTCCTGCCCATTGCCTTGGAAGCCTGATAAACCCAACGAGAAATATGGCTTGGCTGGTAGCCTAATAAACCCATCTGTTGGCTTGGTTTTGTCTTGTTGTGTTTGCCCTTGTGGGTAACCTTTGGCTAGGTAGCCTAATAAACCCAGCAGTGAGATGGCTTGAATGTGTATAGTCTGATAAACCCATCTATTGGCTTGACTGGTCCTTAAAGGTAAATGTTGGCTTGACTGTGTTCAATCTGTGATACCCAACTATGAGATGGCTTGGCTGAGTGGCCTGTGAAACCCATCTGTTGGAATGTTTACCCTGCAGCCTGATAAACCCAACTGTGTTTGCTTGGCTGAGTGTTATTGCACCTTAGCTATGTATGAGTCTGCTAGTGTTCCCTTATTCCTTGAGGAAATCATGCCCAACTCAGGGGTGGTGGTGTCGCTAAGAGATTGATGAGCGCAGTGGCCTATGGTTGGGTGGAACGTTGCAACAACATAGCTGGTTGTGGGACAAGTTCTGTTCAAGATAAGTGTTCTTGTCTATGAAGAAAAGGAAGCAATAGAGAAATATCAGACTTGGAAATTACTGAATCTTCCAAAAGGAAATGATGCAATAGGTGTAAAATGGATCTATAAGATAAAGTTTAATGTTGATGGAAATGTGAAGCATAAATAAATTTTAGTTGCAAAGGGTTTTCTACAACAACTCATGATTTATTACAATGAGACTTTTGCTCTAGCAGCTAGACTCCATATAGTGAGGTCAATGTTAGCAATAACATCACATCATAAGTGGAAAGTTTATCATATGGATATAAAAGCAAATTTTTTAATGGGATATTGCAAGAAGAAGAGCATGTGTAGCAACCACCAAATTATCAGATATTAGGTCATGAACATAAAGTTTATAGATTGAAAGAAAGATTTCTATGGTTTCAATCAAGCCCTAAGAGCTCGGTATAGTTGCATTGATTCATACTTCATGAACCAGGGTTTTAACAAATGCAGTAGTGAGCCAAATATTTACATCAAGATGAATAATCAAGGTAATATATTAATTGTATGCCTATATGTTGTTGATCTAATTTGCATGAAAATTTTCAATTGAGTTGTTTAAATCAACAATGAAACAATAATTTGAGATGACAGATTTGGGCTTAAATAAATATTTTTAGTTATAGAAGTAAGTCAAACAAATATGAAACAAAATATGAAATTGATGTTTTAAATAGGTTCAAGATGTTGAATTGCAAATCAACATCAACACTTGTCACAACAGGATTGCAATTGAGCAAAGAAGATAAGGGCAAAAATGTAGATCCAACTTTGTACAAAATATTAGTGACAAGTTTGATTTATTTGACGATGACAAGGCCTTCCATTATATATGCAGCAAACTTGATTTCAAGATTCATGGAGACACCAAAGGACTCACATTGGAAAACAAGGAAAAGGATTTTAAAATATGTTAGTGGAACAACATATTATGGGATCTTGTATTCAAGATCAGATGATTTCATACTAGTTGGTTAGACAAATAGTGATTTTGAAAAAACATTAATGATATAAAAAGGCACGTATGGATATAGTTTTCATCTCGGTTCAAGTGGAATCTCACGGGATTCCCAAAAGCAACCCATTGTTACTACTTTAGCAATAGAAGCATAATATGTAACAACAACATCAACAACATGTCAAGTAGTGTGGATGAGAAGAATTATGTCATATTTGATGCAAGAGCAGGAAGGAACAACAAAAAATTATTGTGATAATAATTCAATGATAGAATTATCAAAAAATAATGTCTTTTCACCAAAACAATCAAGCACATAGATACTAGATATCATTTCATAAGAGAACTTATCAACAATGGTGAAATATACCTTGAATTTCGCAATTTTGAAGATCAATATGAAAACCTTCACAAATCCATTAGAAAAAGAGAGGTTGGAACATCTAAGAAATTTTTTGGGCATCATGAATTTGGGAAAGCTAGGAATTCAAGATTAAGGGGGGATTCCTTGATGTATAGTCAATTGATGTATCCTACTTGTAGCCATCCAAACGACAACATCGTCCACTGTTTAAGTTGATTTCCAACAATCAATAGTTGTCGTCACTACAATAACAACTTGTGTTTATTGTGAACTCAATTGCATTTCTCCTATAAATACAGCTTCTGAGATAAGCATAAGGCAAAGTTGTATTTTAATTGATAATAATATGAGCAACAACTCATCTCAAATTTGATTGCATATTATGTTCTCGTCTTTCTCTATTGCACATAGTATATTTCATTTTATTCCTATGCATCACTGGTAAATTCTTCCCTTCAATATAAGAGAATTGGTAAGAATGTATGTGTTAATTTTGGATCAAAGAGAGAGATGAAAAATTTGGGAACAATTCCCAGTAATCCATAATCACAAAGAAACACCTATTGGTATAAATATGATTTATAACTTCATTTTTCCACAAAGTGGGCACTTATATTGAGGTACACCCAAATATTGAAGGTATTATAGTAGTGACACGATACCTAAGAGTTAGGAAGTAAGTAGGTAATGAAGGTCTTGTCTTTAAGGATGACTTCGATAAGGATTCAAATCCAAAATTCCAATGATTTCTGTTTTGAAATGAGTTTCCACATGTGGCATATCTAGTAGTACTCATGAGGAGTCATCATAACTTCACAATAAAATGCATGAAGTTGTATATCCAAAAGGATACAAATATACCTGTTGATATAAAAATGATACCAGTTACAATAAATACATGACTTGAGCTTATATACCCCTAAAGATATACCAGAAGTCAAATGTCTATTGGTGTTGTGTGAATTGTATTTAGATTTTAGATGACATCTTTGTAAGGGTATCACCGATGGAGCAAGGATCGCATCTCAAGATCTCATGAATATAGCAACTAATATGGTGTTTCTCTTTCTAACACTGTTATACCAAAATCCTATCATCATCATGTGATAAGACCTTTGACATACCTACTTGCCCTTAATCCCAGCACTTTGAGTGGAAACCCATGTTGTTTCTTAGTCTTTCATGAAAATACTCAGCACATCGCTTTCCCCTTTATCCATGAGCGGTACCTTGCTCGCACCGCCTATTCTTTGTTGTCCATAAGCGGTGCCACCACTTATAGCCCTTGGTCCATAAGCGTTTCTTACCTAAACCGCTCTGTCATAGAAGGAGAAAAGCGTACCCTAGGTAAAATGGGTAAAAGAGAAGATTCTCGAGGCTTCTAGATCATGAGCCTCGTGTCCTCCCTTATCCCTAACATTGTGGGTCAGTTGAGCTCGAGATCCGTTATCCTAGGATCTTAGAGGCCACCTCATCCACAAATATCTCAACCATTCCTATCCATTGAGCCTTATAAATAGAAGCTCATGTCCATGGTTGAGGGGTAGAACCATTGAAGTATTGTTATGTTGTTGGATTGACCACTTGGCCCAAGCCATTGGAGAGCATAGAGAGCAAAGTTGGAGCTTATGGGGATGAAATTTTTGGTTTCATGGAGAGGCATGTCAACACTAAGGTTTAATTGGTTGTAAACTTCTCCATTTTAATCTTAATGAAAAGCTGATTTTCGTCCCACTTTACTGTTGTTGTTTGATTTCACATGTAAATGTTGTTGGATTCCTTAGTCACTGACATGGATTAATAGATTATGTTCTGGTAGCTTTGATGTGTTTGCGTTTTTAATTTGATTGCAGGTACACAGGTTTACTATTGAAACATGAATTCTAGGTATCTACGATATCTGAGGAGGGTCTTCATCCTTTGTCGTTCATTTGTTCTGGATCTGAACCATTCAAACCAGAGGAACAACTTCTGTCCGCAGAACGTGAAATATTCTTGCTAACAAATATGGCGACTCCATTGGGGAATGAATGTATGTATCAGTTGATCTGATCTTCCTCAGTTCTTCAACTCTTGTCCGAATCGAGGCTACTTCTCCCACTCTCTTTAGTCAGATTTGCTATTTGACTCAGTGGATTTTAGTTTGAAACTTCCAGATCTGTTTAGATTTGAATTATCTTCGACCTTTTATGCTCTTTCTCACTTTAAATCTATCATTTTTTACCTTGATCTGTTCTTTTTCTGACTTGATCTATCGTTCTCTATGTGTTTTGGAATTTTACAGGGAACCGTGCTTATGCGGTGGGCGAGAAGTTGTGCCACTGCCTGAACCTAGTGAGCAGTCCACGGTGCCACAGCATGAGTCCTGTTGGTGAGAAGCGGTGCTGGGATAGAACCGCTCTGTCAATACCCGAGAAGTGCGGTGCCAGGTAGGCATCAATCCAAGACCTCATTTTTCTCATTTTTTGTAAAAAATTGAGTTGATTTTGCTTTCAGCCTTGCACTATTAGGCTTGTGTGTCAGAATCTGATGCTTGTGGTTTGGAATTTTATGGTTAATGATTGGTTTGATTGGGAAATTCAAAAGCTAGGTTAAAATTTTGATTGTTCATTCACTTTGGTGCTTGTTGGTTGTAATTGCGAAAGGATTTCTTGTTTTTTGAAAAGCTTAGGGTGTTAGTAAGATCTCTTTTCATTTCTATTATATAGACTAAAAGAAGAACACTTGATTGATGTCTTAGTTTCGTTTCTTGTTTGCATAGAAAAAATATTTTTCTTCCTTTAAAAAAGAATTTTTTTTACTAAGATTAGGTTATCATCATTGAGCGTTGGACATTGGATCTCTGATTGGCTTTACAAGCTTTCAGGCTCTTCATGTTCTTTCGTCTCTTATGCATTTAGTGCTATCTTGTCAAAATAAAAAATATGGTAGTTTTAAGTTAGATTTCCCTATGTTTTAAGAAAATTGAAAATAGAGTGCATTTGCATGTATTGTGCTTCTTGTTTTTCTTTTAGGAAAAGAGATTCTTCCCCTTCTCATTGCTTTCAGAAAAGAGAAATCAATTTGGAAAGTGCTTCTTGTCTTTGATTTTGTGTTCAAGACTGTTGTTTGGAAATATTTTTGGTTTTGAAACAAAGGAAAATACTCTCTTTCTCTCCTGTAAGTAGGCATATTGAACATTAAAGTGAAATATTTTGCATAAGCATATTGCATGGTTTTACTTTTCTGTCAAAACACCATGCATTCACCTAACCGTCCACTTTAAAATTAACGGTAGTTATAGTTTAAAATTTACATAGCAATTGGAGTGATAGATTAGAGACGTGTTTGGGCGTCGTTAAGCGTAGGAGCTGTCGTTATTTGTCCGTATTACATCCTGGGACTTGCGCGGTTCTTCCACGTACCGTTGGTATATCGAATGGCCTTTCACGTACCCTTGAGGTATATAGAAAGGTACTTCACATAATCAACTATATATCGGAAGGCCCCTTGTGTACGGTTATGCATTAGACAACACTACTACCGATTCGAGCTCCCACGTACCTTGAGTATATCGGGAGACCCCACTAGGATACCTTATCCATCTAAGAAAGGTCCTTTGGTCGTCTTGCTTGGATCCATACACCGAAAACAAAATTTGGGGAGATTACTACGCATGTACCCTCAAGGTATATCGTGAGTGGCACCTTCTTGACAATCCTGGTGAGGGACCTGACTATTTGAAATCCTCCTATCATTTTAAGTGTGCTTGTTTTGACCTATAGCTTGTGTAGGGAAATTTTTTGGTGTGTTGTCTAGTTTTTCAGACCCTAGGTTAGATAGGAACTGTACAAATTGGCTGAGTTAAGACAGTCCAAAAGAGTATGGGGCTTACCACCTGATTTTATTCCCAGTTCAAGAGAAAATCCAATGGAAGCTATCGATCAAGGAGATGCTACCACCTCCCAAGTGGGAGATAATGTGGTTGTAGAAAGTGGAGGACCATATTCTTCACACTCACCTCCCTTGGTCCAACAGTCTTCTTAGGGAAATTCCTCGTTCCATTCTCCCATAGAAGGTCATGTTGATGATACTACCCATCCGGATTATGGTCCCAATGCTCCATTCTGGGATACCTCTATAGGACAGGCCATTGCCTCATTTGGCACCTGTTTAAACTCTTCTGAAGATGAAGAAGAACGTAGGAAAGACCGCGCTGCCATTCTTCGTGCACAGGAGACTGACAAGCAAATAGATGAACTATTAGGCCCGACACCATCACGTTCCACATATGTTCCTGTGGGATATCATTCACTTGTCGATTCTATGAGACCCATTGAACCGATTAGAGATTGTGCAGTAACACCACACAACCCAGGTCAAAATACCACCTCCCATGTTATGCATGTCCCAAATCATCCTAGATCTTCTGCACCTGGGGCCCAACCTTCAATTCCCATTTTGTCAATACCTTTTGGTGCCGGGGGGCAACCCCCGGTATGACCTACATTATCTGGCACCGAAATTGTACCTAGTCAAGGGCAGACCTCTAATATAGAACCATCTACAATTTATGTCCCTCCCACCCATACTAATGTGGTTAATCCCCCATCTAGTTCAGGTCAGCCCTAGGGGGCACAACCTGTAACCATACAATCTTCTAGAGGTTATGGTTATCAAATACCTGTAGGTAACATTAATCATCCACCTAATCATATAGGAATGCCTTATGCTGGAATTCCATACCCTAGTAACACTTTTATGCCATGGGGGCAACCCAACTGGTCTTACATGCCAGCTATGGGGGGGATACCTATACATACTGCGGGAGGTGTCGGAGGACCGCCTTATGGAGGTCCTCCCCCTGGGGGCCTAATGGTCCCAGAGGATCTAGAAACTTTCCTCCTTATGGTCCTAATGGTCCTAGTGGTCTTGGGGGGCCTGGTGGCTTTCCTCCTAATGACCTTAGAGGGTCTGGTGGCCCTCCTCCTAGTGGCTCTGGAGGTTTACTTCCTGGTGGCCCTCGAGGGTCTGGTGGTCCACCTCATGGTTGTCCTGGTGGTCCCAGAGGCCCTGGTGTTCCTCCTCCTAGAGGCCCTAGTGGTCCTGATCCTGAAAATCAACCCCCTGCGGGCGGATTTTCCGTTAGTTCTTCGTCACAGCAACCTATCTTTCAGTCCACTTATGGTCCTACTAGTAATTATATGCCATATCAATATTACCAGTATGTACAACCCAACTGTCAATTACCTTTCCTAGCAACTTTGGACTTACCTGACTTGTCCAAGTTGATTAATGACCCCATTCGACACAATCCCTCGTGGCTTCCTATTACGGTAAATTTACCATCAGACATCCCGAAATTCGATGGGAAGCAGGGAGACGATTCAAAAAACCATGTTATGACATTCCAGTTGTGGTGTTCTTCTAACTCCCTCATGGATTATTCAGTTTGGTTATGAATTTTTCAGCGAACTTTGACCGGTACAGCCACGAAGTGGTACATTGAACTCCCACAACATTCGTTTGTGGATTTTGGCTCGTTGGCAACTGTGTTTCTTACACACTTTCAACTCCCTATTTGTTATGAAATGGGTACTGATCTCTTAAATTCTCTACGACTAAACACCTCCACCCATATATCTGACCATATTCATGAATGGAGAAGGCAGAGAAGGCTTATTAAGGCCCCTATCCTGGATCAGTTATTAGCTGATTGGTTTACCAAATCTTTTTTGCCTCCTATTTCCTGAGATGTGGCTATGGGTGGTGTCGTTACTGAAGAGCAGGCTATTAGTCAGGCTCAATACCTAGACTTGGTTTATTCCCAGTCCGAAACTCTTTATGATTTGATTCCTCAAGTTCCTCGCCCCAGCATCGACCCTGCCAAGCCACGAGCAGAATTACCTGTCGATGGGATTGTTGGTTCAATCCAATCCGCGCTAGCAGTGAAACCTGCCAAGAAACCCCAAACTTCCACCCCTACTCCTTTGACTCCTAAGGTTTCCACCGAGGTCAATTCTATTCAAAGTACTCAAACCTTGGGCAATAAAAAGAAGGGTAAAAATAGGAATAAAAAACCTAGAAACCAACAGGAGAATCCAAGACCAACCAACAATGATAATGATAAAGGGAAAAGAAAGGAAAAATATCCCTATTTGCTATGCGGAGGTGACCATTTCTCAAAGGAGTGTCCTCGTCGGGACGAAATCTCCCAATTTCTGAAATCAAATCCCGCACCCGCAGTACTCATAGACCCTTTTCCCTCTCAACAACAATTGATAGACCACATGTCTAATCAGGGTAACTCTAGTTCGTCAAAATAAATTCGTATGATGTCCTCGGATACCATTAATCTGCAAACTCAAAGTCAGAATTATGACAAACCCACAGATAAGAAAGAAGATCATTCTTCTTCAGGGAAAGCTCCCTCTACTAGTTCTCTTGAATCCTCATCTACTGTCCCCCTATCTATCGAGAAGCCTACTCTCGAAATGATTTTGCGTCCATCCAAGAGTACTCTTTGGAAAGCTGTATTTAACCCTAATGCCCAAGCTGCTCAATTTTATAATGTAGTTGAATATCTCGCTCAGGCACCTTGTGCAATGTCTACCTTAGAAGTACTCCAAAGTTTCCCTACACAGCGCAAAAACTTGTTGACAGCATTACGAGCTTTAGACCCAGATAACACTAACTTGATTCATTTCAATGTTGAGAACTATAAGTCTAGGTTACCTCATAAACTTGCTTTTCAGATCATTACGAAAGTAGTCGGAAAGAAAGTTTTTCGAACAGTACTAGATGAAGGAGCTTCGACCTCGGTTTTGTCTCTGTCTTGTTGGAAGGCTCTCGGCTCTCCCGAGCTTGTAACATCACCTATGACCCTCAAGGCCTTTGACAGATGGGGTTTCCAACCCCATGGTCTCATATCAGCTCTAGTGGTTGAGCTGGGGGAAAAACTATTTCCATTCAAGTAGAAGTGGTAGATGCCCCCTTAGAATACAACCTCCTTCTAGGAAGAAATCCGGATCGATCCTTTGAAAATTGCCGCTATTTTAGCTCTACCATCCCCAACTAATCTCCTGGAACTCCAAAGTTTGCAAGGGAAGGAAAACTTTCTCCGTTGTTTTGTGAGCAATTTCACAGAGAAAACGCGCGGTTATATGCGTCTCCTCAAGAAGAACACCCCGTTCTTCTAGGATGACCAGGCCCAACGTGCCTTTGATAATCTTAAGCACGCTCTGACTCATTCACCCGTGATACACCCTCGGGATTATTCAAAGGAATTTCTTCTGTATATTACTGCCTCCGCTACTACCATCACTATGGTTTTAGTACATGAAAATATCCACGGTCAGGAGCACATGTTTTATTATGCCAGTAAGAATCTTATGGATTCTGAAACTCGCTATTCACGTGTGGATAAGTTAGCATTGGCCATGGTCATTGCTATACAAAATTTTCATCACTACATTCTGCTCCACACTACCACTGTATTGGCAGACTAGAACCCTATGTATTACATCCTGACTCATCAGGTGCTCGGGGGCAAGTACTCCCGATGGATAGTCATACTACTGGATTTTGATCTAGAATTTGCCAAAGCCACATCAAATAAATCCTTGGTATTTTTTGAGCTCATGTGTGATCTTCCCTGTGCTTTGATGGAATCTGAGCCCAATGATTCATTTCTAGATGAATTCCTGTTCCTGATTAGCACTACCGACCCTTGGTATGGAGATTTGCTTATTTATCTCCAAACACAATGATTTCAGCCGCATTTATCCCGTGACAATCACCGCCGCATCCGTCACCACACGAAATACTACCTCATTTTGAATGATACCTTGTATAGACGTGGGATTGACTCTATTCTCTAGCGATGCCTCACCCATGAGGAGGCTGAACATGTGTTGAATGATTGCTACTCTGGAGCATGTGGCGGTCATTTATCTGAGATGGCTACAACCTAGAAAATCCTTCGCACTGGCTATTTCTGACCTTCTGTCTTCAAAGACTGTCGTGAGGCTGTTAAGAAATTCCCACCTTGTCAACACTTTCATCCTAAAAATTGCACCCATCCTACTCCACTACACCCTGTCATTGCCGTTAGCCCATTCGCCGAATGGGGGATTGACTTCATGCATTGTAATCCTACCTCAACCTGGGGGCATGGCTACATCATCATAGCCATCGACTATTTCACAAAATGGGCTGAGGCCATGCCTACATATGCGGAAGATGGTAAGACTGCCACTCTTTTCCTGTTCAATCATATCATTGCTAGATTTGGAGTCCTGCAGTCCATCGTTACTAATCACGGATCCCATTTCCGTAATCAAATGATGGAGGAACTGAGTGCCAAGCTAGGTTTGTTCCATGAAAACTCTATGCCATATTATCCACAAGCTAATGGTGAGGTAGAGGCCATTAACAAAGTTTTAAAAACTATGCTTCGTCGGATGGTTGGAGATCATAAATCCAACTACCATGTTCTTTTCTCCGATCTTTGGGATTATCGGACTTCGATGAAAACAACCACTAGTTTCACACCATTCTATCTTTTCTATGGACTCGAAGTTGTCTTACCGATTCAATGTCAGATTCCATCTTTACAACTTGTCGTTGAACTTCTCCCAGACACTTCCGCAGAGGAAGAAATATTTTTGTACTTGAATAACCTTGACGAGACTCAGAGAGACATTGCCTTGGCTAATGAGGCACATAAGAAAAGCGTCAAGGCGCAGTATGATAAATCCATCCTACCTCATGCCTTTAATGAGGGTGACCAAGTCTTGACTTATGATCAGAGATATGACAAACTAGGGAAGGGTAAGTTTGAGTCCAAGTGGTACAAACCTTTCATCATTTCTAAGGTTTTAGAGAAAGGAGCCTACGAGCTCGTTGATTATGATGGAATCCCTTTGGGGCAACCTCGCAATGGGTTGTACCTGAAAAGGTACTACGCCTAGGTCTTTCTTGGGTAGTATCTTGTATATATGTATATTGCTTGGCTTTCAGCATGCTTCTAGTATTTTCAAGATGGTTTTGAGTTTGGTGTCCGCGTCTGTTTATACCATGTTTTGGTCATGCAGATGGCTTTCTACGGCTTCGCTGATGGTGCTTGCCGCCACACCTTGAATCTCACCTCTTGCTTGGGTCCTCTATTCCCCGGCTGAAGATTTGGTCAGTTTAGGAGCGGTTTGTATAGGTCCCGCTACTAATAACATCGCCGAGTATGAAGCAGTCATCAGTCTCCTGACTGAAGCTGCCTCCCAAGATGTTCGCAATATGGTAGTCTTAATGGAATCGCAACTCATGGTTTGCCATTTAAACCATATTTACACCATTATAAACCCTGTGCTTCTCTTCCTCTTCCAGAGAGTACGTTTGTTGGAAAGATCGTTTGATACCATCACTTATAGGCATATCCCTAGGGAACATAATGTAGTTGCTGACTCATTAGCTAATTAAATCCTAGATTGGCATGTTGCCCATTCATGACATTGAAATCAAACATGGTCCATTGTAAATAAACATTTAAAGACACATAAAACTCATATAAAATGCATTTACCATTTGAGACATATAAACACCGGGTAAAGTCTGTATATATATATATATATATACGAAAAGTTTACAAAAAATAGGTCCCGAGACCTCATCTAAAGCACATAGGATTTCAGGCAAAATCACTATACAAAATCCTGAAGCTGTTAGCTTTCAGTACATATCTCATACACTAGTGATGCTCGTGGTAGCATATCACTGCCCGTGCTACTCTACGCAGCAGCCTACTGAATCGAATCGGTACACCCGATGTAGGTCTCTGATACCTCATCGTGAGGTCATCAATGGAAGTATCTGGGATATCCAAGGTCAACCTCTCCAGGTTTTCCTCTAACTCCCCAGTGATATCATCGCCCTATGGTACAAAACGGGCTCTAGCTCGCCTATCCAGTGGAGAAGCTCCTCCCGGTCGCACTGCTCCAACATCTGCATGAGAATATATAGGTCTTGTCACTTAACATAACAAATATAAAACATTAAAAACATAAAAACATTTCATCCATTTTAGGGTTTCTTGCTTCTTACCGATGTCACCCCACTGTCTGCCAGGTGGGAGTGGTAGGTCAAGATCTCTAGTGAAGTTCGTACCTGCGTAAGCATAATCCTTAACCATGAGGATCTTATTTCGGAGCCATCTGAAGAACGGGTCACCGAACTTCACCTTCCCTCTACCTGCTCCTGTACAAGCCATGATTTGGACCCACCTCAGCATACGGGGGTCCCACGCTCTCAGAATTCTGAAGAACACCTGAGGTCTCATCTGTGGAACTCACTCGAAGAAGAAGCAATCTAAAATGGAACCAAAGCCAAACTGCTCTCCCTGTCGACACTTAGTCAGCTGGTCTTTGAATATCGGAAGCATGGCTTCCGCCCAGTTGAATACTGTGGGTGCCATGGCCTCTATGGCATATAACATGTGTGCCCTAGAATCTTGGTGCACACCCTAACTCCCAGCCACCCTCTGCATAGTAAATAAGATGATCTGTATGGGCCCATCCGTCACTGCTCTGATGGGGATTTTCTTCCCCGATGTTCTCATCCCTGGAGCATAGTGACGATCTACCAGCTCTCGAGTGGTAATATACCCTCCAGGGGAACCTGTTAGTGAGATGGGGGCACCCCTCCTTGAGAGACCAGTCAGGAAGTAGATGTCCTCTACCTCCACTGTCAGAATATGGGCCCCAACCTCGAAGTACTACTGTCTCGGATTCCACATCCGCAGTATGTGCTCTAATAACCGCTCATGTGACATCATGCTTGGGATCCAGAAGAATTTCAGGTCCCCATAGTCCCGTAATGCGGCAATACAACCCGCATTCCTTTCAGCAAAAGCATCATCATTGTCATGTTTCCTTTCTTTCCATATCACCATGTTTGAGCAACAAAAACCTGCCAAAAACAATCATAGCACTCGTTAGAATCATCTCTAATCATTTAAAATCAAAAGAATGACTTATTATTGCTTGTGCTATTAGTTTGAAATCTCCATGGCCGGCACTGCCTGTGCACCTTTCGAGACAAGCGATGGCACCGCCTGTCATCTATGTTTTAGGCGCGGTTTTCGGGAGGTACCGCATATCTCGTAAGGGGTATGCGTGGTGCCCATTTTCAAGGTTTTGGGGATTTCAATACAAGCCCAAAACCCCATCAAAACTCAAAATAAATGATATGAAAAGAAAGAGTAAGGTTTTAGCTGTTACCTACAACTGACGGTGCTCAAATGTGACTGTGGGAACTCCCGGTATCAGTTGTTGAAGATCTGGCAAAGAAAGTGCTCCAAATGCTCTCCACTATGAGTAAATAGTAAAATGATTTAATTTTTTACTATTTACATGACTTGTATAGGCATTTTTGGGTCTGATATACTATAGTTTTGCTGTAAAGTTACTTTTACTTTAAAATTATCAGTCGTAATCCCTTAATGCTAGTTATGAACGCATTTAACACTTGTTTTTGAGTCGATTGCAGGATAAGATAACTATAGTAAGAAGCTTTGGGAGTTTGTTTATGACTTTTTCGCACTTCCATAAAATAGAAAAGGTCAATGAGTGTTTGTTACGACACTTTGGTCACGCTCCTTAAACCCAGTATCAAAGGTCCAAGTCTGTTTCTGATTCTTTCCAGGCTCGTAAAAAATTAACATTGTGTAAAGAAACGTCATGGAGTCTTCTTTTCACCTCTTTTTCAGTCTCCTTAAACACGAAAAGATCGTCGAGCCCATTTTCGATTCTTTCCGGGCTCGTAAAAAGTGACATTGTGTAAAGAAACCTCATGGAGTCCTCTTTAAACTCTTTTTAGGCTCCCTAAATACGAAAAGATTGTCGAGCGATCTTGTCTTCTTCACGCTCGTTAAAGCATTTGAAGAGTCGTCCGTCCGATGATAGGTTATCTCTTTTTTGGTTCAGATAGGACTATTTACAAAAAAGGAACACTCCAGCCAATCATGACTAGAAGAGTTCTCTAAGGTATGATTTTACACTTTTTCGGGCCTTAAAGACTAAATCATACGAAAAAGGACCCCTTTGGAGTCTTCTTTCGTAATTGTTT
The DNA here is from genome assembly GCA_001517045.1 of Pseudotsuga menziesii. NCBI lineage: Eukaryota > Viridiplantae > Streptophyta > Pinopsida > Pinales > Pinaceae > Pseudotsuga > Pseudotsuga menziesii. The sequence goes on along the minus strand of LPNX010312230.1, from coordinate 283,783 downwards.
AGACTCTCTAAACACGAAAGATACTGAGTTTTCTTTCATTGGACTCGTTAAATTAAACATTGAGAGATCTGTTTTGGGAATGAACCCCTCCTCTCTTAGGTTCGTAAAACATATGAGTCTGGACTTGTCTTCCGACAAGCTATATCAAGTGTTTGTTACCCTCTTTGAACTCGTAAAACCGAAAAGAGGCACTCACCGATCATGATGGGGGAAATGGGAAGGGAATCATTTTTGCAAATAAATGGCAGTAGTTTGTCATTACCTTTGAACATGGCACTTGTCTGCACATCATGTCAATCAATTGGGTATTCAGTTGATCTCCGTGAAGATCCACTTTCATGAGTCTTTCAAAAGAATGCATTGTCCTTTGTCGCATTGTGTGTTTGTCCCGTTCAGTCATGCTGCCAAGTCTTTTTGTCATGCTGCCCGATGTTCAAAGAGGATTTGAAGAAGTCTTACCTCTGCAGTCAACACAGTCTTTGTGTCAGTACTTTTGAGTCAGTTCGATGGTTACTACATTCACATCATTCCAAAACTATGTCCAATTTTCGTGTCGTCAATGTGGGACTCATCATGGCCCTCCTTCGACGAGACTATTCCCGTCGACATCAGCTCATCATCTGGGAAATAGTCTTAGAAACAAAAACTTAGTACCTTGAGATCTATATGCCTTAATGACAGATTCTCTAGCTCTCGACATAGGTTCACATCATTGACCTTTGATAGATAGAATGGACTAGGTGTTTGACATCAGGATATCTACTCACGCTCAGTAGATTGTACTAGGGTACCTTGGGAATCATTGACATTAATGGTGGTCTCCCTCGCACTTGTTAATGGTTCACATAATTGACCGGTAATCAAGTGGTTTTTACCATGTTCGACTTTAGATCATTGTAATCACATGGATAGAATCGTACCTTGTGGAAGACGAGACGAAGACCCTGGGTATTTGTTTAAAGTGCTCATTGCTTTTCCCCAGGTTGCGATGGAGTTTTGTATGTCTAGCATGGATCCACATTTGTATGGTCGTGGCTATGCTCAAATTTGCGTCTGTATGACATAGATCTACATTGTATGTCTGGTAGCTATGTCCAAGTTCGATTCCTCTATCACATGGATCTACGATGTATTCTAGTAGCCATGCTTGTTTATTCCTCCCATGGATCTGCCTTGTATCGGTCTGCAGCTATGAGTTGGCTACTTGTGTCTATGAGTCAAAATATTGATGTACTACAGATGCCTACTTGACAACATGCTCCAATCGAGGCGAAATTTTCACCTCGTAGCGACGACTTGTTCTCTCAAAGCTCTTGTTTATCGTATCCCTCTAAGACTCATGCTTTGGGGGCATCCTGTTATACCAAAATCCTGTCATCATCATGTGATAAGACCTTTGACATACCTACTTGCCCTCAATCCTAGCACTTGGAGTGGAAACCCATGTTGTTTGTCAGTCTTTCATGAAAATACTCAGCATCTCTCTTTCCCCTTTATCCATGAGCGGTACCTTGCTCGCATCGTCTATTCCTTGTTGTCCATAAGCGGTGCCACCTGAAACAGTTTCTAAATCTATATATGCACATGAAACAATTTCTTAATACTTAGTATAGTTGTACTAGCTTTAGTTATATGAAGGTACTAGCTAAATGCTGGGATGATGGGGATGGATGATTCTGGGATACTAGCTTTCCTTTCTATCGATGAAGATTACTACTGTTTTTTTATTAAGATTAAGTTATCATAAACCTTTTTTCTTTCATCCATCATCGATCTTTTATCTTAAATAGTGGATGTCCCCTTAATCTTCAATAGATGTTTCATCAATCATATGGATGATATGGGGATGGAACGGTTATACGGCTGGACTGTTTCTACGTATGTACATTTTATATGGATGAACTGTGTCTACAGAGGATTTGTTCTACAGCTGGACAAATTCTATGAATGGACGAATACTTATATATATGTAGCTTACACAGCCAGTATAGTCATTATAGTTAGTATGATAGCAACTAGTATGAGGTGTACAGAATGATGCTGATCTGATATGCTGGAGAAGATTATTACTGCAAGCATATGAAGGAATTTAAATAGACATCATATCCAAACAAGAATCCTTGCAAACACGGTTGAATACACAGATATCTGAACAATGTTGTTTTATTTATAATGCTATTTTTCCCACACTGATCTTAACATAAGGAATCAAAATAAGTTTTATTTATAATGCTATTTTTACCACGGTATTCTTAACATAAGGAACCAAAATAAGCTTTAAGGACGGCGTAATATTGATGGAAAAAGAGCTTATTGATTAATTTATTTGCTTAAAAATCACATGGACATGTGCACGGGAGCCTTCTCTGACCGGCAGGTGCCGACGGACTGGGGTTCTGGGCTCTGCCTCCGATTCCTTCTCTGCAAACTTCGGACTCAGGGGAGTTCTGAAAGATTTGGAAGAGCTAGTTCCAGAATTGGAGGTGCTAGTATCAGATTTTGGGCTGCCAATGACAGATTTTGGAGTACTCTCAGGAGTGGGAGTTAGGTTTGGAGTAGAAAATTTTTCAGGCGTTGGGATTTCTACAGGACAAGGCCGAGCCATTTTTTAGCAGAATAAAGTTACCGAAAGAAGAAATAAATAAACAAGGAATGAATGAGGTATTCGAACTGTGATTGCTTCCTTGTGAAGAGCTCCTTATATAAAAGAAATTGCAGTTAGGGTTGTATATATTAAACTGGAGAGTTGGGCGATTCGTCTTCAAGGAAGAATGGAGGGTTTTGAATTTTTTTTAATAGGGAAATGAACAGACTCTAAATCCTAATACTCCTCCAATACAATGCAGGTGAGTATAACATTGAAGTTAAATACAAAATCTAACAATTATAAAGAGAAATAAAAGACGCATATAAAATAACCATCCCAATGTCATATTCTATTTAAAAAAAAATTAAATACATTTATTTTCTTTCTTAACAAATTAGAATTTATTAAGCTCGTGTGGTGACTAGGTCCGGGGCCCGCACTTAACTGCCTGCCTACGTTTTTACTCCCGTTAAAACCTATCTTTCTAAATCAAAATTGTTCTATGGCATGGCAGTGAGCCAGATTAATAAATAAAAAAAAAAATTTAATTTATGAACTCACACTAATTTAATTTTTGGGGATGTCCTCTTTCTCCTTATCTGTTTCTGCTCATTGCTGAAGGACTAAGGAGGACCATCAAGCAGGTTATAGCTCAAAAAAAATTAGAATACTAAAGACGGTGATTAGAATAACATGGATTTTATCTAACATGATTGTAGATATGGAGTGGTTATGTCCATGGGGGTGATAATTAACGACAACATAACTTTGACTCTTAATGTTCTATACATTTGTAATAACAACTCAAGGGAGTATAAACAATGTCGATAATGTCATAATTAAGGGGAAAAAAGATGACGTGTTTCACATTTACAAGCTATCATCATGAAATTTTTTTTGTCATCGGTTTTAGAGTACACGGAACACATGCAGATTTAAAACCATTTTAAAAAAATCCACGAAATCAATTCACATAGCTAATTGGTTGGTCGATGAGAATATATCTAATGATTCATCTTGGATAGCTTGAATGGATTTAAAGGCTCATATTGGAGAACAACGTATTCTCCTTGAATGAAGCTTTTACACATGAATACATTTATCATAATTTAAAGATTCGTCTTGAATGGATCTAAAGGTTCATCTTGGAGAATATTCTCTTTGAATGAAGCTTTTACACATCAATACATTTATCATATTTCAATGCATCATAATGTTCAATATTTTCTTATAATTAAGCATATCAATTTGAATATTTTAAAGTCAGGTCAACTTTGGAATAGCACGAATACACTAATAGAGTTGGAGAACCATTGGTGAGCCCTTGAATACAATGAATCAAATGCACATTCCAACAAACACAAGAAAATAGGGGATAACAATTTTGGGAAGAACTACTAAAATTCCTAGTCATAAACCCTTTTAAGTGACAACAAGGGTTTTGGTGTGTTGAAGGATGAGTTTGTAGTATGCCCAAGACTAGCTAGAAGGTTTGGCAGTGGATTGAAAGTTTATTGGAGGGTTTGATGACATGGTAGACATTCGGTCACATTTAAGCAACGAGCTGGAAATGCTATTGGACCCATGTGAGGATGTGATTTGGGAGAAAGTGGGTTTATTTCACTCAGATGTAGGATTTATCCAGTTCTTGTAACAAGCGCATGAAGCTCAAGACACGGATGTGCATTAAGGGAAGTTGTCAGTCGATGTTAGTGATGAGACACATAATGTCCCAAATGGGTAGCTTGGTGGTGCTGTACAGCTTGTGGATGAGACTTTCAAGTGGGAGGCAAGCGTAGGTACTTCTTTGAGTGTGCATGTGTTTAATGTGGATTTCATTGCTAAGGCGGTTGATGTAGGGAGGTTTGATCTAGAGCATTCTAGTTTTTGCGCTGAGGAATCCAAGGATAATAGATCCTTTGAAGACTCAAACCCTAAACTTGCAAGGGAATATTTTGGAACTCTGAATCAAGTGATAGGGAGAAAACAAGCAGGACCTTGTCAGAGTATAGTTTGGAAAGTCTGTTCCAATAGACATAAAATGGTTCTAGGTAGAGATTGGGGCTATAGGAAGTTACCAATCTCACATTATTTATGTAAGTGGGTAAATTTGGTTGTTGGTTGAATTGGAAGGATATTGGTATATGGGATATTGAAAATTGAGACCCAATCCTGGGATAATTCCCTTTTATTTCTATTTTACTCAAGGGGTGGTATTGTTTTAAGTTCAAGGTTGAGGAAGATGCCTCAAATATATTATATGGGATTTGGTTATGCAGTAAAGGAAGCTTAATGCTTAATAGATGGTGCCATTATTTTGATATGACAAAATAAAGAATTCGATTTTATCATATATGGGTACTTTTTCTCGGTTTTCTGCTAGAGTTTTTGAATTAAGATGTTTTCGTAGTTGTTGGGAATGAGATTGGTCAGTTCCTTGATGTTGAAAATATTTCACTTAATGGTGAAGACAAGCATATTGGCAGGGTTTTGGTTGAGATTGGCATTCACCAAGGGTTACTGGATGAAATAGAAATTGAATGGTGGGGGAAGTCACATGTCCAAAAACTAGACTATTGTGGCATCCTTTTTAGATGTTCTCTATGCCAATAGATAGGTCACTTGAGAAAAAGTCATCTTGGAGGAAACCTGGGAATTATAGTGGAAAAGAGGGTGAGTCTAAATCCCTTATTTAGGATTTATTCGATTCAGAAAAGGTTTTGGAATCGAGTAATAGTACCTTGATCTAAGATATCCATCATTCTTTTCATCCAACATCCCGTCCTCCAAAGACGAACCAAATATTGATGGGCAAGTTACAAGAGCTCTCTCCTTGTTTAAATCTTTGAATGAATTGGAATTCTTAGGTTTCAGAAAGAATATTGGTGTTGGAATCAATAGAAAATAAAAAAATTCCAATGATTAGTAAGATTGGTGGAGCTCCCAAGGAGATGCATGAAAACATCTCTCTAGATATTCCTAAAAATTCCCCTCACTATTATGAATACCTAAGGCATATTGATATCCATTCCAAGGATGTTTTTGAACCTTTTTCAAATAGTTCAGGTTTGGAGGTGGTGGGATTGTCGCCGAGAAAATTTAATGCACATACAAATGAAGGATTTAGGACCATCTTTGTTTGGTGAAGTCCTTGTGGATGTCGATTCTTTTGATGAGAAGTTAATTCCTAAAAATGACAAAATGGGTGAAGGGTTTTGTACATTATGGATTGGTGTAAAGGGTATTAAGCTCAGTTGTTGAACATTCCCAATTAGATGTTTAGGTGATCACTACCCTTATCCCTTTCCTACACGTGCGTTCTAAAAATACCCCCCCCCCGCCTACAGGTATTCTCGGGGACTTCTCCAAAAAATGCTGAGAATTTAAAGGGTAATAGCTCCAGGAAAGAAGGACTAACATTCACAATTATTTGAAATGGTTTGGTTTCAACACACAATCATGGGATATTTTATCAAAAAGGTGCTGTGAAAGGGGGTTTGGGAACAAATTTTTCACTAGTGAAAACTAGAAAGACGAAAAAAGTGATGGAGGATAACACTGCCAAGGATTTTCATATTGAAAATATCTCTAGTGAACCTATGGAACTTAGAGTGTAGAAATCCATGGCTCGGGAAAAAAATGATCATATTATACTTGAATGTAAGGAGAGTGGGAGGGAATCCAAAATTTGTATCCCTTCGTAGACTGTTAGAGATGGTTCATCTGGATGTTATATTCATTCAAGAAACTATGGTGTGTGGATTGAAAGCTAAATATATTTTTGCTAAGTCTCTCAAGTACTGGGAAATGTGTTTAGTGGATGAAGTTGGTCAAATAGGGTGACTTATTTTGGCATGGAACCCTTTGAAGACTAATTCTACTCCTTTCTTAACTTCTACAAGGATCCTATTGGAAGGGGGTTCAAGGGATTTCAAATAGAAGCTAAATTGGTGAATTGTTATGGTCTATATTCAAACAAGAAAGAGTTTTCAAATGAGGTTGTGGAGGATGGGATATTAAACTATCCAAATTTGATATTTGGGGGTGGTCTAAATAGAACCATGTCAACTAGAGATTGACCTTCTAGCGAACTACTTCAGCCAAGAAGCTAAATTAATTGATGTTGTGCCAATATATTTTCTCCCTACTTGGATGAATGGTCAGTTGGGTGATGAAGGGGTTGTCAAAAGTTCGTTAGGTTTTTCATTTCTGAATATTTTTTTGGTTATATGGACATATTTCAGTCTTGGGTGGTAAATACTAGGTTATCATATCATATGTATGATTGTTCTTTAGTTGGAAGATGGTGTAGACAAAAACAATTATCCTTTTAAATTTAATCATGTATGGAATAAGGAGAAGGAATTCACAAACTTGATTAAAGAGCATTGGGGCTCGATGGTTTAAAGGGAGGACGTTTCTACAATGCAATCCTTGGTAAATAAACTTAAAGAATTAAAACTAGTGGTGATTAAATGAGAAAAGGAAAAAAAAAGATCTAAAGGAAGAATTGCTTAACATTGAAGGGAAAAATGAAGGTTTTTTCTTACAAAATGTGATAGGCACATTGTCGGAGCATGATAGAAATTTGGTGACTTCATTAGAAGAGAGGAGACTTGAAATTTTGAAAGTTGAAGAGGAAACACAGTGTCTAAAAAGTCAGGCTATTTGGATTGCTTAAGGGGATCAGATTACTAGTTTCTTCCACAGATTTATTGATCATAAAAGGATCTCAAATACAATATGGGATTTATATAATGATGAAGGAAGACTATCAGATCAAAAGAAACTAGAAGATGCAGTTGTCGGTCATTTTTTGAATATTTTCTAGGATCCATGGAATCTTTCAATTGTTAATCAAATGAAAGTTATTGAATGCTATCGTAGATTCTTCTCTAGCAAGGCTGGTAAGAGTTAATCTTGTTTCTATGGAGTAAATTAAAAATATGTTATCAGGTTTTGCTAAATTGAAGAGTCGCAACCTAGATGGGTAGACTGTCGAGTTCTTTTTGGAGTGCTTTGAAATGTTATGTCTTGATCTACTATATGATATTGAGAATTCAAGGGTCCAGGGAAAAGTAGTTCAAGCATTGAATGCCACTTTTATAACTTTGATCCCATAAATATCTAATCCTAAACCATTCAATGATTTAGACCCATATCTTTGCGCAATTTGGTTTATAAAATCATTTCTAAGGTGATAACAAATAGAATTAAGCCTATGTTATCAAATTTCATATCTAAGGAACACTTTGTTTTTCAGACAATCACTAGATATTTGATGTTATTGGTGTTGCACAAGAGTGCATCCACATTATTAAGGTAAAAATGATGAAATCCTTGGTTCTTAAACTTGATTTGGTTAAGGCATATGATCAGGTTAGTTGGGGTTTTCTTAGATTTGTCCTTTATTGGTCTCAGTTTGGAAGCAACAAACTAGATAATGGGTTCTGCCTCCTATACAAATTTTGTGGTACTTGTTAATGGTGTTCCAACAAAACTATTTCAAAGCTCCAGAGGTCTCAGTTAAAGTTGTATCTTGTCTCCTCTACTATTCCTATTAATTTTTAAAGGCTTAAGCAAATTGATAGAAAATTTGAAGGTGGAAGGAAGACTTGAAGGGGTTAAAATATCCTTTATTATTAGAATCACTCATTTACTATTTGTAGATGATGTGTAATTGTTCAGTAGAGGTACTCTGGGGGAATTCCAAATATACAAGGAAATTTTGGAATAGTTTTGTGATGCTACAAGTATGGCTACAAGTGGAACAAAATCTCATATCATGGAAAATGTTGTTGAGGAGGAAACATTATCTCAAATTAGTGACTTATTTCCTTATCAAACAGATCCTCTTGATTCTGGTATGAAGTATCTATGCTATTTTTTGAATCCAAACAATTATTTAGCATAGGACTGGATGTGGATTTTGAAAAAAGTTGAGAAAATGATAGGAAATTGGTGCTATAAATGGCTTCATTGGGTGGGAGATTAATCCTAGTGAATGTTGTCCTTGAGAATATATCGATTTACTGGTTATCCTTGGGAAATATTCCAAAATCTATATTGGACAAGATCATAAAAATATATTTTAGCTTCCTTAGGTATGGAAGTACAAACAAAAGGAATGAATCCACTTGATGAGTTGGGAAAGACTAGCCAGACCCAAGAAAATTGGCAGATTAGGAATTAAAAATATTTCATTTTGGTCAAGCTTTAGTTTCCAAAAGTCTTTCAAGGAGTTTATTTTCAGCTAGCATCTGGAGTATGGTTATCAAAGAAAAATATTTGCAACATGGGTTGGTTTTTTACTGGTTAGGATTAAAAAATAAGAAAGCAAAAGTAGCATCAAACTTTTGGAATTGTTTGATTAGTGCTTATCATATTTTGGGGGAATTGTTGGCTTGGAAACCAAGAAACAGTTATTGTATTAGAGTAGGGGAGGATCCTTACATTGGTGGAGTGGGATTTTAAAAATTATCTATTGTTCTTGTAAATACTCTTCGATAAAAAGGGATGCAATTTCTAGCTCATGTGGAAGTAATTGAAGCTTGAAATGGGGGTCGCTAGAGATGGAAAAAGGCTAATGAATTGGAGTTGCAAGGGACTTTTGAAGTATAGTGGAATAAATATATAGTTGGTCTTCAACGAGGGGGTGTTCATCTCTTAGATGAATAATATACTATTATATGTTCATGGAATGAAAAGAATGGAGAGGTAACTGCTAAACTTGCCTAGAACGAAATCTTATTTTCAACTCTAGAAGTTGATCAAAACTAGTGTTTTTTTTTTAATCTTTGGAAATGACATGTAGCATTAAAAATAAAACTTTTATGTTGGCTTGCTCTGGAAAATAGGATATTAACTTGGGATATTTTTTGACAAGGGGGTTTAGGGCCTTAATATGTGTATCATGTGTGACGATGAAGTAGAAACTATTGATCATTTGATGATTTATTGATCTTTTAGAAAATTGGTTTCGCAAGAGTTTAAAAAAGAATTCAATATTTTTCAAACCTAGGTTTTTTAGTCTTTAAAACTTAGTTTTCATAATTGCATTGTTGAAGCAAATATTTGGAGAGAGATACCTTGTTTTTTCTATTGGGAAATATGGAAACATATGAATGAATTTTTATTTGAAGCAAGCCAAAAGAAAGCTATGAAAATCACCCTCAATGTTGGTGGAGCGTATGGATAAATACATAAATAGAAGGGAGAAAGTTAAGAGAGAGTTGTTAAAGCTCCTTAGTTTTCAAATAACTATCCAATAGGTTACTTTGATGGTGCTTCTCACGATAATGGATCAAGATGTGGAGATGATGTTTATCTAAAAATGAGTGATTCATATGTTTTTTAACTCAAAATGGCAAGGGTACCAATACTCGTGGGGAATTACTTGCACTTTGGGGGATTCTTTACTTTTCTCTATCTAAACATTTTGTTCACTTCCAGGTAATTGGAGACTCCAAAGTGATTATATCTTGGGATCTTCAGAAATGTCAGGTGAATGTGCTTGTGCTTGAAGGGTGGAAGAAAAAATAAGAAGGCTTCAGGAAAAATTTGCAAAGATAAACTTTCAACTTATTTACACAGAATACAATGGGGAAGCATATATGATTTCCAAGCAAACATTGCATTTGAATTAAGGTTTTATTCATTTTGAGTATATATGTGGTACTAATGTGCTCTTAGCGAGCACTCTTTCTTTATTTTGAAATAGGGTTGTAATTCAGTGGGTCTTTCGTAAAATATAGCATTAAAAAGGTTGTTTCAGTTTAAATATGCTTCAAAAGTTTGTTTCCTTCTTGTTAAAAGTCTTTTTAGTATTCATACTTTTGTTAAATGCAGGTTTTGTCTAAGCTTTCATGTAATTTGAATCATATATGAGATGGATTTTGTGTTCTATGTCTTATAGGTAAGTTTTAGGTAAGAGTTTGGATCCTAGTCATGTTTCTAGGCTATTTTCTAAGGGAAGAGGGAACTTTTTTTTATAGCAAGATGTATTTTAAAAAATAACATTCATTCCTAACAAATAATAAAAAAATAAAATTTTAATTATTCCACCAAAATAAATGTCTACTAGAAAAACAACCTAATATGGGGGGGGATGTTGTAACATTCGTTCGTAACAAAACAATAAAAAAATAAAATTTGAATTATGCACCAAAATAAATGTCGGCCATAAAAACAACCTAATATGGGGGAGATGTTGTCATGTTCCTACCTAACAAAACAATAAAAAATTAAAAATTTAATAATTCGCCAAAAAGAATATCAGCAATAAAAACCCAATATTGCAAGATGTATTTTAAAAAATAACATTCATTCCTAACAAATAATAAAAAATAAAAATTTTAATTATTCTGCCAAAATAAATGTATACCAGAAAAACAACCTAATATGGGGGGGATGTTGTAACATTCGTTTGTAACAAAATAATAAAAAAACAAAATTTTTAATTATGCGCCAAAATAAATGTCGGCCATAAAAACAACCTAATATGGGGGAGATGTTGTCATGTTCCTACCTAACAAAACAACACAAAATTAAAAATTTAATAATTCGCCAAAAAAATATCAGCAAAAAAAAACCCAATATGGGGGAGACGTTGTAATGTTCCTAGCTAACAAAATAATAAAAAATAATAAAAATTAATTATCCGCAAAAAAATGTTGCCCTTGCACATGATTTTAAAACCATGTGCAAGGAATTCTAAACAAACCATGGTTTTATTGTACATGGTTTAGGAGGGCCTTGCAAATGGTCTTAAAACCATGTTCAAGGCATCCTAAACAACCCAGGGTTTTATTATACATGATTTAGGAGGGACTTGCAAATGATTGTAAAACCATGTGTAAGGCCTCCTAAACCCATGGTTTTATTGTATATGGTTTAGGAGGGCCTTGCACATGGTTTTAAATCCATGTATGCAGGAGAAGTTTTGAATACTAATATACTTTAATTTATGCAATACCTGAGAATCACACCTAGGGTGTATTTGAATACTATAAAAGATAGCATATTAACATTATCTTAGATCCTCACTTGAAATTATATTTAGGATAGTATTAAAATGTATGTAATCTCTAAGTTCGAAACAATTTAATGTTTGCATTTAGGATAATATTGCAAGGTTTTAAATAATGGTTTTTAAAATATGGGACTACGAAATATAACTACTAAAATATGGTTTTTTAATAGTTAACCATTTATAAAAAAATGTATTTAAATAAGGTTTTTTCAATTATATTTTAAATAAGGTTTTTAAAATATAATTGAAAATATAGTCAATTTATGAAATAGTATAATATTATAATGTTTTAAAAAGTTTAATATTTTAATAATTATAATGTTTTAATAATTTAAATAGTAAAAATGTTTTTAAATAAGGTTTTTTTTAATATAATTGTAAATATAATCAAATTGGAAACTGTCATATTTGAAAATATATTGAATTTTCATTAACATGTACAATGTGTTTTTTCCTTGCATAGGTTTCAGCGTATGGTGTATTAATATTAATGCATAAATTTCAATGTAGATTTCATAGTTGTATAAATTTCAATGTAGTCATTAATGCATGGATGAATAGATTTCATGGATACATAAATTTCAGTGTAGATGTTAATGCAACATTTTTTATACAGAGTTTGGCTTAAAAATGGAAGATGTGCATGCAGAAGATGTTATGAGACAAAAAAGAGAAGAACAAAAAAAACGAAATGCAGAACAACAAAGAGCATATCAAGGAATGAAATCTAATGAAATGACAACAAAAGAAGGAGAATAAAATAAAAATAAAAAGCAGATCAACAAAAAGAATATCAAAAAAGAAAGTTAGATGAAATGACAGCAGAAGAACGAGAAGAAGAAATGAAACGAAATGCAGATCGACAAAAAGAATATCAAAAAATAAAGTTAGACGAATTGACAATAGAAGAATGAGAAGAACAAAGAAAATGAAACGTTGACCGACAAAGAGCATATCGAGAAAGATAGTTTAATAAATTGGAAGAACAAAGAAAATGAAACGTTGACCGACAAAGAGCATATCGAGAAAGAAATTTGAAGCAATTGGAAGAACAAAGAAATCAAATTGTAGAACAATAAAGAAATCTAAATGTAGAATGACAAATACAATATTCAAGCAATATACCCGTAGAACCAACTATAGGATATGCTCAACATGCAATGGTCACAGAGTGACATGATGCCGACATGGTCCAATTTCAAGCAATTCCAATTACTAATATGGTCTGAGTTACAACAATTCTAATTACTAATATGGTCCAATTTCAAGTAGTTCCAATTTTAGATTTAATGTCTTTAGAGTTCTTAGTCAAATAAGTTGATTTTGCGTCAATTTACTTCATGTCAGAATCTGTGGCCATAAATTCCACGATGTTGCCCTAGTTCTCTTGCAAATGTGATGAAAATATATTGGGATGCAAATCCTGATAAGAGACCATAGATGGATGAGGTTGTTAAAATGTTAGAGAAAATAGATACCAATAAAGGTGGAGGAATGATCCCTCTTCATCAACTTTAGGGTTGTTTATGCTTTTTCAAGCACCGTGGTCCTTAACTTAAATGCTTAGAAACAAGTTAGAAAGGCTTAGTATGAAATTTACACCAAATATATGGTATGGAATTTACACCAATATCTTGAGTTAAAGTTTTGGTACGTCTATGATTTCAACCTCCCTTCTCATGTGAAAAAATGTCAAAACTACCAGGTGTGAAGAGAAGAAAAGATGAAGAAGACCGATTGAGAATGATATCTGTGTTTTCAACTTAACCTATTCCTTACAATATGATAACCATCAAATATATATAATTACATAATGACGATCAAACTCCAATTTTGTGTCACCGCCCACTACTGGAACCAACCTAGATCCAAATCCTACGCTCTATCAAGCATCGAGAGGGATCAAATCTCTCGAGATACAAGCCTCTTCTCAGGTTTTTCACTTGAGGAGTTATTCGGGGAGAGGTTCACACCTCGAGAGATTTGATCCCTCTCGGTGCTTGATAGAGCCTAGGATTTGGATCTAGGCTAGTATACTATTATTTGTAATTTCTATGCGATGTTTTAAAATTTGTTTTGGGTTTGTAGATGTTATCTTTGTAATTATGTATTTTATTTTATTTTATTGTGATAGTATATTACTATGTTGGGATTTTATTTTAAATTTTTTTTTAGTAATGTGCATGTGTATAATAACATTAATGCTGATCAAGTGTGTTGTAAACAATCTATCATACAACATAATTGTGAGATAGATGGTTTATAAGGCATTAATTATCTCAAAATATTTATCGGTTCAAACATTGACTTTCATTTACAAGTCTCCAAGTTGATATGATAACATCCTCCCTCACTCGGATACCAATATAATTAATGGTTTCATTGTCATGCCTTATTAATTGAATTTGGGTGTGGTTGTCATGTATATGATGTCACATGTTATCTTGCTCCAATGAAGATATTTCCATTTGTTAGTATTTTGTTCCATGTTAATACTCATCTTCTCAATATTGTGACGTATTCCTCATATTCCTATATTAATCTTTTGTTCCACATGTATACTCATTTTCTCAATAATATATATATATATATATATATATATATATTAGTAGAAAAAAACGAAAGAAAATAAAAAATTACATCAATAGTTCGATCAATTGAGAACTGATCACCCATACAAAAACTGGGTTGCAACATCTAAACAACCATCACAAGGAGTCACAAAAAAACAAGACATATGCCAAGCTTTTACAAATTAAATAACAAGCAACAAAAATGTTGATATCGGTACTATAAAAACCCAATTACAATTGAAAAAAAATTAAGGAGGCACTACTTTCCAAGGAGTTATAAACAAACTCCTCCCAATAGAGAATTCCTTCCTCCCCTTCTAGAGCCTTTTTTTATAAAGTGTCAGCTACCACATTTTGTTCTCAATAGATATGCTTAATGCTAATATTTTTTAAAGTAGTAAATAGTACTTTGGCCCTCAAGCACCAATTATGGAGAGCAACCACTTGTAAATTGAAAATATTGTTTTCCAACATGACTATCACCATTGAGTCCCCAAAATATTTTATGGAATCAATCCCAAAAATTGAAGCCAGGCTGCAAATACACCACAAGGCCCAACAACTCAGCCTTAGTATTAGTATTGTTCCCACAATACATTTTAAGTTTGAAGTAGTGTTCCTTGTTTATCCAGAGAACCATCCCTGCAGCACAAACTCCCACCTGAGCTACACCATTGAAAAAACTTGTAGCTTCCTAAGATATAGGACAATCAACCACCTTTCTAACTTTTGATCTTGTAACTTCTACTACAAAATATTCTTTATATAGGCCAACTATCCACATACAAACATAATCAATGTTCATTTTTTATCTTTGAAAATGATAGCATTTCTTGTTTCCATAATCCCTAGGAAATGAAAGCATGTAAAGTGTTGTGTTCAGTGCAATTGTTGTACCAACAAAGATTTATTTTTTTCAAAATAATGCCCACCTCGGGTCTGATGTATGTTTAGTGAATAACAAACCTTTTTCCAAACAAGTTTTGTTACCTAGCAATTAACAAAAATATGTTCAACAATTTCACTATTATCTTTGCATAAAAAGCACATACTTGGCCCAATCCACCCTCTATGCATAAGATTATCCCATGTATTCAAGCAGTTTTCAAAGGATAACCATAAAAAATATTTAATCTTTGTAGGTACATATGAGCTTCATAATTTTTTGCACCACCATCTCAAGATCGAATATGTATGATCTTAAGCAATCATCACATATGCATCCTTTGCCGAAATATAACCTGTATCGACATTGTAAGTCCAAATGAGAGTATCTTCGCAAGTATTGAACCTGATACCAATAGAATTAAGTTGAGCAATATAACAGTCCCATTACTTAGCCCAACAACTACTAAATCCAAGACAGTGGCATAGTAAGCCAATAAGAATCAGAAGGTTGGATCCAGGTAGGTCATTTTATGTGTTCCAAAGTGAAGAAATCCATTTCAGCAAGACAATCTAGAATGAATGGATATTTTTGATAATTCTCCTCCATCCCTATAATCGGGTCAATACCAATCAACACATTAGATACCAATCCTACATTCCAATTAAGTCCTCTACCTAGCCACATGTAAGCTTTTATAAAACCCGACCATAAGTTTAACGAATTTCTAGTGGATTTTACCGGTTTCCTAATCCATTCCAAAATGTTTCCTTTAATATACTTTCCATGGAGGAATTCACTCCACAATCCTCTACCAAAATGTCCTTGCCAAAGGATCTTTAACATAAAGTTGTATTGAACCAGTAGATGTTCTTTATATCCCAGCCTCCCCAAATTTTTGGCTTAGCCAATATTTCCCAACTAGCCATCTGTATCTTACCCCCCTCTGCATTTCCCGACCAAAGAAAATTAAACATAATTCCGTGAATCATTCCAAGAATGGTCCTAGGAATCTATGCCAGAGAGAGCCATTATACAGGGATACTAGTCAAAACAACTTTTGTTAAACAAATGTTACTTCAGAAAATACTCTATTGTATCCCTACTTTGGGAGATGTCCTTAATGTAATTGGTCATGTAAAAGTCTTGAGGTAAAACCTTTAATGTAAGTTGGGTCAATAGTACCCACAAGAATATTATATAAATGTTATTTTGAGTCTCCCTAGGTATGTTGGCTCTGTTTTAGAGCAACATGCCGACCTAGTTGAGTTAATATGTCACTCACTTGATGAGTATAAATAGGTGAGGCACCTCCCTCATTTAGACACATCTCACACACAAGTAAGTGTGCAAGAGAGAGAGTGAAGAGGATCACTGGAAAGAGGAAGTTACTAGTGTTAGATTTTTTATCAATTAGACAATATGATCTTAGGATCTTATCTGAGAGAATAACATGCACAACAATCAATCACAAGAGACAATAGACACAAATATTTTCCTCGGGGAAACCATAAAGGAGAAAACCCTGCAACTTCCTCAGAGATAGAATGAGCACCAATGGCAGCAGTAAAACCCAAAGACATAAAGATGATCTCCAACAGTTGTTCTCTCTCTCTCTCACTTGTGTGAGCTCCTCTTCTCTCACCTATGCGCTATAGCTAGGTGAGTGTGTGTGATAAATAGAGAGGCTCACTCTCTATTTATACTAGTTTCCGACTTGACAATTACTTACCAGGGCCGACTTCTCTAGGAGAGTCTAATAACCCTAGTGCCCCACAACTGTGGGGACTTTGCCCCCCGATCAATAAGGAGGGTTAACCTCTATGACTTTACATGACTTGGTTACATTAATGATTCTCCTGATAGGAACATCAGGCACCAAAGAAATACAATATATGAAATATACAAGTGAATACATTCCGAAGTTACAAATACATCAACACTCCCTCTTAACTAGGAAGGTATTATCTTGACATAATTCATCAGCACAAGTCTTCGTCACTGGATCATTCATCAAAGATGGATCATCATCAAAGTTGTATCATCACTGGATCGTCATCATCATCACTGCTCCACCTGTCTCGATCAAATGGTGCTATATCTCAATTCTACTCGTCACAGGAAGTTCTATAGAGCCAACCCTTTTTCATGTTGGTTGTAAGCCTATCCTCCATGTAGGCCTTCATCTTATTCGACACTTATATCTAACCATGGGAGGAACACATCTAGCATCAATGTCAAAAAGGCCCGCCCAACACTTATATATGACCATGGGAGGAACACGTCCAACATCCATGTCAAAAAGGCCCATCACTCACATCATACCATGGGAAGAACACATCCAACATCCATGTCAAAAAGGCTCACTCAACACTTACATCCATCAGCATGGTAGGACACATCTACTACCATTTGGGAAAGGCTCTACACTTACATTTGACCATGGGAGGAACACATCCAACATCCATGTCAAAAGGGCTCTACACTTACATATGACCATGGGAGGAACACATCCAGCATCCATGTCATAAGGGCTCTACACCTACATCTGACCATGTGAGGAACATATCCAACATCCATGTTAGAAGGGATCTGCACTTATATCTGACCATGGGAGGAACACATCCAACATCCATGTCAGAAGGGCTCTACACTTACATCTAACCATGGGAGGAATGCATCCAGCATCCATGTCGAAAGGGATCTACAATTACATCTGACCATGGGAGGAACACATCCAGCATCCATGTCAGAAGGGCTCTACACTTACATCTGACCATGGGGGGAACACATCCAGCATCCATGTCAGAAGGGATATACACTTACATCTGACCATGGGAGGAACCAATCCTACCACCATGTCAGAAAGGCATATAGACTCATCACTTCCCCTTGGAAGGAACCTCGATCTGGAGAACACCAAGATTCTCCCTAAATTATTCAAACTTCACTCTGGCCAATGGCTTGGTCAACACATCAACTATCTGCTCATCCGTTGCAACATACTGAAGATTCACTGCTCCTCTCTGTACCATATCCTTGATATAGTGATATTTTATCTCGATATGCTTCAACTTGTCATGGAACACCGAGTTCTTCGACAACTTCACACAACTCTGGTTGTCGCAATATATACAAGTAGCATCCAATTGGAGATCAATCAAATCAGATAGTAGCTTCCTCAACCACACTATCTCACAAATAGTCAAACAAGCTATGACATACTCTGCTTTGGCTGTACTCAGTGCCATGTAGGATTGCTTCCTGCTAAACCAAGAGACCACACCCGATCTCATACTGAAGCAGCACCCTGAAGTGCTCTTCCTATCAATGGCACTGCCTACCCAATCTAAATCCACATAACCTTCCAGGTTAATCTTTTGATTTTCCTTATACTTGAGCCCGTAATCAACTGTACCCTTCAGGTACCTTAGAATATGCTTTGCAGTAATGAGGTGAACATGTCTCGAATCCATTAGGAACTGGCTCAATGTGTTCATAGCAAAGAAAATATTTGGTCTTGTATTCATCAAGTACATCAAGGACCCAATCATCTGATGATACATCGTAACATCAATCGACTCTGATGAAGCATCACTTAACAGCTTCAGGTTCGATGCCATAGGTGTGGTCATGGCCATGCACTCCATCATCCCGAACTTCTTCAGGATCTCTACTGCATACTTCCCTTGTCCTAGGGAGATTCCATCTGCATTCTGCCACACCTCCATGCCTAGAAAGTAGTGCATCATATCCAAGTCCTTCATCTCAAACTTGGCAGAAATTCTCCTTCTTGCAACTTTAATGAGTTCCTCTTTTCTGTCAGGAACAAGTCATCAACATATAACAGGAGCATCACTGGTCTTCCGCATTCAACCTTGAATTAAAGGTTAGAATCATCTTTATTCTTAGAAAATCCTAGAGCCATCAATAAGATTTCCATCATGTCGTACCATGTCGAATATCAGGATCTTCTACAGTCACTCCCTCTGAAGTGGAGCATCCTTCTCCCTTTGCCTTTCGTGCTCTATGCATTGAAACATTTTTTACTGGAGTGACAAGTAGCTTCCTCTGCTACTAATATTCTATGTATCCATCTAGGGTCACTGGATACCAAGATCCTCTATCTTGAAAACTTTCTTCTTGCACCCATATGTGATATTGTCATCCTCTATAGGATTTCATCTTCAACCTTGTAGCAAAGGTTAAGATCTTCATTACTCTAGGTGATCTTCAAGCTCCTCATGTATGGGTTATCCCATGGCTATCTTCTAAGCTCGTACAAGGCCTTCTTTAATTTGCACACATGTGTCTGCATGTCATGTGTCTTAACTTATAGTGGCTACAAATGTCTCTTCGTATTCTATACCTTCTTTCCATGAGAAACCTTGTGCTACAAATCTTGCCTTGTATCCCATGATGTTTCCATCTACTACATGTTGGATCTTGCAGATCCATATGGAATATACTACATACTTCTCTTTACGTCTCGATACCGCATCCTAGACATCATTCTTCTTGAACTGGTACTCTCCTTCCATTTATTCTTGGCTACTTCTTCATAGCTGGAAGGCTTTGCATCAATGATGTTACTCAATAGTGTCACATAACGACATTGTGTCTGAGACCTCTTTCTTTCTTTTAAATTATCGTCATATTATTCTTCATCTTGGATTATTTCTCGAATTGTCATCACTTGTTCTTCGGAACAAGTCTCATCCTTCTTTTCTTGTAGGCGATTGTACGTGATATTTCCTACAAGTCAAATGCATTAGTTGTATGGTTAGGAACATTTCATAAGGCATATTCATAATGACAAATTGTTATGCATAAAGATCTAATAATGCAACTATTTTAGCCAGTACAACATTCATCCATATCTCACGGAAACTTTCTAGATGCCTTCCATCTCTACCATGACATCATTGATATTGTGCACTAATCCAATATGTCAGCAAAGAGGTTTCATTCTAGATAAGTAGCAATGGAGATTTGTATATCACCATGAGATACTTACCCATCACATGCATATTAGTAGTATACTATCATTAATGCAAACATTCTATCATGCATAACACATCAACTGAATATAAACAAATGCATAACAAAACAATATCATGAAATGACAATTGAATACTTATCTTAATTTTTTTCATGGGTAGACTCCTTCTTTCAGCTTCATCATCTTCTTCATTCATAACAACACCATTTCTTATCCAAATTATAAGATGGATAAGAGTTCTTCAAGAATTGAGTCCTTCATATTCCTCCTCGCTT
Source organism: Pseudotsuga menziesii (assembly GCA_001517045.1). Taxonomy (NCBI): domain Eukaryota; kingdom Viridiplantae; phylum Streptophyta; class Pinopsida; order Pinales; family Pinaceae; genus Pseudotsuga; species Pseudotsuga menziesii. Next base: position 263,429 of record LPNX010312230.1, on the reverse strand, counting down.
GAGGGATATTCTTTGAATCGTGAGAGCTAGATCTTCAGTTGCTCCCATCTTCTTTTCTCTTATTATGAGTCGAGCTTCATCTTATGTGTGTTCTTCCCAGAGTCTGCTGAAGGTAATCACTTCCTTCTGGAACACATTCCTCAAATGAATGAATCCCATGATCCTAGGAGTCCATTCAAGGTGGTTATCATAATTTCTATATTCTCTACTTCTTCATCCACTGCTTCAAGTTGTTCTTTGATTTGAGAGACCCTTGTAAAGTATGACTGTATGGTCTCTGCATTCTAGATCTTTACATTCTTCAACTGGTTTCTCAAATTCATATTTTGATTTATTTTCTTCCCTTCAAATATCTTGGTCAAGGAATCAACCATCTCTTTAGATGTCTTTAGGGAAGACACTTGTGGTATAAGGTGATCCCTGATTGAGTCAGCAATGATCTTCTTGGCCTTGGCCAATTTCTTCTTGTGTAAGGCTTTAGCCTCATCTTCCTCTGAAACTAGAACCTCTCCACTTATGTAGGTGTCCAATTCATTTCCTTCAGGAACCAGTGAAAAATTATACTTCCATGCTCGAAATTTTTCAGCTTCATCAATATTTTCATCAAGCTGGTGTGATAGGTCATTTTGAAATGATAACCTCAAATGTAAATAGCAAAAGATTAGATCTTACCGATTTGAGGTGTCCGTCCTGGTTCCGGATCTGGCTGAACTATGGTTTATTTGAGAAACCCTAATTTTCAAAACTTGGAATCTTTCTGATATGATTGGATAGAAATATGTGCCTCCTGAAGGCGATCTGAGCAGCATACTCATTTTCCCAAAACTGTGATCATAACTGCAAAATATATAATGCCCTAGTTTTCTTCAATTTCTTATGTATAATTTCCTAATATTGTTTCTACAATATCTCCAAAATTATGGCTCCTATGTGTCTGAAACTTCACATTGAGATATCCTCTTCTGTTCTCTTTCCAACACCGCAGGCTTGAGCAGAATTGGTTTCACCATTTGGTACGTATGAGAGTTTTCCCAAGGTGACTTATTTCAGGACTGTTCATCATAGCGAACTTGTACAGGCTGCCACGTGTCACTCTTTCACCTTCAGGGTCTAAAAATTTTACAACAGAATTAAAGTCTATTCCCTATATGTAACATCTTGCTAAATTTCGTTTGGACCTTTGTAGCCTGAGATATAGCAATTCTCCCTAGGTGTCATGTTTAGGGATGAATCCTGGGAGAGGCTGGAACCTTGATTTAGAGGAATCATATCTCCCAAAATATAGTGAATCTATGGCTAAAATTTTTACATAGTGTTCACCACTAATTTTTCTTCAGCCTGTAAAAATTTCAGCTTTTGATCCTTATCCAATCTTGAGATATAGAGAATGTACCAAAACTACTAGTTTTAGTATTTTAGGGTTTTCTAGTCCAGGCAAATTAGGGTTTAACTTTCCCAGAGTTTTACCCAACCAAAAATTTCGATCTTGGTCTCTAAATTTCAATTTTGAGGAGAAAAATCCTATGTTGGGCTCACTCAAAAATTCCTCTTCCGTTAAAAGCCATAATTCCCCGCAGTAGTAACTGAAAATGCCTGGAATCAAATTCTACTTCGATAGAAAGATGCGCCCTTCAATGGAGAGTTAGCCTAGCCTCCTTTTGCTGATGATATGTGGAGAGAGACCCAAAAAGTAAGAAGCCCTAGATTCTTTAGCTGCATAGTTCCTTCTTCTCAGGTTAGCTCTGATACCATGTTATATTTTTATCAATTAGGCAATATGATCTTAGGATCTTATCTAAGAGAATAACATGCACAACAATCAATCACAAGAGATAATAGACACAAAGATTTTCCTCGACTAAATCATAAAGGAGAAAACCCCGCAACTTCCTCAGAGATAGAATGAGCACCAATGGCAGGAGTAAAACCCAAAGGCAAAGAGATGATCTCCAACAGTTGTTCTCTCTCTCACTTGTGTGAGCTCCACTTCTCTCACCTATGCGCTATAGTTGGGTGAGTGTGTGTGATAAATAGAGAGGCTCACTCTCTATTTATACTAGTTTCAAACTTGACAATTACTTACTAGGGACGACTTCTCTAGGAGATTCTAATAACCCTAGTGCCCCACAACTATGGGGACTTCCCCCCCGATCAACAAGGAGGGTTAACCTCTATGACTTTACATGTCTTGATTACATTAATGATTCTCCTGATAGGAACATCGGGGACCAATGAAATATACAAGTGAATACATTCCAAAGTTACAAATACATCAACAGCTAGTCTTGTTCTTGGGGTTGTTCATTGTACTTGGTTGAATTCTATATTGAGGAATTTTTGCTAGGTTTTCTCCCCTAAGAGGGTTTCTCAAGATAAATATTTGTGTTATTTTTGTGCTATTTTGCTTGTCTTCCATTCGTTGATCCTATTGCACATGGTTATAATGTTATGATTCTAAATGTTTAAAGTTCTTGTATAACTATCAAATCTCCAACATGGTATCAGAGTCACCCTAAAATAAGTCATTGTGTAGTGGTAACTGATGGAATTTGGAAACTAGGGCTCCATGTTTTATGTCTTTCCATCTACAGATCAAAATTGACTTTTTCATTGTTGGATTCTCCCTATTAGGGTGCATCTCTCTGTGAAAATGGATCCTCATTATGAGATTTTCAGTTTTTCCCTAATTTCTGTTGGAACAGAAGAACTAGGGATTTCTATTTTGAGCACTTCCCTCCATAGAGGAGTTAAGAAAATAATGACCATATAACTCTCTCTCTCAAGATGGAACATATTTCTATGGAAGCAGTTTCCAGTTCTGTGGATTTTCAATTGTTGGCCTAACACTGCTGCCGGGAAAACTAGGGCATCAATTTTTTTGCAATTTTGTCTACAGATTTGGGAAGAAGAGTATACAGATGAACTCACCTTGAGGAGGTGCATATTTATATCCAATCACATTTTCAAGCCACCAAGGTTTAAAAATAGGGTTTCTCTGTCAAACCCTAGGTCCACTAGAAGCAGTCTTCCAAAAAAGAGTTGAAGCAAGCATCCAGTTGAAGTTACTCCATTGGTAAGTTCTAATCTCTCTATTTCCATTTGAGGTTATCACTTTATCAAGATGAAAAAGAGTACCAAGCACAAGGACAATATTAAAGGAGCTAAGAAATTTCGGGCATGGAAGTATGGGGTGCTTCTCATACTAGAAGAGCATGACCTAGAGAACTATGTTAAAGAAGAAGTTGCAGAGCTCGAGGGAGATGAGGACAAAGTTGAGCATAAGAAGAACCTAGTCATGCCAAGAAGGGAAAGATCAAGAAGAAAATATTTCCGAATAAGAACCTATCACAACTCAGATTTTTCACTTGTGATGAGAAGGGACTTTTCATAAGAGATTGTCCCAAAATCAAAGGCCATAACAAGAAAGGAAAGAAGACGAGGTATCACACTCATGCTTCCAAAGATGATAAACCAATAAGAAGAGATCAATGGAATATTCCTCAAGTGATTAGGAATATGTGTGTTGATCCAAAATAATTCACCTCATAAGGTGAAAACTTGAAGATGGATTCCAATGAAAGGGGTAGGAGAAGCTCCTACAAGTTGGACTCTGAAGAATTGTTCGAGCTTGGATACCAGGAAATATTTTGAGATAGATCCAAGAGGATCTAGTGCATCCAGAAGACATGGATACCAAGGGTGAAGGTTTAAATTCTAGAATATCATAAATTGAAGATCAAGATTTAGAATAGGAAAGGAAGCATAGATCAATAGGGATTCCACCAAACATACAAGATAAGTGTTTCTATTTTATTTTATTTATTGGAATGTTTAGATGATATTGTTCATGCAGATATGATTTATGGTAGTTATCAATATGATACTAATCATACATTTGAATTTAACTTGTAGAAAGATTGTGTGATGAAGACTCACAAAGAAATATTGAAGAAGACTTCAACCTTTGCTAAAAGGTTGAAGACATGTAGTCCAATTATCCTCCACTTCACATGAATGTATTGTTTCTCACAGAGGATTGTTAGATGGAGTTGGAATCAATATGACCTCTATGACAAAGGGAGAAATATGTTAAAGGAGTTGAGAGACATTATTCAAGAGTTCCATGATGACTTGGACATGGGTGAGTGATGGAAAATTGTCAGATGGACTTGACATTGAGATGGCCTCCATGATGGAGGAGCTAAAGAGGAATGATACACGTAGAAAATCCTTGTGATTTCCATGATGAATTGGATAGGGGTGAATGACCTATGGACATAACCATGCTGACTTGGTTCTTGTACGATGACTGAAACTTATGACACCCTGTGACGGGGTGGTAAGATCCTCTAATATTGTGATGGGATGATGAGTTTAGATGGGACACCCTGTGATGGGGTGGTAATATCCTCTCATCCCACAACAGGATTAGGAGCTTAAATGGAACACCCTAGGATGGGGTGGTAATATCCTATCAAATTGCAACATGATGATGAGTTTAGATGGAACACCCTGTGACGGGGCAGTAAGATCCTCACATTCTACGATAGGATGATGAGTTTAGATGGAACACCCTGTGACAAGGTGGTAAAATCCTCTCATCCTGTGATGGGATAATGATGTTTAGATGGAACACCATGTGAAAAGGTGGTAACATCCTATCATCATGAGATGGGATGATGAGTTTAGATGGAACACCCTGCGACGAGGTGGTAATATGCTCTCATCCTACAACAGGATGATGAGTTTAGATGGAACATCTGTGAAAAGGTGGTAATATACTCTTATCTTGCAACTAGATGATGAGTTTAGATGAGACATCCCATGACAATATGTTAATACTCTCTAAGACATCCTACGATGGGATAGAGAGAGCTCCCAAAATGCTTTTGATGATGATGATGATATTCCAAGAGTCATATGTTGATGTTGATGATGATGATACTATTGATGATGATGATGATGATGTTTATGATGATGATGATGATGATCCAGTAATCACACGTTGATGTTGTTGATGATGATCCATCCTAACGATGATGATGTTCCATGTTGCTAATGATGATGTCGATGATGATGTTCCAACAGTCACATGTTGTTGATGATGATGTTCCATATGCATGATGTTGTTGTTCCAAAACTTCCTATGATATATAGGTTCACTAGTTAGTTGTATAGTTTTTGTTGTTGATGATGTTGTAGAATACCTTCCTTGTTAAGAGGGAGTGTTAAATAAATGTAACTTCGAAAGATATTCTATTGTATCCTTCCTTCAGGAGATGTCTTTGATGTAATTGGTCATGTAAAATTCTTGAGGTAAAACCTCTGTTGTAACTCGGGTCACTAGTACCTATAAGAATATTATATAAATTTTATTTGAGTCTCCCTAGGTGTGTCGGCCTTGTTTGAGAAAAACATGATGACCTAAATAAGTTAATCTATCACTCACTTGATGAGTATAAATAAGTTAGGCGCCTCCCTCATTTAGACACATCTTACACACAAGTAAGTGTGCAAGAGAGAGAGTGAAGAGGCTCGTTGGAAAGAGGAAGTTGTTAGTCTTGTTCTTGGGGTTGTTCACTATACTTGGTTGAATTCTATATTGAGGAAGATTTTTTGGATTTTCTCCCCCAAGAGGGTTTCCCAGGATAAAGCTTTGCGTTCTTTTTGTGCTACTATACTTGTATTTCTTTCAGTGATCTTACTGCTTATGGTATAACCATTAAAACCTTAACAAATTTGAGCAGATTCAACCTGCCACCCAAAGATAATAATCTAAAAGTCCAATGGCCAATCCTTTTTTCAAAATTTTCCACTAGACAGAACCAGTCTTTTATCCTATATCCATCTAGATTTAAATAGTATCCCAATTATTTGAAGCCTTCCACCATCTCCAATACTTAAAAAGGCATAAAAGAGGAATCTAATCCAAAACATTTATGTCAATTTTATGTTTGTAAAGATGTGATTTAGAAATGCTAACTTCCATCCTTGATGTTGTAGAGAAAATGTCAACAATCTCAGCAAAACACTTCCATTATTCCATCGAGCCATTCCCAAACAAGATTACATCATCTACAAGCAATAAATGTGTAATGAAAACAGATCCAGATAATTTGATTCCCTTAGATTCCCCTCGGTCTTAGATTTAATGATCATTCTACTCATGCCTTCTACAAAAAGAATAAAATATAAAGGAGATAAGGGGCGTCCTTATCTAATTCCCCTAGATGTTTTGAAGAAACCAAAAGGAGATACATTGATAAGTATAGAAAACTCGGCTGATGTAACACATGACATTATCTAGTTTGTAACCAAAATAGAAAGCCCAATTTGTAAAAGTATAATCGTCAAGTAAACCTAATTCACATAGTCATAGGCCTTCACTAAGTCCATTTTTAACATCAATGCATCAATATCCTTAAAATTGACAGAGTGTAGACATTCCTAAGTGATACCTATCACACCCAATATCTGTCTATCCATCGAAAATCCAAATTGTTCTTTGGACATATTCCTGGAAAGAACACATTTTATCCTATTAGAAATGATTTTTGTAATAATTTTATATTCCAATTTACACAAAGCAATATGTTTGAAGTCGTGGAAAGTAGTAGGTTTATTACACTTAGGAATAAGTGTACAAGCAAGGTAGAATTGAGTTCCCCAGACACATACCCTTCCAATCTCGACTACTCAACCATAGACAAAAGATCCTTACCCATCACATAAAAAATTTGGAGAAAGAATTCTGATGTCCAACCATATGGACCAAGGCTCTTTTCCTTGGAATAATATTCAAAACAAATTCAATTTAATCCAAAGTAACTGTCTCCCAACATCAAGACCTTCCTAAGGGCTAAAGAAAGAGGGTAAATGACTGATCACTTTCAGCTAAGAATCAATTTGACAAGAACCAGAGTCTTTAAAATGATCATTAAAATGAGATTTTTCTATCCTCTATAGATGCTTCTGAGCTTTAAATGCATTTCCCCTATCATCTTCTATCTCCCATATAGAGTTATTATTTCTTCTGTAGGAGGCATATTGGTGAAAATCTAGTATTGTTATCTCTAAGGGAAACCCATAATGCATGAATTTTCAATCTCCAGGCCATTTACTCATGTAGTTGAGTTTTTTGTCTTTCTAAATCAAGTAGGGCCCATTTATCTTTTTCATCCAAAACATAATCCCCATTTTTTATCAAGAACACTCTCATATGTTCCTCAATCCTCTGCAAGTCTTCAACAACTTTCTTCTTTTGGTCTTTTTCCCACACAATAACTTCCTTCTTGTTGAGGCCTGGAAATTCGCAAGCAACAACAGCAAGGGATTCTCCCCAGTCAACGTTCCCAACTAGCCCGTGACTGTTTGGTGTAGGGAATCCGTCCGGTTTGCGGTCCAACTACCGTAGGTCAAGTAACAAAAATAAAAGGTTTTACCAGTTGTGGCCTGGTCCACCGTATATATTTTTGTATTTTTTGACTTAAAGTATGATATGCAAGTGCCTATCTAAAATGTAGGTTGATAAAGAATGCAAGGAGCGGTCACAATGTGATGCGCAGGTTCTTACCTCTCGTCTTAGACTCTCTCACATCTAAATCATACACAACTAGAAAATACATGCTAACTAAGCTATCTCTAGAGAGCAAAAAAATTAATTTATGGGTAATGTAATATTGTTCACATGTTAAGGTCAATCACAGATAGCTATTCTTAGAATCAAAACACATAAACATGAAAGAAGATATACACGACAAGATAGCTTATCAACAGTTAAAACCTCCATTACTCATAGTGGAAATTATCACAGAATATACTAGAGAACATTCAGATAAGAACATAGGTATAGAAAGTTAGAACGCTCTCACAGTTAATGAAACACAGTTGAAAATGAAATAGTTCCCCTTCAACATTGTTCATTTTATCACATTTGAACATTCCACACAACACCTTCTCCAACAGGAAAAATTTGCAATATCTTATTATAAAACGAAGTAGTTCCTCTTACAAACAATAGCTCATAAGTTTTTCCAGGGAAAAAGCCCCTATCCTCTCTCATTTTCCTCTCTTTATACAAAAACAACAAAAACCCCTTGGGCTTCCCCAACCGTCTGACCTCTGGACTTCCCCAAAACCGCTTAATCTCACAATTTTGTCTTTTTCGTGAGTACTCATGATTCACATAATGTGTTGCATTTCGGATTTCAACTTATGAGAACTTCATAAAATGGGATCGGCTCAGTAACTGACAGACCCCTTCCAAGCCTGGGCTTTTGTTGCCATCGATTCCGCCTTGTCTTTTATTTGTCCTTCTGAGATCCATTGATTTCAGAATAAAAATCTGCTTATCACTTTTTAACCAACTTTCCTCAGCTTTGTCCTTTAGCTACGTCTTCTCGCAGCCGTAATCTGGAGAATCTTCTGAGTCCATCTGCAGTTAAACAAAAAATCACATTAATTAGGACTGCATCTTTTCAATAAACTTAAACTATACTAGCAACAAAACTGATCATCAAAATGAGGCCCAGTACTGCGCCCTCGTCGCGAAATCCTCACCAAGAATAAAAAACCAACGCCATTGACATAGGGGTTAAAAAACTTCACAATACGGTAGGAAAAACCTTATCAGTGGCTTCAACCACTAAGACATCAACCGGATAATATTACTTACAGCCACAACAGCGGGTTTCAGGTGGACAACGGGTTCCACGGGACTGTTAAGTCTATCGGAGTCAGAAGAACTAATTGCCAAAGCATCGGGCGGTAAAGTTCCCTGTCGACGAACGAAACGAAATCAACGTCGAGAGGTTAGTGCAGTACGCAGCCGCAATGGCGGAAGATGAAAAGACTACAAACCCCGCGGCCTAAAGACATATCGGCGAAATCTAAACAAAGCATCGACGAGCGAAGCAGTTATATGGCAGACACTTAGTTCACTCGGGAGCCGCAATGGTGGAAAACAATCAGACTACAGCCTTCATAAACTTTCTGCTACGGTGTAGAAACAAAGTGAAAATGTTAAGTGTTTGGAAAACTTAAGGTTGTGCAGCGATCCAAAAAGCTTGTCTCACTTCCAAAACAACGGCTTCACAAAGATCAAACAACCCCGACTCAAACTTCAACCAACCTCTGATAATGCAAACAAGTCAAAACAATAACAACACGACATCGGAGAAGTCAAGACTACCCCGCAGAACACTCATCGTTTAGCTTCCACAACGGAGGCTCCATAAGGAAATATGGCTCCGATACATTGTTTAAATGGCCTCTGAACAATCAAACTAAAATTGTTACTTCGGCTGGGCAGCACTGAAAGTTTGTTTCACCCCTGAAACAGTGGCAAAAATGAGAAATAGGCTTCCAAGAAGAAAGAAAGAAATCACAGATCCAAGGCAATATTTCAAACCAAACTCCAAGTTCCACAACCCAAAGCAGTTTCAGACATAAGCAATTTTTCGAAGAGCATGAAGACAGTTAACCTCAAAACAGTCCAAACTTGTAGCAGAGGGAAAACAAAAACAGAGTTCATGGATCCAGACGATTCTAGGCAAGATAAAAATTAAGAGGAGGGTCCAAAATTTTGAAAATTTGGGAAAACAGTTGCAGCTGCAACAATTGGCGACTACCTGGTGAACCTAGATCTCTGGACAATTTATTTCTTAAGTAACAGACTGTTTAACAATAAACGAACATGTTGAATTCTTCCAGATGTCTGGATTTCCCAAATGGCAAATATATGTACTTTTAATCATTGATGATAGTCCAATTTAGGAGAAAGGAAAACAAGATTTCCAAGTCAAGATAACTCTTTTGAGGCCGGGAAGATGAGTTTCATTTATTACCTCTGTCTTTGGGTAGCTTCCAGCTTGGACGCCACGGGATAGTAACATATGGTAAACATAAATATTCCTTTGTTCCTCATTCACATGCCATTTTGCACCTTTTGTGCTTTTTTGGACTTTTGTCCTTTGCATATGAGTCCTCCTGCATGCCCTTCTTTCTGAATTTTCATTCAGGCTCCTCTATCCATAGTGTCCTTTTGTGTGAGAGATGTATTCAACTTTCAGCTCACGGATGGAGAAGAGCTTTTGGAAATTTAGTACTTATATGGTCCAGTATTTTGTTTGGATACAAATTGCTTTCATAGGAGTATTTGACTCTTATCTTGCTTATGGCATCCAATTCCTGGCATGGGATCATTTATATATAATATATTGTTTACCCTGCTTCCTATCCATGGGCATTTTGTTGTCACCCCCTAGGACATTTTTTAAATGTGAGATGGATGGAACCTCAAAATAGTATTTCATACCTTTTGATCCTAGTTTATTTAACAAGGATTAGTAGGACTTCAATATGTTCATAGCCATTCGAGAAAACTGCTAAACTAGAAGAAATTCTTTTAGATAAAACAATGATACTGTCAAAACCCCAAATTTTCCGAAAATTTTTAAAAAATTTAAAATACAGATAATTTCCATAAATCTAGTCAACTGAATGTTTAATTAGTTATATGTTGATGAATTCATTAGCTGAATTATCTGCTTGATTATGTTTATTTTAGAACAATTCTTATTCAGTTTAATGACTTGTTTTTCTTTGTGACCACAAGGTGGAACTGTCAAGATATTCTGGGCTTACTTAGCTTTCAAGCTAACGCAGAAAGTTTTCCTGCTTTTACAGACTTACAGGTAAGAAGTTCGGGTGCTGCTTGTCAATAATTCTAAAGCATTCAGATATAAGTTTGTCGCTAATTAATAGCTCAGTAAAATAATATAATGTTAATCAAATTCAGGTGTTTTATGAGGTAAAACCTTTAAGTCATTATTCTTTTTAAAGACGCCATGGAATACAAAATCCAGTTCTATCCACGTAAATGACAGTTTGCTCTCTTCCTCTAGTTGTAGTTTAAAGTTCTTATTGCGTACTAAACTCTTTAATGTTTTACCATGGTCGTCATGTGCGTAAATGCCTTAATCACTTCTTTGTAAACAGATTAAGAATGACAGAGTTATTACGTTAAGGATCTACTGCCAAAGTGAACATGATCTCTTTATCTCCTGAAGAATTGTTGGTTACTCTTTGCAATGTAAAAGTAATGTGTAACAGTTAAAGAGTTTCTATATTATTAATTAATCTTCCCAGTCTGATGTTCTAAGGAAATTATATCCTCACAAACTACTGTCAAAATGGCTATAATAGTGTTGACAGATCAAAATCCTTTGCCCATAATTTACTTGGAATTTACTATCTAGTTATGGTATTTAATTTATACAGACTTCCAATGTAAAGCTCCTTAAGCCATTAAGACTTAACATGCTTAATAGCAAACCTTACTAGTTTACTAAATTAAATAATTAAAGTTAAGCAGCTAACACTAGCATGTTGGGTATATACCATAAATTACTTTTAAGAAGAAAAATCTTTTATAAACATCAACTATCATAACTTTAGGTAGAGTTATAGTTGGTTTAAAGATTGAATATCATGTTTGTTAAGAACAAAGGGGTCATAGGTCAGACCTCACCCAAGAAGTGTTTATGGTTTATCTTTTATTTATAGTTCTATACTCTTTTTACTAAATGCCTTCTTTATCACCTTTACATGCATAACATGCTAGATAAAACATTGATTTTATCCTTGCTAGACTCCAATATTTGGTTGATTAATTGCTAGTTTGTAAGTGAGTAACCATCAAATGAACTTTATGCAATCCTTTTAAACTTATTACAAGACTTAACTAAATTTAAGATTATGATTGTTTGAAAGTGAAACAAGTCACAAGGTATAAAAGGGGTCGTATTAACCTACACGCCCTTGATGAATATTATAGCAAAGCTTATGGTAATGATTCTTATGTTTTTCCATACTACGTGCATGATAGGTTGACATTGCAACAAGCACTAAAGTGGAACCTCTGGATTACCAAATGATTGGAAATCATTCTCTTGGTAGAATGTTCGCCGGGACTATATGTTTCTACCCACGACATGTAAATTATTTACTTGGTAACGTGGCATCATCGTGTCCATGTATTTCATAGTTAAATGGACAGCAACAAACCCTAGCTCGTCATTCTCTCCATCGCCTTCGGGCTCCTGTCGCTCTGCTACAATGTTCTCGTCTGCACTGTCACTTGCATCTTGCTGCTGATAGTCTCCCTGTTACTGTTCCTCCTCGAAAGCTCGCCCCGAATACTTAATAGAGAGATGCTGTTATGAAATTGTTTGTTGCTTGGTATAGGTTAGTGATACTTCCTCCAGGGTTTCTCCATCGCAGTTCCCTCAAACAAGAACCTTCGACTGTAAAAAGACTCCTTCCTCTTTGACTTGATAGTGAGAGTCAAGGTCTTGATTTCTGAGTTGTTGGAGGCATAGCGTTTGCAGCATATGTAAATTTTGTTGAAGATGGTTGCGGCTCAAGCGTTTACACTTACTTGGCCCATTGCTTAGACCCCTGTCACCATTGGTTGCTTATCCTGCTGGTAAACTCATTTCTGGTTGCAGATGAAAGGTTTTCTTCTCCTTGCGTTGGTAGCCGTTCTGCTGCTCATGGGTGGTCATGTTTCGGTCAAAATTTGAGTTAAGAAACGTCGTAACAGATTGTTTTATTTACACAACTGTTTATTTTGACACAAGTTTTAACACTATCGTTCTTCTTGTTCACAGGTCAAATTGTCCCTCTGTGTGATTGGTGCGAAGCTGTGGCAACTGCTTGATGGTTCACGGGTAAGCCCTGGGTTATCCATGGCAATTCCTCCTTGTTTGGTCCTTTATGGGTCATTTAACGTTTGGCCGCCGTGGCCTACAAAACCCATGTGGTTTTTGGTTTGCCTGGTTACTTGGTTCGCTGTTTTTAATGGATGATGAAACCCTTGCTTTACGCGGGGTTCTCCGACTTAGGCCGTGACTGTAAAATGTTGGTTTTTATTCCTGTTACTGTGTAAATATATGTAAATGAAGGAAAGGCTGTAAAAGCCTCACTCTGTAAATTTTGTTTGAAGCCGTGAGTGCATTAACTGAGTTAGACTTATTCAGTTTATCATCTCTGTTGTATATTTTGATTCTAGTAGGGTTTTACCCTAACTCGAAGATATATAAAAAGTATTTACAATTTCTTTTTAAATAAATACCTTTTATTTATATTGCACTTCAGTGATTTGTCGGGTTATTGTTTATATTGAATACTAATGGTTTATGCTCAGTAAATCGAGCATATTGTTACTCTAATGGTTTCTTTCCTGCGCGTTATTTCAAATGAGTTTTTACTCTATAATATTATTTAAATTATTAACTGCTAGGGTTTTCTGTACATTGTTTTTATATTAGTTTACTTTATTATAAAAGAATTTGTAAATGTTGTTATATAATTTTTAACCTTCGTAATATAAGAATTTCATGTTTCTAATGGTGTACTTAAGTAACTGTCGGTTACCTCTTTTGAGTACAGAATTTATATTTTATTTCATATTTACTATAATGAGATAAGAACATTACTTTAATTACATAATAATATTGTTCTTATAATTTGTATATTACCTGCATACTTAGTCCATATAAAGTATATAATAAGAAAGTATATTGTTATTTATTATAATAAGAATGTTATCTTACTTGTAAGTACTATTGCTCCTATTGTTATTTATACTTAGTTTATTTTGTAAGTGTATAGAGAGATAGTATTCTGTTGTTTATTTCTTATGCCATCTGTGCTAATTACTTTATAAAAGTTCTCTTAGTATTTTATTTTATCTTATTATGTTATGATGTTAGTATATATAAAATAAAACAATTAATAAACTATCTATGATCTATCTCGTAAATATATTGTAATATTCGTTTAAACTATATGAAGATAGATTAATAGCTATAGATATTTTTCGAGCTCAGCTAGATAAAAATGAATGAATTAGTTATATTAACAGCCGTAAGTAAATTATGAAACTAACTAGTTTCTCTGTAGAATAAAATCATAGTTTAGCTATTTTTATTCACAGATTGGTTGCTGTACATTCAGTAATTAAAATTTGGAAAGAAATAACTGTAGAAAAGAAAAGCATTTCTATTTATTCTAACACTACTTACTTTAGCTATTATATTCTTTCCTCGGTTTCAAAATAATATAGTAAAGTTTCTGGAATAAAAGCTGTATAGAGAATCTGTTTATCTATCTGAACCTAGTTCTGTTAGTAAAAAGATATAGCTTATTTTCCTTTACTAAAATCTGACAATCATAGTCTAAGTTTAGCCCTAACTTTACTCCATTTACAGAATGCTAATTCTTCTGATAGCAAAATATAAGTAATCATTCTCTTACTCAAGCTAACATCTTATTCTACATTTGCATCATACTATCTTCATTTATATAATTTCACCACCTGTGCTGGAGTACGATCTGGATCACTCCAGATGAGGAAAAACACAGGTAGGGTTTGTTTCTTATTAAGCATAACTTCATTACTAAACAAACTGAGTTATCCTATCCTCTAAATTTTTACATCATAACTACAAATGCATCATTCACTCATACATAGATAATAACACAGAAATTAAATAATAACAGAACCTGTTCTTAAAGCTTGGTCGACAACAACAATGGGAGGCCGTTCCTCCCTAGCAACTCCTGGAGAACGCTCAAACAATGACTCCTCAAGACCCCCGAGCTTGCTCTGGTCTCCCTGGCTGGAACTAGGTGCAGCAAATAGTCAAGTACTAGTCCTGAGACTCAATACCAGTCCTGAACTATTCAGTCAAATCTCTCAGCTAGAAAACTGTATCAGATCAAGTTACTGCAGTTCATCCCTCAAAACACCTTCCTTACAGTTTTCCCTTTTTCCCAATGAATTCCTTGAAGTGCATTCTACCTGGATGATTCTTCTCCTGGAAAATATCTTAGCAGCCTCAGCTCTCTACATTGGGTACTTTTAAAAGATTGCCTAGGTATTTTTGGGTTGGTTGTCATTAATTGAGCCACCTACTCTGATCCCACTTTCTTGGGGGATCATGACCCCAAATGTAGGGAAGTTTCCACCTGCAACATAGGAAGTGTTTGAGGATGCTGCCACTTGTCTTCTGCTATCCACCTAGTTTTTTCCACCAGTTTGACTAGTAACACTCTTATTAACAGCTCTCCCAAGTTGTTGTCTCCACTTTTTAATGATTAATAATAAAATATTCATAATTACATTCCACACCTTTTGACTTTGCTAAGTCATCAGTTTCTACTTAGCATTAAACTTAACATAATGTCTTAGGAATCAAATTAAAATAAATACATTATTTTACAAAATTGGGGTATGTGACAGATACACAGTCTTACACTCAAGAACTTTAATCATTCCAGAATTCTGATGCTCTCCATGCAACCAAGAGTTTGCCTCCTTTTATTGAAATTAATCAAAATCTAAACTAAAACAAAACAGAAATAAAATAAATCAAAATAAACAGCCAAGTCAATTTATTTATGTACAAGATAAAAGAACAAAAACAAAACTCAGGAAAAATAAGGTTTGAGAACTAAACCATTTACTGGTAAGTTCTCTTCCCACCCCTATAAATCTTGCAATTTATAAGTTGAGGGGCCAAGCTTTGCCGCAATCTGGAAAGGGCCTACCCACAACTGTTGAAATTTTGTGTGTTTTCCTTTCTCATCATGGGGGTGGTCCCACCTAAGAACCAAATCTCCCACCTTGAATTCTTTTGTTCCAGCCTTGTGTTTATCAAACCATCTCTTAACTACCCCCTATTGTTGTTTAAAACGTTCTCTGGCCTTGGATCTAGATTCCTCTACCTTCAAAAGATTATGTATCCTTACCTGCAAAACTTCATTATTTGATCCTTTGGATTTTTGAGCTATTATGGAAGAGGGTAGCATGATATTGGGGGGTAGAATGGCTTCTTTTCCATAAACAAGGGTATACGGGGACACACCTAACGAAGTCTTGGGGGTGACCCTATCATCCCAAAGAGCATTTCGTAATGCTGAGTGCCAACTCCTCTGATTTTCTATCACCATCTTTTTTAAAATCCTAATCAGATTCTTGTTTGTAGATTCAACTAAACCATTTCCCTGTGGATAGTAATTAGCAAAGTAATGCAACTTAATTCCTTTCTCATGAGCAAATGCAGTTAATCTAATCAAGGAAAAGTAAGTAGCATTATCGAAAACTAAAGAAATTGGAACTCCAAATCTGGTCATAATATGGTCTTGCAAGAAGTCCATGACTGCATCTTCATTTAATTTACGCAACGGAATGGCTTCGACCCAATGAGTGAAGTAGTCGGTTGCTGTTAGAATATACTTGTGTTGCAGGGAAGAATTTGGCTTTATCTCCCCAATAATATCCATCCCCCACTGCTCAAAAGGTTCTGTTATCATCACAAGCTTTAATGGTCCTGCTGCTTTAACTTGTCTTCCACCACACCTTTGACAAATGTCGCATTTTCTGACATGGGCGTGTGCATCTTTGAACAGTGTGGGCCAATAGTATCCGGCTCTGAGAATTTTATGAGCTGTAGTATCTCCCAAGAAATGTCCTCCAGCAGGCCCATCATGTAAATCTATCATTACCTTCTTCGCATCTTCTTTCTCTAAGCATCTAAGAAGGACTCCATCATAATTTTTTCTGAATAATATTCCTTCAACAATCTGATATGAGGCTGATTTAAGACGCAATGCTCTTCTTTGCTTAGAATTCCAATGTTCTGGTAATAATCCCGCCTGAAGGTAATGCACAAGGTCTCGATACCAAGAGTCCGAAGCTATGAAAAGAGGACATACATCCATCAAATGTAACTCAGCTTCGTCTTCTCAGTCATGTTCTTCATTGTCTTTACTTTCAGTCATCAGTTTGCACAATCCTTGCCCTTTGACCATGGAGGCTGGCTTGAATTCGAGGTCATACTCCTGTAGAGCTATTACCCAGTTGCCTCTTCTTTCTCCTAACTCCTTTTGTATGAAAAGAGACCTCACAACTGGGTGTGGAACTATTACCTTTGTCCGGTTCTTAAGTATATATGGTCTGAATTGTTTCACCACTTTGAACACTGCGTAAGCTTGTTTATCCACGGCTGGGTAATTCAATTCAGCCCCTTGCAGAACAGTGCTCATAAATGATATGGGGAACTCATCTCCCCCATCTTCCTCCTAGGTAAGCACAGCTGCTAGTGAATCATCAGATGCGAAAGTGTACAAAATAAAATCTTTATCAAAATCCAGACTTTTGAGGGAGGGTGCGTGCGCAACAGCTGTTTTAATTTTACTAAATGCGTTCTTCTCTACATCAGTCCACTTGAATTGTACACTTTGCTTTACCATTTGCTGCAAAGGTTTAACAATTTAAGGAAAATATGGCACAAACCTTCACACGAAGTTTATTGTCCCCATAAATGATTGCATGCCCTTTTTATTATGGGGTAAGGGAATCTGTTCGATGGCTTTGATCCTTTCTGGGTCTATGGAGATCCCCTTCTTAGAAACCACATGACCCAACAACTTACCTTCTGTAACAACAAACACGCACTTCTTGGGGTTTAGTGAGATACCATATTTTCGGCAGCGTTCAAAAACCTGCTTTTGATGAAATGCGTGTTCCTCTCTTTTCCTTGAGAATACCGTGATGTCATCAAGGTATACTACAGCACTGTGACCAATCAGACCACGGAAATCTATGTCCATAGCCCTCTAGAAATTAGCTCCAGCGTTTACGAGTCCAAAGGGCATCCTTTTGTAAGCAAAAGTTCCCCACCTGGTCCTGAATGCCATTTTTAGTCTGTCTTCTTCGGCTACTAATACTTGATTGTAGCCTGAGAATCCATCTCATAAAGAGAATAGTTCAAAACCTGAAACCATTTGCAATATCTGCTCCATGGGTGGAACAGGATAATTGTCTTTATCTGAAGTGCGATTTAAGTTTCTAAAATCCACACATAGCCTGATTTCTCCAGATTGCTTCCTTACCGGTACCAGATTTGAAACCCATTCTGAGTGTCTAACCTTGAAGATAATTCTAGCATCCAATAGTTTCTTAACTTCACTCTGGATTAAAGGTTCTAATTTTGGATGCATTTTCTTTAAAGGCCGCTGATAAGGTTTGATTCCAGATTTAATGGGGATAACATGATGGATAATATTGGTGTCATATGTCTTCAGATATTCATATGTCCAAGCAAAAACATCCTTGTATTGCTTGAAAAGAATGATGAACTTATCCATTTCAAATGGGGAGCAGCATTTTCCCAGATTCACATATTTAGGCTCCATCTCAGTCCCCAAATTAATCAGCTCGAACTGTAGAGACAAGCTATGAGTCTTCACATTGGCTGGTCTTCTAAATTTCTCATTTAAATCAAACATCTGTTCTAAAGTCCTGACTCCCTTAGGAATAAAATTATCGAATTTTAGCTCGGCCTGATGTTCTTCATCATCAATAATTTCCCATTTGAAGGCCTCGTCATTTTTCAAGCATTCTATAATCTGTTGATCATCATCGAACACTCGTAGATTGGTAATCATATCTAGAACTGAAGGCGTGAAAAGCAATTCAACAAAGCACCGATTATCAGAGGGCATAAGCCTCGCAGCTGAGGTGGCCAACAAGTCAGCTGCTGCATTCTTAAGTCTTGGAATCGATACAATGTTAAACGCAATAAAATATTTAAGTAAATCCCATACTTCATTTTGATAAGCTTTTAAATGAGGAGAAATGCAATGTATTTGATTCCGAATTTGTTTTACAATTATTTCAGAATCTCCAAACACTTTCAGATTATTTGCCTTTAATTCAATTGCTTTCCTTAATCCCTGAACCAACGCTTCATATTCAGCTGTGTTATTGGTACATTCAAACTCTAACCTACATGAAAGAAAATGTTTGTTTTTCTTAGGGTCAATCAGGACACAGCCGGCTCCTGACCCCTCTAAAGTTTTAGAACCGTCAAAGAAAAGAGTCCAAAAATCACTAACCGCTACTATGCAAGAATTAACACCTACATCTATAGCTAAGTCTACTATTTTACAATCGATTTCATCAACCTGTGAAAACTGAAGGAGATCAGGTTGAGCGTCTGATGCATCGTTGGCTTCTTCCGCTTGATAGTTTCCTGGTTCCAGCTCAATAAAGTAGTTTCCCAAAACAGAATCCACTGGTTCATTTTTTTCTTCGAACTGAGTAACATTGTGTTTCATGTGGGGCTCCCTCAAAACTTTAATTTGATTTGGGATTCCTTTATATGGTAGCCACAGATGCGACCAGTTTGAGGCAAAATATTCATTCAGCTTTGTCGACCAATCCTTGCTCAAAACAAGTCCATAAGCTTCTGGTATGTCAGCCACCACAATATCGATGACTTGACACACCTTATCATTTGAAGATAAGTGAACGAGAACATCCTCCATTTCTCCAATTACCTTCAAATCCATTCTATCCAACTGAACGACCCTCTAGGTAGATGGTTTAGGTTGTCCATTTATCTTTTTACAAACCGATAGTGGCATGACATTGACCGATGCCCCTGAGTCTACTAGGCAGTTATGCACATTATGGTTGAAAATTTCAAAAGTAAGGAGAAAAGGTGGATTCTTGCTTTTAGGCTTACCTCCCATACTTCACCAATTTCTTCTTCTTGGGGCTGATTGTTAGTGGGCAGCCTCTTCTCTGATACTTCAAGTGCTTTCAATAGCTTTTCTTTCTACTGCAGCTCATTGCACATTTCAAATAATGAGATGTTTTCCCTCACCTTCTTGACATCCTCCACAATGTCATAATCCATCTTATGTTCTGTGAGATTCGATCTAACATTATTTATTTTTTCTTCATTGGGCTTAGTAGGCATGCTGGTATGTCTAGGATTTTGACTGGTGATGGTAAACTCCGGAATTTTATTAGCTGAGGAGCTATTTTGAAATTTCTTAACATTCTTTTGAAGTCTTTTGATCTTCGGGAGCATAAGACTATTTTCCTTAATCAACCCCTGGCTTCTTGTCGTTACATTTGTTTCAAGGATGCCCTCGTGTCTTAGATCCTTTTCTTCCTCGGCGTTAAACAACGATACACACTCCCATAAAACCATAGCTTCATCCTCCTGTTTTTCAGTTGATTTATTGTTGTCTTTCCCTTCTTCATCATTGTCTTCAGTTAATTTGGAATCCAAAATCTGATTCATGACCAACGTCATTGAATTTATCCATTGAGGACAATTCTTTTCAGAATGGGGTTGTTGGTGGAAAGTGCAAAAGTTGTCCATTCCTACCTCTGTTAAGTTCATAGATGCAGGGCTGTGCTGAGGGGTTTGGGATTGATTGTTATCTTCCCTTTTCTTGTAATAAGGCTTGTAGAACTTTTGGGCTTCCTTTTCCTTTTCCAAGTCTATGATTCTGTTAGAAAGCTTCTGCATCATCTTTACCATTCCTTCGAAAGCTGGCGATTGCTCCTCTTTAGGCTTAGTAAACAACAAAGCTTTCCTCCCAACATTTTTTTCTCCTGATCGTTCAGGTTAATCTTCGATACTTTCCCTTTCAGCCTCTACTCTCTCCGCTTCTTCATAAGTCTCTGCTAGCGTAGGTTTGGCCTTCATTCTGGAAAACATGGCCAACTCGGGTCCTAGAGCTGAGGTATAATATTCAATCAGGACTTTATCTGAGGGTTTGTCAGCTTTAGAAAAATTCTTAAGATAGGCTGCGAATCTTTGGGTAAAACTATGCACGTTCTCTTTTCTTTCTTTCTTTAATGCGCATAGTCCTTTCATGAGAGCTGCATGAGTTTTTTGGGTTGCATACTTACTTCTAAAAATCCTTTCAAAGGTATTCCAGTCAGGGATAGAGTTTGTAGGCAAACCAAAGTACCAGAATGCGGCCGCTCCTTTAAGGGTGTGTGGAAAAAGTCTACAAACTACATCCTCATATTCCCCAGCCCTTAATCCTTCTATTGCCAAATAGAAACTTTGCAAGTGGTCATCTACTAACATCTTCTCATTGGGATCAAACTTGGGCAGCATTTTTTCAAAATATTGAGGTAAATCATGCAAAGGAGGTGTTAGGTTTAAAGGTGATCTGGCTTTCCAGGCAGGTGGTGGATTTGGTGGGTTGGGTGGCTGATTTGCATTTATGCTTGCCATGAGTCTGGGTAGAGAGTGAGGTGGTGAATGAATATGAGTATTAATAGGTGAACCGTAAGGTGTGTTTGGGCCTATTTGATTCAAAGGCTGAACAACCTCCTGTAATGCTACTTCTACTAACTCTTCCCAATCTCCAACTAACACTGAATCTTCCAATATAGGATGGTCTTTCCTTTTCTATTCTCTTCTGGGCAATTCAGGGATAATTGATAATCCTCCAATCTTCTTCACATATGCCCTAGTATGTCTTCTCAGATCATTAACAACTTCGTTTTCCATAGAATACAAATGCTCTCTACCCTTCTCTTCAGGAATTGGATTGGGAACCAAACTGCCTTCTGAACTATCACCGGTGGAATAATCTCGAGGAAACGGGTTTCCTCGGCCAGCCATGCACTGGCGGCCCTCCTTCTAGCGCCAGAAACTGTTGAGGCCTGGAAATTCGCAAGCAACAACAGCAAGGGATTCTCCCCAGTCAACGTTCCCAACTAGCCCGTGACTATTTGATGTAGGGAATCCGTCCGGTTTGCGATCCAGCTACCGTAGGTCAAGTAACAAAAATAAAAGGTTTTACCAGTTGCAGCCCGGTCCACCGTATATATTTTTGTATTTTTTGACTTAAAGTATGATATGCAAGTGCCTATCTAAAATGCAGGTTGATAAAGAATGCAAGGAGTTGTCACAATGTGATGCGCAGGTTCTTATCTCTCGTCTTAGACTCTCTCGCATCTAAATCATACACAACTAGAAAATACGTACTAACTAAGCTGTCTCTAGAGAGAAAAAAAATAATTTATGAGTAATGTAATACTATTCACATGTTAAGGTCAATCACAGATAGCTGTTCTTAGAATCAAAACACATAAACATGAAAGAAGATATACATGACAAGATAGCTTATCAACAGTTAAAACCTCCATTACTCATAGTGGAAATTATCACAGAATATACCAGAGAATATTGAGATAAGAACATAGGTTCAGAAAGTTAGAACGCTCTCACAGTTAATGAAACATAGTTGAAAATGAAATAGTTCCCCTTCAACATTGTTCATTTTATCACATTCAAACATTCCACACAACACCTTCTCCAACAGGCAAAATTTGCAATTTCTTATTGTAAAACGAAGTAGTTCCTCTTACAAACAATAGCTCACAAGTTTTTCCAGGGAAAAAGCCCCTATCCTCTCTCATTTTCCTCTCTTTATACAAAAACAACAAAAACCCCTTGGGCTTCCCCAAGCGTCTGACCTTTGGATTTCCCCAAAAACTGCTTAATCTCACAATTTTGTCTTTTTTCGTGAGTACTCATGATTCACATAATGCGTTACATTTCGGATTTCAACTTATGAGTACTTTATAAAATGAGATCGGCTCGGTAACTGACAGACCCCTTCCAAGCCTGGGATTTTGTTGCCATCAATTTTGCCTTGTCTTTTATTTGTCCTTTTGAGATCCGTTGATTTCAGAATAAAAATCTGCTTATCACTTTTCAGCCAACTTTCCTCAGCTTTTTCCTTTAGCTACTTCTTCTCGTAGCCGTAATCTGAAGAATCTTTTGAGTCCGTCTGCAGTTAAACAAAAAATCACATTAATTAGGACTGCATCTTTTCAATAAACTTAAACTATACTAGCAACAAAACTGATCATCAAAATGAGGCCCAGTACTGTGCCCTCGTCGCGAAATCCTCACCAAGAATAAAAAACCAACGTCGCCCACAGAGGGGTTAAAAAACTTCACAAGACGACAGGAAAAACCTTATCAGCGGCTTGAACCACTGAGACATCGGCCAGATAATCTTACTTACAGCCACAACGATGGGTTTCAGATGGACAACATGTTCCGCGGGATCGTTAAGTCTATTGGAGTCAGAAGAACTAAATGCCAAAGCATAGGGCAGTAAAGTTCCCTGTCGGCGAACGAAACGACATCAACGTCGGGAGGTTAGTACATTACGCAGCCGCAATGGTGGAAGATGAAAAGACTACGGACCCTACAGCCTAAAGACATAACGACAAAATCTAGACAAAGCATCAGCGAGCAGAGCAGTTATGTGGCGGACACTTAGTTCGCTCGGGAGCCGCAATGGTGGAAAACAATCAGACTACAACCTTCATAAACTTTCCGCTACGGCGTAGAAACAAAGTGAAAACGTTAAGTGTTCGGAAAACTTAAGGTCGTGCAGCGGTCCAAAAAGCTTGTCTCACTTCCAAAACAGCAGCTTCACAAAGATCAAACAACCCCGACTGAAACTTCAACCAACCTCCGATAATGCAAACAAGTCAAAACAATAACAGCGCGACATCGGAGAAGCCAAGACTACCCTGCAGAACACTCATTGTTCAGCTTCTGCAACGGACGCTCCATAAGGAAATATGGCTCCGATACGTTGTTTAAATGGCCTCCGAATAATCAAACTAAAATTGTTACTTCGACTGGGCAGCGTTGAAAGTTTGTTTCACCCCTGAAACAGTGGCGAAAATGAGAAATAGGCTTCTGAGAAGAAAGAAAGAAATCACAGATCCAAGGGCAATATTTCAAACCAAACTCCAAGTTCCACAACCCAAAGAAATTTCAAACATAAGCAATTTTTCGAAGAGCATGAAGACAGTTAACCTCAAAACAGTCCAAACTTGTAGCAGAGGGAAAACAAAAACAGAGTTCATGGATCTAGACGATTCTAGGCAAGATAAAAATTAAGAGGAGGGTCCAAAATTTCGAAAATTTGGGAAAACAGTTGCAGTTGCAACACTTCTTTAAAAATTTTGATTTCGTAACCAAACTATCCATAGGACTAAAATATTTAGGGATAGGAAAGCTTGCCCATTTATTTATAACCAAATTGTAGAAGTATTCATCCAATAACTAAGAACTATTGAATTAAAAGGGTAATTATAGCTAGATTTATTTCCATCCAACTAGTGAATAACAAGGTTATGATTAGAGATGGTAAATTGTTCCACCCAAGTCCTAAATCTAGATTGGATTATATTGGAATTCATGAGAAAACTATCCAGTCTTTTACATATTCCATCTTCCGCACATCTTCCATTAGACCAAGTAGGTTCCATCTTAATAGGTAAAATATCATCGAGATTAGCTCTCTAAAGTAAATTAGAGAAAAAAAATTCACGGTGATCTAAACGAGCCAAGGACCCCCATACTTTTAAAGGAGACAAAGTAAAATTCAGATCATCGACAACAATAATATTTTTAACCCCTAATAGATGAGATTCTTCCAAAGAATTCCAAAAGGCTTCCCTATTCTTGTAAGGCCCATAACAGTTCAATATGGCCAACTATTGGTTGTATCCCTTAAAATAACCTTCCATCATAATACCTCCATCGGTTTTGTATGGTTTAAACTCAACAGACCAAGGATTACAACATGATAAGAGCCGCTCTGAAAGCCCACAAGACTCAATCGCAAAAAAAATCCCATCTAGGTAAGGCTTTGGAGAAGACCTCAATAGCTTGTGATTCATAACACATTGTCTCTTGGATTAATACTATGTTAGGGTTAGTAGTTTTTAAGAGCTTAAATAGAGCCCTAACATTCCCAAACCTACCCAACCCACGTATATTTAGAGAAATGGTTGACATTAAGGATCCCCAATGACAGATTGTTCTGCTCTAAGGGCCCGGGGAGAGGATTGTTCAAATAAAATTAGAGAGGAAGAAGCTTTTGCAAGTCTGATAGATAGGGGTTTATACTTATATTCTGGGTCTACTCTCTTCCCATCCATATCCTTCTTCTTCTTATTTTGAATATTAACATTTTTAACTCAAATAGAATGCACCGAAGAAACCTCAGCATTTGTAGAAGGGTTCTTCGAATAAACTTTCAAGGGAGCTTTATATCCAAGGTAATTAGTGTCATGAGGACGATTTTTCAGGACTATTTTCTACCGGACTAGAATGGTTTAAGGAACATTCATTTGGCTCAAGGTTATCATCTATATCATTAAATCCACCCTTCCTAGAAGGCAGCTCTAAACCCAAAATATCTGGGTTTGTGGAACCCCCAATAACATCAGGTCCAGGGTCAGTAACGGTTTCGCAATCATGAATGGAATTTTTTGAATTTTCATTAACCATTCTATCAGACCTATCCCCATCCTCAAATTCATTATCATACTTCTCCTATCTAATTCTTTCTCCAAAGTAAGGTAAAAATTTAATTATTCTTTTGAAACCCCATCATAAAAAGTTAGCAGAATCCAAACTTTTCATACCTTTTGATTGTTGGGTCATGTCCATTACTAATTCAGAAGGTAAATCATGTTAACCAAACTCCAAAGGTTGTGTCGACACATCATCTAAATCATCCCCCAAATATTCATATCGAGCTCCTGACAACAAGTAAGGGCATCTATCTTTGACATGGCCAATGTTTCGGCAAATGTGTCATCTAAAGGGAATGCGTAGATAATCTAGTTTTCGACGAATAGTTTTCTTGCCCCATTGAATCTCCATCTCAATAAGTAACCCTTAGGTGATATCAAACTCCACCATAATGTGAGCCACTTTCTTCTCCATACCATATAACATTTTCTTGTCCAGATGGATGAATTTTCCAATCAAATTGGCCAAACCCTCAAAAATTATACGTCCAAAGTTCCAAAGGAAAACTAGGGAGTAAAAGTCACATATGTTGATGAGTCATTTTCTCCCTTTTAGGGTCGAATGCAGTGTGCCACCACTTCAAAACCAATGAACCCTCCTTAATAAGCCAAATATTGTTTATCACCTCCGGAACACGATCTACTAAGCATATTTATACAAGGTGCATAACCAAAAATCGAGATCCAATGTTTATTTACCCACTCAACAAGCTCCAATCTTGTAACCCTAGTTGATTCAATACGCCCAACAACCACTCATCTGGACAAGACATTGGACCTATCCATATTCACATCAACACCCAACACATACTGCTAAACCCTCCTGCACTTTATATGTTTTCAACCTACGTCGAGCCCTCGCTTTCTCACCCATAGGATGATGCACATATTTCTCTTTAAAATGGTTTAGATTGTCTAACGTTTGATCAACATCACCTTCAAACTGACAGGAAATTCCCCCCCTACCAAGGATATTATCCAGACCTTGTAGTGTTTAAGCAAGAACTAGAGAACCGTTACCATGGGACAATGAAAATAGTGAAAACCATTTAGTAGGTAAGTGAATTGGACCCCCCCACCGAATCCATTGATGAAAATCAGAAGCAGTAGTCGCTACTAGCTATCACCACTATGTCATCGGTGATTAATAATCCAATGAGATCCAAACACCAGCCCCTGCCACAAATGGCCCAAAAAGATATTTTTGTTAAAGGAAACCCCCCAAAAAGGCCACAAGAAGGTACTAAAAAAATAGATAGCAGGCTTCTAAACCCAAAGGAGCTAGAAAATTGCAAAAGCAAAGGAAAAGAGAGAATACAACTAACCTTAAGTTAAGGTTTTACTAAAAATAAGTGTAGTAAAAAGAAACATAGATGAGTTCCCACTTTTTTCTCTTGGTTGGTACTAGGCCAATCATTTTGATCAGTTGAACTCCAAGTCTATTGCAACATTTTCAACTCCATCTTACTAGGGTTTTGTAGAAAATCCCTCTCATCCAAAGAATATATATATATATATTCAAATCGAAAAAAAGCATGTAACTTGCTATTCAAATATAGAATCAAAGTTACATATATACCAGACTTCTTAACCTTTCCTCCAGACTGTAACTGTGTATAAACATTTCATCCAAAATACTACAAACAACCAAAATATCAACAAAATATTCTATAACCTTCATCGTCAACTAAAACCTTCTACCAACATACCAAGTTCATTCCTCACAATATAACTTTTTGAAACTGACTTTCTATCCGAAAAAATTATTGGTAAAACTAGCAAATCATTCCTTCAGTCTATAAAAAACATGAGTATTTACCAGCATCAACCAATACCCCGTCCACAAATTTAGAAAAATGTATGACTCCATCCATTTCCGCAATTGATCCTTAGATAAGGAATTCGCTTCTTCATTAAAGATGCGATAAATGTGCCTAAAGGAAATGCCCTGAAAAGGTTGAATAAGTGCCCTTATTTTCCTCATCCAGTTGTAAAAATGCAAAGACTGCATTGAGTTCAAACCATTTTCCCAATCTATAACTACTTTTGAATCACCCGACACATTGAACTCAAAAATTTCTCTTCTCTTCGCAAACCATAGTAACCCCTTGAGAGAAAGAAGCTCCGCCAAAGTGTTTGTCCCATAACTAGCTTCCGTCTTCAATTTAATCCAATGATTCCTCTTCAGTTTTATAAGCATACCAACTCCACATCTCTCTTCTTGTTGTGCCCCATAAAAAAAACCATATATAATATTTTTAGGAAAAATGACTTTTATAAATCTTTTTGACCTTATAAGAATCTTCCTTCCTCCATTCATATAAATCTACAAGAATCTTAGAAATAGTGAAACGCACGGAAGGATTGACCTCTTAAAAATAAATGTCTACATAACAAGGTTAGAATTTTATAATTCTTTGTTTACAATTACCATAATTAGTATCCAATATTTTATAATTCATTTCTTGGCATACATGAGATTTGTAAATGGAAAAATATAACACAGTTTGAAGTTTCAAGGCCATCATTAGTATAGGTTTTGAGATATTCCCCAAGATCGCAAGACAAAAGCTTCTGTAAATTGATGAAGACAATGAAATTGATGGAGATATGGTGGTTTATATAAGAAGATATGCCAGGTGGTGATAAAGTGGTGGTAAGGTGGTGGTAAGCGGTTGTAAGGTGGTGCCAGTAATTTCTCAAACTTCGGTCCTTTGGAAACTTTTGTCGTTTTTCATAAACTAAGTTTATGTTTGTATTTTCATTCTTCATATATATACATGCATGTGTATTCTTCTAGAATTAGAAATAACAATATATATTTTTTTCAAGCAGAAAAAAATGTTCCTTGTTATTCATAAAGAATCAAAGGTAACAAAAACCTTGTCCAGAGTTACAAGAGTAATTCATCTGGAGATACATAACAAAGGCAGAGATAAATCATTGATCAGTACAATCGTACTAAAGAATCATGTTGTGATCAAACAACCATTCTAGTGACACATAATAACAAAACAGTCAATCTGAAATACAAAGTAAGGTACAGTTGCATAGTCCAAAAAAGAGTTAAGTACACAGAAAGATCATCATCATTGCTGAAAAACTAGCATTGAGCCTTCATCGATCTTCAGGTCATCAACAAATTCCTCAAAGAGAAGTAAACCCTCAATGACATGAAGAGCTTCTTTGGATAACATGCCAGCCAAAGTATTGTGTTCTCTATAGATATGACTGATATTGAAATGCTAAAAAGTCCCCAATGAGGCTCTAACTTTGGTGCACCAATGTTCAAGTTCAATGACATGAAGAACCGATTTTTGTGCAGCCCAGTTCACAATGATCTTAGAATCTCCAAAAATCTCAATAATAGGTAGATCCATCTTCAGAGATACAAAAGAAACCCCCCATAATGTAAGCAGTTCAACACAAGTATTTGTGCCTCTACCACATCCCATCTTAATTTGTAAGTAATGAGACCTTCCGATATACATAATAGAACCCGCACCACAAACACCACTAGCCAAAGCACCATAAAAATCCTATTGGATATAAGAACTGACGGATTACCAATATACCTCACCTTAGTCCTCGTGCAAGTTAGAGGATAATCACGAAGTAAAGTGATTACAACAATGCACACCTTAGAGGATTGTGGTTTAATATCATCAAATAATACCTTATTCCTCATCTTCCAAATAGTCTAGTAGTAAAAACAGGTAGGTAAGGATAGTTGGAATCACTCGTAATCCAACTCCTCAAGTTAGTATTAAGATCATGACCATCCTAGATCCAATCAATATTCAGCAAAAGAGATATCTCCTACCTAACCATATGGCCAAAGAGGCAATAAGAAAAAACATGATTAACAGACTCTGCATCTCTACTACATAAAAAAGAAACATTTGGTCCCTTCCAGCCACGTTTTTCCAAATAATCCCAAGTTGTGATACGATTGTCTAAACAAAGACAAAGGAAACATTGCATTTTCAATGGAATCCGCCACTTCCACAGATGTGGAAGCCACCATCTGCAATTAGGAACACAAAGATGTCGAGAAATGTGAGAATACGCCTCCTTGTCTGTAACCTTACCATTAAATTTGTTGTATGGCCATACCAAAGAATCGATATGCACAGAAAGTATGATACCCGCAACATTTAAGGCAAGAATAAAATGTGACCATTCCTCAACCCCATCTCCAGTCAACTCAAGGTCCATCGTCGAAAATCAGTATTTATCAGAAAATGCAACACCACCACGATTCCTAACTTGACTAAGATGTCGAATATCCTGTGAATTGAGAAATGCAATCGAAGCAGAAGATATCAAAAAATTCAATTCCATACCTAGAAAAGGGTCAAGACTAAGGTATTTTTTAAGGATTCTAATATTATACTTAAGTATAATATTCTAGGTGATTGTCTTGGATTGAAAAAAACATGTTGATAGATAGGTAGGTGAATATTAAATATGAAACATAAAATTAACACTGAGATGTGTAAATTTTGGCGAATATTATGAACATATTTTATGTAAATATAGGCGATATTAGACACTAAAGATGACCAAATAGCGAATTCATTTTTTGAAAAAAAACCCAAAAAATAGCCAATTGACGAAATTTCGCCCTTAAAAATTACCCTGGTCAAGACCGAGCCTGATTTCCTCATCACTGCCAACCTTCCAGCTCAGTGATCGATAAACGTTTATAAAACTATTCCATATCAAATATGTGCCTCTATTATGCAGCTCTTAATTTCCAACCCAAGAAAACAGTGTCTAATTGTACATATACTTCGACATAACAGGTGTTTTTAGGGATGATCTTGGAAACATCAAAGGTACAAAAATAGTCCATGGGATCGAAAGAGTCTACAGAGGGACAGGGAAGGCCATAAATGTGTGATCTACCATGCGTGGTTAAATTAGCTGTAATAGGTACATCATAAAAAATAACAGCAGATCCAACATGTGGAGTCTAACATCTACCCATAAGTTATTCAACATCTAATACACGAGGAGTATATACTCACTCTGGGCTTCTTATACAAGTATGAATCCTCTCATAATCTGCAGTGCAAACCAATCAGCCAAATATGTTCCTAAAGAAGATAATAAGATCCCAGAGACATTATCCAATTCAGGGCTTGGGGTAGCTCAAATAGTCAAAGACATAACTAATCATCTTAATCAAAACTTTCTCCAATAAGTGCCATACTCAAGAGGCTAGAAGCCTTAAGTAAACTAGAGCAATGCTCTCAAAATAGCTGTAGTGCTACTTCCCCAAAAAAATCATCTTCAAATATTTCAGTGAAAGTAAGATGGCATGAACCCATATTAATCCCTCCCTTGGATAATGAATCTGCCCTCTTATTATGTTCCCTATAGACATGACTGAAATACACAAAGGTGAGCGAAGACATAAGCTTCCTAGTGTTGTCACACCAAGCCTCTAAGTTCACAATAGCAAGAGTGGATTCTTCCTTTTCCCAATGTATAATCACCGAGGAGTCACCAAAGATATGTAGATATGGCAACCCAATATCTTTGGCAATGTACAATAATTCCCATAGAGCCAATAACTCAGCTCTTGTATTAGTGCTGCAGGCACAGCCTAATTTGATAGAGAGATAATGCTGGTCATTTAGCCAAATACAACCCCCTGCTCATCCAATAGATTCTACTGCAGCTCCATCAAAAAAATCCATGGGAAAATTTTTATTTCGAGGGTCTCCAATGTGCTTGATTTTGGATCTTTTTACTTGAGGCACCTGATGAGTTGCAACCTCTAACATAATTATATGACAAAGTCTGGAAGTATTTGGCTCCTTATTCTCAAAAATAAAATTGTTTCTGGTCTTCCATAGATTCCATATGAAAAAAATAGGTAGATACAGAAGAACCCCATCCTTTGTAAACCAATTGGTAAGGTTTCCTGTAAGATATGAATCTAACCAAGTCAAATGGACATCAAATATTCTTCTTAAGCTGAGGATAATCTCCTACGCAAAGGAGCAGCCAACAAAAATATGATCAATAGTTTCAGCATCAGTCTTACATAGGCAACATCGGTTAGGACTGAGCCATCCCCTCTTGCACAGGTTGTCCTAGGTGTTTATTTTCATATTAAAATCCATCCAAGTAAAGCACTTGAGTTTCTGTGGGATATTGAATTTCCAAACCTTCGTGAGAATACCATCGTTTGACAGAGGCAGGTACTCAGACACAATGAACTCATAAGATTTCCTTGCAGTAACCACTCCTGGTTTTTTATCAAACATCCATAGCAGAGAGTCCTCATTATTCCCAAACTTGATTCCACCATGGGTAAGGCCCTTAACAAAATACATCCAATGGTCATCCCAAACACCCCCTAGGTTTAGATATGAAGCCGAGTACCAACAATTAAAACTTTGAGAAAAACCTTCCTGATTTTGAGCCTGGGCCAGATAAGAAATCCCATAGTCAGCAAGATAATCCCTTAGGTCCTTCGAGAGAATATACGATGCATCAAGACCAGCAATAGGGTCCACTCTGAGACGGATTTTCAGTCCATTACCCACCTTCTAGCCAAGATTACAAGTGATCCAAGACAAAATTCTAATAAATCCATTCCAGAAATACGAAGTTCCATTGACCGTGAACTTTCGAGATCTGATCCACTCCCCCAAAGGTCTATTTTTAAATATTTATGTGCAATGATTCGACTCCAAATTCCATTCCCCATAAGCAGCAGCCACATACTCTTCATCCTAAGCGAGATCCCAAACCATTCTAAATTCTTTATGTCCCAACCACCGTATTTGATGGGGGCTGAAACAGTTTTCCAACTCTCCAAGTGAAATCTCTAATGACCATCTGAGTTTCCCCACAGGAAGGATATGATGGAGCTCCTCAAAGTATTCAGTATAGAACTGGGACATCTAGCCAGACCAAACCAATACACAGCTAACCCAGTGAGAACCGATTTGATAAGAACTACTCTGCCACCAAGAGAAAGCAATCTGTATGACCAATTCTTAATCTTATTTTCAAACATTTCTACCATCCATATCCAGTTAGAGGATCGATACCCCAAGGGTTTTAGGCGATATTCCAGGTATTTAAACCCTATAGTGATCGGTGCCATGCTGTAGGGAAGGAGCTCAGCAATTTGACTCCTAGTATCTTCATCAACATCTTGATAAAGGAATGAAGACTTTTTCTTACTGACAGACATACCCATAGCCAAACAAAATAAGTTCAGGGCTTCCTTATATGCACTTCATTCACTAACAGTACCAATGGCAAATAAGATCACATCGTCAACAAATAAAAGGTGTGTTATAGATAGATTAGGAGAGTACTGAAATCCTTTAATTTGACCTTTCTGTTGAGCATCCAAAATGATCCTGCCGAGACTTTGTATAATCAGAATGAATTATAAGGGAGATAAGGGACAACCTTGACGGATTCCCCTTGAGGTTGGGGAAAAATCAGATGGAGAACCATTAACTAAGATTGCAAAACATGAATTAGTAACACAACCCATAATCTAGTTCACACCTATCAGAGGAATGCCAATCTGAAGGAGCAGGAGTCTCAGAAATGTCCAATTAACCCTATCAAATGCTTTGACTAAATAAGGCTTTAGAACGAGGACATTTGAATTTTTAGATTTAATAGAGTGTAATACTTCCTGGATAATACCAACAGGTTCAGTAATTTGTCTATCCTTCAAAAACCCAAATTGTTGTGTAGATAATCAGCAAGGGCTTCAGATGAGATGGGGTGAAAATCAGCAAAAGTGGAAGGCTTTTCACACTTAGGAATCGGCGTCAAGAAAGTTGAGTTTAGTGCATTAGGTAATTTCCTTTCAATTCTAGCTTGCTCAGCTGCTGAAACTAGTTCCTCCCCAATTAGGTCAAAGAAAGCCAGAAATAATTCAACTGGCCATTCATCAGGGTCAGTGCTTTTATATTTCTTGAACCCCCTTAGTACATCTTCCACTTCCTGAAGAGAAATAAGCTCAAGGAAACAATCTACAACCTTTTCCTGGGTCAAAGTCGAGAAGAGCCTAATCACCTTAAGTTGGTCAGCAATATTTGTTGCCTTATCATCCTTAAATAATTCACTAAAGTGATGTTTCCCAAGCTACTTAAGAGAAGCATCCTCTGAGACCAAGTTACCATTTTTATCATTGAGAGACCAGATAGCTTTAGAGTTTCTTCTAGCAGATGCATAGGCATGAAAACACTTAGTATTAGCATCACCTTCGTTAATCCAAAGTACTCGACTCTTAAGTCTCTGAGTAGTAACCTCATGAGCCCAATACTTTCCTTTCCTAACTTGTAGATCTTTCAACTTTTCAGCATTTGTTGCTGTCAACAAACCGGAATCCACTTGTAATATGTGAGAGATCTCATCATTTATATCCAAAATAAATTGTTTACTTCACATTTTTTCTTCCTTTCCCAACCTTTAACAATGCCTTTGAGTCTACCCAGCTTAAGAGAGAAGGAATCCAAATGGTTTGTAGGACCAGATGTCAGGTGAGCCTTCTAGGAAGATGTAATAAGAGGGGCAAAGTCTTCTTCCAAGAGCCAGGCCCTATTAAATTTAAAGGGATAACACTGGGAAGCAAGTCTCAGACCACATTCCAGGCATATAGGGTAGTGGTCTGAGACATCCGAAGGAGTAGCCCAAGATCTGTAGCAGGTGAGGCTAGGGAGGAGATAGTCAGATAATAAGAAACGATCAATTCTTTTGCTAATGCCTTCATCCCTAGCACGACCATTCCTCCAAGTAGGGCCAAGATTGTTCATGGAGAGATCAACAAGATTATTGCAGGTAATAAGTTGGGAGAAATAAGAAGCCAAGGGATCATTCCTTGCTTTTGTACCCTAGACTTCAAAGGAAGAGATAGTAAAATTTAGATCACCTTTTGTACCCTAGACTTCAAAGGAAGAGATAGTAAAATTTAGATCACCTTTTGTACCCTAGACTTCAAAGGAAGAGATAGTAAAATTTAGATCACCAGCCAAGAGGATATTTGGTAAAGAAAGTAACCCACTAGCCATAATGTTATCCCAAAAAATGGTTCTATGTGCATAAGGCCCATAACAGTTTATAATGGAGAAGATCTCAGATATCCCTTTAATGCTAGCTTTGAGAACAATACCAGGAATGGAGGAAAAATCCTTGCATCGAACCAGGAGAGCGTTCCACCCAGCAAGGAGGCCACCAGAAAGTCCAGAGGCATCTAAGGCATAGAACTCCCACCCTGGCTTGAATTTTGAGAATAGAAGAAGGGATTGAGTAAAATTGCACATAGTTTCTTGTAGGAAAATCATATCAGGATTTGAATCAGAGAAGAGTGAACCAAGGGATTTTTGTTTGGAAATCCCTCCAAAACCCCAAATATTCATGGAGAAACAGACTCTTCAAATGTGCTTCCTCTAAGTACCTGTGATGAGGAGGGAGAAGAACGAAGATGCTTGGTCGCATTCTTTAATCTAGTAGAGAGAGAGCTATACAGTCCCAGATCCCCAGAATCCTTCGGAGAAGGTTTCTTAGCCTTTCAGATAGTCACATTTTTAAAACGAAAGGAGTCCAAGGGGAGAGTGGAAGGAGAAATTGGATATTTATCGGAAAAGATCGAGAGGCTGTTTAAGAGAGTTGGATCCGAGAATGCAGGAGCTTCTCTGGGGCTAGTGGGAAAATTGTTTATGGGTGAAGTAATAGTACCTGGTGGGGAAAGTGGAGGAGAAGCCGAGGAAGCTGGGAGAGAGGGATAGTGTTCCAGAGTAAAGGAAGGAGGGCCTTCCTTAGGATGGGCATTAGAAGATGTAAGGGGAGTAAGAACTGGAGTCAACTGGGAATTTTCAGATATCACAGGACGAGAAAGACTAGCACATACTTCAATATCTTCAATGTACATCAATTCTCCCTTAGACATCCCTCCATAAGGTGTGGGTGAAGAAGAGACATATATATCTGCAGGTGGGAGAGCCAATGGCTCCACTAGGGGATGACAGACATCAAGAGAGGGAGAATCAGGCCTAGGACTTAGATCAAATCCCCTCTTAACAGGTCGACCATTATGGAGAAGAGCACAGGAGTTGCTCAAATGACTAGTCTCATGGAAATAGATGAACCTGAAAGGCATGTGCAAGTAATCTAGTCTATGAGTAATAACATGGTCACTGCAGTCAATGTCAATCTCAGGGAGTAATCCTTTGGAGATATCAAGTTCAACCAGTACCTTGGCTGACCACTTATCAAATAACAAGTGAAAATATTTTTCAAGGGCAACAAAGCACCCAATCGAGTTTACCAAGACTGCGAGAATATCTTTATTCCATAGAGGAAATGGTAATGCAGGTAAGAGGACCCACAGATGGCGGATAGTAACCCTTTCCTTGAGGGGATCAAATCTAGTATGCTAATGGTTCAAGACTACAGAGCCCTTCTGAATGGTCCAAAGGTTCCCTAAAATGCGAGAGGCATCATTCTCTTCAATAAAGACAAAAACCAGCCAATTGTTTGCAAGAATACTGATAGTAGGAACATAGTGAATGATAGGCTTCCAAGGGATAGTTTCCCACTCAACCCATTCTTCTTTTGACAAGGAACAATACTCAACCCTCCCAATAAGTGATATGCAACAAAGGGATTCAACCTTTTCAAGGAAAACATCATGACCTAGCATATACCTGCGCTTCAAGTCAAGCGCCTTAAGGGATTTCGCTTTCCATCGAGCACGGCCAGAGTGTTGGGACCGACCCAGCTTTGGACCCCCACCAACCTCCGAAGGAACACCAGGGTTACCAATAACAGACATAATATAAAACCTGTCAAGGCTAGGATTAGGTAGAACCACCCAAAGGAGAGACCAACCGCTGTGACTATCTGGCAACAAAGAACACCACCCAATGAACCTGTAACACAGTAGCCAGAGTCAACAAGAAACACCCGTAGCTCTAAACCATAGTCAAAGCTTAGACAAATAATGCATCTACAGACAGGGAAGACCACTGACAGACCAGGTAAACCAAGGTTACTAGCTAAAACCAAAAAAACAGTCCAAAGTACCAAACCGAAGGTAATATAATTCCCACTTTTTTAATCATGGTTGGTACTAACCCTCTGGAGTAGAGGGTGAACTCTATGTGGGGTGGCCTCCAAAGGTAAGCCCATAAACCCTTAGTAAATGTGCCAAGCCCCAAACCTAGTGTTACGAAAAAACAATAATAAACTGTCAACTCTGAAGGTACCTGAGAGTAGCAGGTGCACCAATTGTCGTGATAATGTCGAGTGCGGCAAACTGGGCCAAGTCAACCATATGACAACTCCCATCAAATCCAGATCCAACTAGATAAAATAATACCAATACACAAAAGTCTCCGCCAAAACAGTCCGAAGTGACAGGCTCGATCTCCCACCCGAAAAGGGTGATTAGGTACAGCATAAAACCAGGGTCAAACAAAGTGCATGGAATAGTTGCATCCCAACAGGTGGCCAACTGAAAAGACGAGGGTATCACCTTTAGACAGAAAAACAAACAAGGCGACCAGAGAATGGTTCCAACATTTCCATGAAACCAGGAAACTAAATGCAAGGGAGATTCATGAGAGACCAGCAAACATCCACAGGATATGTTCAGTACAATCGACGCTCCTACAAAACCCTCATCTCGCCTCCTTTCCCCAACGCTACAATCGACGCTCCTGCAAAACCCTCATCGCGCCTCCTCTCCCCCTAACATAACATATTCTACTTACTAGCCTAACTTACTTGACCTATGATATCCTAGTGTTGATCATTTATCCAAATGAAAAAATTAACAAATAAGGTTGCAAAAAGGACACCACATAAACAAACAAATGACAACACAATAAAGGATACATTGAATACAAAAACACTAAAGGGTAATTATGACAGCTAAAACAAACACTCCATGACGCAAGAAAATATGCAAAAGAGATATGAAACTTAGAAAAAGGTCATGATTTTTTTAATAAGACGCAAAATTAAGATGCTAGAAAAGGTATAATGCATCCTACTTCCCCATTTTGACCAAAGGGGTGCTAGAAGAGGTTGAAAAAAGGTCGTATTGTGGTAGTGAAGGTAATAGTGAGCTCCAAACCAATGTATATGGTATATATAGAGTTTAAGAAAATGTGAGGAAAGTGCCTTATGCACTAGACATTCCTAACAAGAGAATACTCTATGGCATATTCCATGTCTTCTATTTATAAAATATGTTAGGTAGTGATGTGTTCACTAAAACAAAAACCCTCCAAGTTGAAGAGATTAAGCTAATATTGGAACTTGAGTGCATCCTTGAGGTGAAGGAAAGGAACATTCATAGAAGGTAAATCATATAATACAAGATTAAATGGAGGGGCCTCCTAATTAAAGGGCTTGAATCGACTTGGGAGTACCAATCATGTTGGGTAGTGACCAACTAAAAAATCTCCTTTTCCATTTTTATGTTAGACATACTAACATATGTAGTGTAATTGGTTGAGGTAGTACTATATGGAATAAAATGGTTTGGGGTTTAAATATCACTATTTATTATTCAAGTGACTTAGTTATACATCATCCCCATTTTTTCTTTGCAAAGCCACCTTAAAAATCACTTATAATACCAAACCAAGATTTCATTGTCAAAGTAACTTGCGAAATTTGATGCTTCCTCCAAATCTATCTAGGGATATTT
The DNA here is from genome assembly GCA_001517045.1 of Pseudotsuga menziesii. NCBI lineage: Eukaryota > Viridiplantae > Streptophyta > Pinopsida > Pinales > Pinaceae > Pseudotsuga > Pseudotsuga menziesii. Next base: position 225,483 of record LPNX010312230.1, on the reverse strand, counting down.
CTATATCTGGTGAGATATTGTGGAATGTACTTTGAATTTATATGGAGGAGGAATGCAACTTTTTAGTTATTTCAAAAATGTTTGCACCAATTTCTATTGTTTGATATCTTTAGCTTTGAGAGAATATTTTATAAGGGATAATCAATACCATATAACACATCACAACATATTTATTAGACAATCTATGAGTATGGCCTATTTTATATATATGATCATGATTTTGTAATTATGTTATTCTCCTAAACATTTATAATATCATATTTAAATATTTAATAACTTGAGTTTTAAGTTAGGGTTTGTACTTCCTTTTGGTGTAATGAGGGGTTTTATTGTCTCATTTGAAACTCGTATCATTTTTTTAATACACCCAACAAGATTATTTGGAGAAGTATAGGGATGGAGATACGAGACATGACACCTTGGAGAATTTATTGGATTTCTTGTAGGGCTTGAGCTAAGCTTTTCATTCTAACCTTTCTTTTGGTATCAACCTTTGGTGATGGGTTGGATGCACCAAAGTCACCTTTTCTCACCCTCCCTCTCAAGATTGTGTGTTGTTGAAACCCTATTTCATGGTTCAACTTGCCTTGCCTTGGGGGATGTTTTTCTATACATGATCATACCAATCCCTATTAGAGTACAATGTTTCAATAATTTATTTAAGTCATGTGGTATAGGGGACTAGCCATTAGGATTAATTCCGATAGGAATCACTAACAAGGTTATTATTATAAAGTTTTTAAAATAGGCTGTTAGATAATACAACAACCTATGAAAGAAAAACAATGTACATGTATTCAATAACTTTACAATAATGATAATATATTTGACATCAATCCAAAAATTTGTCTTGTTTGTATTGTATAATCAAAAGTTTACATGGTAATAGAGCATAAGAGCATCATGTCTTTCATTGGCCAAGGAGACTGCCACGGGGGGGCGTAGAAGGATGGAATATTCAAGGATCTATGTGGATTTGTGTAGAGGATAAGTTTAATTAAAAATGGATTCAAAGACAAGATTCAATCATCGAAGAACATGAAGTAGTTTTCATTCATAAGATTCACAATTGATATGATGTGATGAAAATAAAACCCAATCCCAATAGAAGGATCCAAATAGTTGAGAGCTATTTAAACCTACAATTGTGGAAATTAAAGTGTCAAGTCACCATTTCACTACAAAATTAATGATAAAGAGGAAGAACAAAACTATCTTACCATAATACAATTGTTATTTACCATGTGCATAAATCATTGATACTTAGTCATTGAATAGAATATATAATGCCATTGTTTATATTCAAGGATGGTATAGTAATAAAGATTATAAGAGAGAAGACCAATTGAATAAATCGATGTATGTATTAAAGGAGTTGCCAATCCTTTTCAAACCATTGTCATTTAAAGTAGCCACCTTTTGGAAAAAGGAATTTATGTGTGTAGGGGAGTGGTAAGTTTGCAAACCCTACAACCAGTAAAGGTTTAACTGCATTGGAAAAGTTTAGGGACATCCATCACTAGACAATGGTTAGTATAGAGAGCAACTAGAATAAAGTAGTTTGGCAATTTTCATTGGTATAGAGGTCAATCTATAGCAAGATAATTATTTTTGAAATAAGAAAGAGCAGACAAAGAAGATTTATCAGACAATTTCTTGATTAGAAATTTTTAATTAGTAGTATAGAATATTTTTAATTGCTGCAAGCATGTTACAAATTATCCCTAGTCTTTTGAAACAAAAGATGCAAATAATGATAATGAAATGATGAAGATAACGACTATGAAACAAAGGAGGTTTTTTTGTGTTTTAAGCGTCCATATATTTGAAGATAGAAGGGATTTAGAGTATATGTAGCTTATTATGGATTGTTGTCCAATAATTCAAGAGATAAGATATTCAAGAGTTTAGGTACATGATATTTTGAAACTCAAGAATTTAGTAGAGTTGGAATTTGAGAATCATACAACACAAAAAAAAACTTTGTGTATTGTGTATGTGTTCCATTGTTTAATTTATGTTTTCTTCAAAATATGTTGGCATTGTTTCACTATATAGGTTTAAAAATTACAAACGTATTCGTAAAAACATGGACTATTTCCTACATTTGGTATCAAATCCAATTGTCATATACAATACCTTAGAAATTGATTAGCATTGTTGTTCCATACCATACTACACAATAATCGTACAAGATACAATATGTCAATCCATACATCGATTTGTTGCCAATTAAATCATTGGTACAATCAATTAATGATGCATTTGATCCTATTGTACATTGTAAGTACAAATTCTATCACCTTCTACTATTTTAGTACTATAGTGCAATATTTCCATACACTATTTTTCAATTTTTGTATGCCTAACTCAACCATACCTTGACTGTGCTCATTTCCATATTCTACACAGCTGAAAGCTAACAACCTTGGTGTTAAGTATTTTATACTCTATAGCTCAGAGTGTGGATATTTTTATTTAAATAACTTTAAATTGAATAGTCCACAACCTAAGTTGTATTGCATTAAATACTTTGTAGCCAAGTGCTTGGACAAAACCCTATAACCATGTGTTTAAGAATATGTACTCCATCGTCCCACCACCTTACTTAGATAAGGTTTAATTAAAATTGGTACAAATTCCCCACATGACATTGTATAGAGTCACAACTCCACAAGTTACATTTTTAACTTGGAAATTATGCCAATATCAGTTTTGGTTATCAAAATTTCAAGGACTTTTTCTCATAAAAGTCAAATTTTTACTATATTTCCCAAACATTTATATGTTGCAAATAATAAGAATATGTGCGGGGCCCACAAAAACCTTACAAAATTGGGTAATTATGACAAAATATACATATATGTTTATTGTTATAAAGATGAATCTAATAGTGCCACACATTTTATAGATAGATTTCAAGAATCACAAAAGGATTTAGGAAAAACCAGCAAAATTATGGACATATTTGACAAGTTATTTGAAGATTTCCAAATATGATGGCTAGAATTAATAAAGAAGGGATATACTTGCTTTGAATGCGACAACAAATGGATTCTAGATCATCTATATACAATAATAATAATTATGAGCATAGAGAAGGGATTGACCGACCAATTGAAAGTCAAGAAGAGGTATCGCTAGAACTTGAAACTTACAAAAATCTACTAGTAACTTCAAAATTATCGACCATAATTCATGAAAGAGGTCAGGGTAGAACAAATGAGCCCAATATATTTAAGGTCAAAATACTAACTATTGAAAAGGAAGCATTTCCAAAAGTATCACTAGCATCAATCTCATGCACATTGCCAAATGGGGATGAAAATGACGTGTCTAAATATGAACTATTTTTCAGAAGGAACAAGCACAAGAACCAATATATTATGCTTAATCTCAAAAAGTTTGATAAGATATTCATTCCAATTAAAGGATAAAACAAATCTACAATTTCACTTGAAACCATGAATGGGGAATCACAACACAAGACCTTGAAGCTTAAAGGAATTGTAAAAATTAAAGTGTAACAATACTTCTATATTTTGGTAGTACTCATAATTGTATATACATCAATGTTGTTAAACAAATAAACATTTTTGTGTAACCCACCATGGAGCTCACAGTTGTTGATAGACAAGAAGTCACGGGAGTAGGTATCTTTCATAAAGTCTTAGTTCAAATCCAAGAATTAGAGCTACAATCAGGATTCTATGCTCTACCACTTGATGAAATGTATATGGTACTAGGTTTAGAATGGTTGATGTAGTTGGGAAAATATTCCACCAATCTTGAAGAACAATTTATCGAGTTTAACTTGCAAAGTCAACATTATAAATTATATGGTGTTGAAGCGTCCACTCTTAAGAAAGGTGAATTACAACTAAAGAAAAAGTGCATGAAGCACATACAAACATACAACAATGAAAGCAAGTCAGATATGTACCCAAGAAATGTCAAACAATCATGTCAAACAACTACAAGATATCATACAAATTATACAAAGGAACCTTTCCAATACTCAAAATAGGAACCAAGACAAACCTCTACAACTAGACAAAGACAAGGATGATGTCGCCAAAGAAACATGATTAACTAGAGAAGGTCACTTTATTATGCTCTAAGGACGAAGTTTTTCTTAAGGGAGTGGCAATATGACAAACATAAATATAAATATAATAATAATAATAATAATAATCATGATGCTAAATGAAAAATCAAAGGGTGCACTTCTTACCTCGTAACCAATAAATGCATATACTTACACCATCACAAGTCTCACTGTAATCGTCATTCTATCAATTATTCAAGATTTAATATATTCTTATATATTTTGTATAATTATTTTGTCAAGCATAGAAACATGAACTACTTCCTACATTGGGATTGGAAGGTGGCATGGGTTTGTAATATGTAAGTCAGTTGAGGGTGACAAATTTCTTGTTGTGGGGGAACATCATGGTGTCGAATACCTATGGGGTGACTACCTTCATGGCTTACATCTAACTACACCCGAGTAAGATGTGATTGAGAGAGCATTCCAAGAATTTGGTATCGATTTAGATAGTTTTCCATACAATTTCGATGGAAACATTAGGATATAGTCCTAGTGGTTGGGATGAGCTTCCATCATATATGTGGAGGGTGATGGTGGAAAGGGCCAATTATTGGGCCCTCAACCTCTTCCAAACAAAGGAATACATGATGCAAGTGGAGGTACATTCATCCATAATGAAATGATGAATAATGAGGTTCTTAACCATGATAAGGATCTATAGTGTGAAGGAAGGGGTGAGCCTTGGCTCTACATTGTCCAAATCAAGTGTCATCAATCGAGAAAAACAATTATCAATGCTTCCAAATTTGGAAATCAAGGCGTTTTGTTAGGAAGTGTAGGTTTGAAGGACATCCAATGTTGACATGATAGAAGGATATTGGCACAATCATTGACAATGTTGTAGTTATAAGAATCATCCAAGTGGGTTGTGTGTAGTCCTCCATAAAATCAATTTATCCATAAGCATTATTGAGTCAAAACTGGGTTGAGGGATGAGCAAGGGGACACTGGAAGATGATTGGGTATTGTTCTTACTAATAGATTTAGGGTTGGGAATTCCATATCTATGAGTACATATTTGAAGGTGTATGTCTCTAGAGTTCATGTATGTTTGTTGGGAGGAAGGGTATTCAAATTGTGATGTATTGCATGAAAAAGAGGATGTATTGTAATCCTTCTTATGGGCCACTCATGTTGTTGGTGAGGAATGTTGGTCAAGGCTGCTAGTTAAAAATGGTTAAGGTTCCCTTGTGGGGAGTGAACATTTCAAAGTGAAGGATTCGTATGCTAGTTACCTTATAATCCTAACAAGCATTTAAACTCATGCAACAATGGGTGTAATATCCATATATCCCATAAAATAACACATGGATGGTTGGTTCATGATTGGTCGATACAACTCTGACTATTTTTCTCACAAAGGGGTTCGTTTAGAACTTGAGTCGAGGTTCCCTAACATTATTAGGGTTATATTGTTGGTTACATCCTTGCCCTTGGAATTGATTTTTATCCTTCTTATGCATACCCTTATGAATTTATTTTTTTGGTGGGTTTCGATTGTTTTTCCTTGGTGGATTTTTCCATGCAGAAGTCTAACTAGGGTGGGAGGAAAGGTTGATCAAATGATCAAGGAGGATGACAAGGGGGGTGGTTTAATTAATTTTCCTTGTGGAGGATCTATAAAGGGGTATTATATATGATGCGATGGAGGGCCACTATAAGAGTTACTAAACCCATATGAAGTGGTAAGGCCACTATAAGAGTTGTCACCACCTCAAGATGGACCATGTCCAATATAAGAGTTATTAGCCCAACATAAGGAGGGTGATGATGGCCATAATGGTTATCATATTTTTTAGTACCAATGGATATTGAAATATGACCAGAACATTATGCTACAGTGAAAGTGAATAACCTTAGAATACAATCAACAACATGGGACTCCCCTAGTGTCAAAGGTGGCTTGTGATCCAGATGGGTATTAGTGTTCACCCACCTATTCCACCGCCTCAAAATAGTTCTTCTAGTTTGGTAGTTTTTGGGGTTAGTGGACTACTCTATAAAAATATCAATGGCCATACACATATTCCACGAGCTCAATATAGTCTTTCAAGTTTGACATTTTTTACAGATTTTCGTGTCCAAAATTTATGGGGTCGTTTTGAGGCCCTAAATGATGTTTTTTTGGCGATGCCATAGTGCATAAAAAGCTAAATGTAGATTGGATGGGTGTAATGTGTACTTATCACCTAGACCTTTCCAACATGTTATCAAACGCCCTAAAATAATATGGTATGCAAAAGTTATGCCCCCAAGAAGTTGACACCTCAACAAACCACCTCAATGCCCACAAACCGTTTTATGGTTCATCTCTTAGGGTTTGGTTTTTGGATGTTTAAGCTTTTTTACCTCATAATTAAGATAAAATGGACCTTCTGACTTCTTTTGTAATGAGATTATGACGAATGAACATAGCCACAACATCTCTTCTCAAAGATATAGCTATAACCATTCTAGCTGCTTTTATATTTTTACAGTTTAATCTATTTAATTCATTTAATAGAATCTAATATTATTGTATCGTTGTGTTCCTTGCAATATATATGTGTATGTGGTTCTATATATGCTCTTTTGTTTTATTCTCACATAAATTTGGATCGGTGGTATTAGAGTAATTTTCTCTTTGATTGTTTCTCAGTGCATGTCGCTGACGAGGTCAAGGTATAGAGAGTTGGGTCTCGAACTAGTTTCTCTTGGGGAAGACCACTCCCACCACCCCAAGTGGAATCCCATGGTGGAAGAAAAGAGAGACAATGGAGCAAGATATCCTATCGAGATGTTTCTCAAGGAATCCCTCTCGTGTGACAAAGGAACAAGATGATATAAAAATTTTCCCATATCCTTCAATGGATGCTAGCAACAACAGAGACATCATCAAGCAATCAGTTCAGAGGAGCCATGACATTCAAGGTACAAGTTGAATTTTATATTCCTTTGTTTGAAGGTCATATTGATGTTGATGCCCTAAATAAATGGTTGAATCTACTAGAAGAGTATTTCTCTGTCCAAAAAAAATTCGATAGGGAAAATATATCTTTGTGATCCTTAAGGTTGTCCCCCATGTCAAAAAATGGTGGTAAACTTATTATGGGAGAAAATCAACAAAGGAGTCTAAAATGTTTGAGGCAAATCCCACTTGGGCCTCTTTTATAGATGTCGTTAAGAAACAATATTACCCTGTGGGAAACTATGATGACTAGTACATAAAATGGACCATTTTGTGTCAAAAGGGGGACCAAGCTGCGTAGGAGTACACAAACAACTTTCATACTTTGTGCACAAAGTTGGGTATCAAATACTCTAAGGGGTTACTTGTTTTGAAATATCACAGTGGCCTACATCAATACATCTGAATAGATATGAAATTCCTAGACATCTCTTCATTGGGATTTGCTTATCAGTATACTATTAAAATAAAACAAGAATTTCAACTAAAGAATAAGCGAGAATTTGGACTTGCAAATCCACCACAAAAGAAACTTAAGGGAAACCATGGCTCCCAGTACAAAGGTTAGAGTAAGGAAAACCAACCCCAATACAACCAGTCATATCCACAAGAAAAAGAATGGTAATGGAAAGACAAAGAAGGATACTAGAAAGTGGTGTGAGTTCCACAAAATCCCCTAGCACAACACTAATGATTGTCAATCAATGTGGTCATTGGTGATTGATATCAAAGCTTCATAATCATATCTCATTTCTGACTCCAATTCAGAACCTGATTTCATAATCGCAAACAAGGGGGACCAAATCATGGATGCAGAACCCAGTGTCACCATCGTTACCACACAAATTCAACTAGAGGAAATAGAAGGGTAAAAGGTAGATGAGTGCCTCTTCCACTCACAAATGTGGGTGAAGGAGACCCCCCTACATTTTGTTGTCGACAATGGTAATGCAAAAGAACCCAATCTTAGCAAAATTCATCAAGATATTGTTGATGTCGATTACACCACACCCACACCATCGGTTGACTAATCCAAGGTTGAGGTATATGTGTCAATCATCATTGTTGTCTACCATACGTCATTAATCCTTTCAAAGATGAGGTACTATGTGATGTGGACCCACTTGAAGTTTGTGATGTTCTTTTAGGGTAGCCATGTATGTGGAAGCATCATGTTATATATGATTCACAATCTCGTACTATCATTGTCGCTTTGGTAGGACAACTCTATCATATACCAGAGACAATTGCACCTACCACCGTCTCTTTGACCTGGACCAAACAATGCAGGAATATAATCTCCCACAATAAGAGATTTTCCCTCTTCACAATTGCCTCTAAAGTTGAACATCAGATCACAGAAACAAACACAACCTTTGCATAGGGTCCCTCTACTCAACAAAAATAAGAAAAATGCAAAGACATTATTGTTGCCTCGCCTACCCATCTACCTCTATGGTGTAAGGCCATGCATTCAAGGTGCTCCTACAGAAAGAAATCATCCACGTCAGTTCAAACCAAGGATAATAAGGAAACCAAAATTGTTGAATGGGTCCAACACATACACCAAAAACAAATACTGCCTTATCAAGTTGTTAAAGAAATACATCCTTTTCACTCAACTCATCATGCAGTTCACCATATGATAAGGGACTCAACACAATGGAGACCATTTCTTCTTAAGGGGGGGGGATTGATCTAGATTGGTATCGTTGGCCACCCACTTATTCCACTGGCTCAAAATAGTTCTTCTAGTTTAATAGTTTTCTAGGTCAAATAACTACTCTAGAAAGATATCGGTGGCCACCCACCTATTCCACGAGCTAAAGACAATTTTTTCTGGTTAGGAATTTTTTACAGATGTTCCTGTCCAAAACTTTTGGGGCCATTTTGAATCCCTAAAAATTTTTTTTTGGCGATGCCACAGTCTAGTTGTAGAAAAGGGTAGGACTAGATAGGAGAAATGTGTACTTCTTAGTTAAACCTTTCCAACAGGATACTGAGGGCCCTAAACAGAGATCGTATGCACAAGGTATGCCCCCAAGAAGTAGACACCTCAACTAACTACCTCGAGGCCCACAAATTATTTTACATTTCATCTCATAGGGTTAGGTTTTTGGATGTTTAGGATTTTTTCCCTCGTATTTTTGATAAAAAGGCCCTTAGGCCTTTATCATGTCCCCAAAATTTTGATTATAATCCTTGGGTGAAGATAATTAAATTTTATCCTATAGTTAATTTTCAATAATTTAATTAGAGCATAAAAGGATAATGCATGCTCTTAATTGTAATATTTATTTAGGATTGGATAATGGCCTAAGTGGCCGAAGAGTATGCATAAGAGATAAGGAATATTTTTCTGAGTTGTCATATACAAAAGGAAATTATAAAAAGCAATTAAAATCAAGAAAGAGGGAAAAATAAGTAAAAGCAGAAAAAGACAAAAAAATAGGAAAGCACCACCAAAAACAAGAAAGTAGTTCAAAATAGAAAAGACAAGAGTTTCCATATTTTTCTAAGAATGCTTCCAAAGGAAATAGAAAAAGACATAAATCACTAACTAAATCTACAAGGTTGAAACTTAGCCAAGGAGGGTGCATTAGATGAGATAAGGAGGATCCACATGAGCTAGAAACTTGCCAAAGACTTCTCAAGCATGATTGGTTAGAATTCCTAGAAAGCAGGGCTTAGAGGAGGAAACAACAAGCCAACTAAGGTTAATAAAAGGAGTATGAGAAATCCCTTTCACATATTTCGGTCATTTGTTATTATGTTTTTGGAGAGCTCTTTGTTCTTCATGCTTGGGAGAGGTTCCCCTAGCAACCAGTTGGGATATGTGTGCCTTCTATCTAGTGTAGCTAGCGATTGAGGAGTTGGACACCTTGTTCATATCATTGAGGTTAATTCAACCATTAAGGTTCATTTGCATGTATTCCATGTAATTTTTTATATCCGATCACAAACTTGGGGCAAATTTCTGCTTGGGAGTTCAAGAATTGAGAAGAAGAAATCACTTATGGGAGCAACTTTCTATCCTCTCTTCTTGAAAATTCTTCTAGTGTTCAGTGCCTCTCATAATATCAAAGTTGCTTGTGGTTTGTAGCTGCCAAGGCATCCATATCTTCCATTTCATTTTCAAGATCCAATCCTTCCAGTCAAGTGCTCTCCTATCCGATAGTGTCAAAGATTGCATTCAGTGTTAAAGATTTCCTATAGTATTTGTAATTATCTATATTTCTGATGTTGGACGATGTATTCATGAGTATTTGATGTTGTACTTGAAGGAATATAATTTAAATTACCTCTTATTTAATTGAATAAGATGAATCTACTTCTAGTTCTGCAATTCCATATTTATCTTTGATGTAATTCTACTCATATGCCCGTTGTGGTGTCAAAACTAGCTAGTTTTCAGGATAGATTCAGTAGACTAACTTCAACGACTCCAAATCACATTTTGTGAGTTGTTTATATTAGTATACATTTAATTGAACCCATTAAATCCTTCATATCTGAAATTCATGACCCTTCAGTGTTGTTTGGGTTAGCATGGAAAGTAACTAGTTGTGAAGTCCTAGATTTGCAGTTTTCCCCATAGCTTCCAAATCAAGTAATATTGAGTCAAATATAATAGTTTAGTTCCCTATCAGTGGGTTGGGACTTATATACATACCATCCACTTCCATCCTACACCAAAATCCATTAGGTTTCACATAAGTCATGGGGATAATGCCTCAAAGTCTTTGGCTTTGCCAAAGAGTCAACCCAGGTGCGATGTAGCCCATTAAATGTACAACTGTCAAAGTTGGTAGATTTTTTAAACTACTTTATACTTTCCTAGATCTTCAATTTTGCCTCTATATCAAGTTTGGGGTGGTTTGGGTTAAGTCTAATAGTGTTGTTGTAAGTCTAGTTAAAACTAGTTAGTATTTTTCTTGAATATTTTTCCTAGTGTGCCTTAATCCCATAAAGGTACATTATAGTGGTATCAGAGCATGGTCCTGTGCACCTGTGGACCATAATCCTTGGATAATCACAAAGGTACTTCTTCCAATATCAGAAATCTAGCAGTTGAAAAGGATGGAAAATATTTGTGTACTAAATGATGAATGGGAAAGATTCTTGAAGAGCCACGGAAAAACATACTCAAGAGATAGAGAATCATTTGCAGTGGATGATGGGGGCCTTATCTACATCATATGGACTACCAAGGTTCAAAATATTCTTCTTTGTCTCATCCACAAGGAAATACTCCAAAAATCTTTGTGAAGAATTGTGTTCCGAATAAGGTGCATCCATTGTAACTATCCAGCTCTCAAATGAACATGAGAATAGTCACAAACCATCAATTTATACATCAAAGGGAGAGAGAAATTCTTCCTACAACACCATTACATATCAGGTGTATGTATTTAATTGCAAACATGAGGAGATGGAGGAGCTCCAGTCACTATCAGGTGATTGCAAGGTAGAAGAAACTTGTGCAAAAGAAGAACTAGTGCCTTCCACCAATAATGCAGAAGAACAATCTAGAGGTGAAGGGATGAAAAAAATGACATTATAGACATGGTTAGCAAAGACTCCATTGAAGGTTGTGTAATTATCTATGTTAGTGACATAGATATCTATTTGGAGGATCCTGTTGCAGGAAAGCATTCCCATGTGCAAGAAGATGATTAACTTGCAGAAGTAGAAGATGAACAAGGATCAATTTATTCATCGCCACTTGTGTATGAAGAGAACACAAATCAATTTTCCTATGGAAATTAAGAAGATGATAAGGCTGAAATCCCAACATCTTTACAGTCACATGAAGACTTGGAGAAAAGCAAATCACATAGTGCAGAGTTGAGTCTTCCTTTAGACCTCAAAGTGGAAGAGCATGCTGGCACCAATCTACTCTTTGGAGAGAATGACCAAGAAACACAAAGGTATGATGGTTTTCTATTTTTTGCAGAAAACATATTCCTTTGTGTCACCATGATATGGAATCCAAAGATGAATAAGCATATGCACAATGTGGGAGATGGAAATGATCCAACCTTCAATGAGATAGAAGAAAAGAGCAAAAGAGAAGGCCTAGCAACAGTTCATGAAGTTGTTGAATCTGGGAGCCTAGATGAAAAAGAATCCACAACCAGACACACATATATGGCTGGTAACACTCATTCTTTGATGGAGGAACCTCATGAGACATTTGAACATGAAGACGGACTAGATTTGCAAGTGTCCGAGGAAAGCACTCTCATGGAGAATGCAAGCCAAGCACTTGATTTGATATCAAAATATCATGAGTTGACCTTAAGGGTGGAATACTTTTATTTACAAGAGTTGGTTGATTACATTTCACATGGATTAACGAGCCAAAATTTTTATTCATCCATGGATTGCGTGGATAGATACATAGCAAATATGGAGATTCATCAAGGTAAAGATTCTTATTGCCTTTATAGTAATTTTTGTGGTTTTACTGATATTGTCTTGACATGTAAGCAGTAGCAAGGGTATGCATGGAATCCTTTGGATACTTCTAGTACACATACATCAATGGATTCGGTGTGTAAGTACATGGGAAAATTGGAACTGCCATGCAAGAGAAAATCATCTTGCATACAAAGCATGTTGGATGCAACAGAGTATGCAAGCAATTAGCTTGTACAAGAAGATATCCAAACATTGTTGGGTCAAATGATAGAGACAATCATATTCTTTGGAAGTGATGGACTTCCAATGTGGTCATAGGATCCTGGTATTCTTCAGGATGACAAGTTATTCCAAGTGACCACAATGTTGAGAAGAATGCAACATGATCAATGGGATCCCGGAGGGCAAGCCATCCTTAACTCTCACAAGTATATCCAAGGGAGAAAATGGTTTAGTTTCAAGTATGTGAACTCTTATGATGGATGGACACATAACTTCCTTGTTTGGAGGATTGAGAGTTTTTAGAAGACTCCAAGTGTTGGAACTAGGTGGTATAGAGGAGGATGCAGAAAACACTACAAAATTCTCAAGTTCATTTGGGATCTTGTAATTATATTTGGACTCAATTGTTTCAGTTGGGAAGTACATCTAGTAGTATGGGGGATAGAGTAGTCTATTAAGCATAATGAGTTTCACAAGGCCAATATCCTTCCCAAGTTTGATTTTTGTTGTGGCCATCACTAGATTTTTATGGAATAATAAGTTCTACAGGATACCACTCCATGTTGCCAATATAGCTATCTTGTATTTTTATCCATGGTCATTAATTTGATTCATGCACCCATTGCTTCACATACTTACATGAGGATAACATACAACAAGCAACTTGGTGAGTTTGTATTTGCTTCCTTTGTCATCACTATGGTTCATTGTATAATGTTGGAGAGGCATTATCTCAATTTGGAAATTGTATTGTACGCTTGGGTAGAACAATCATTGTATGATAAATTGATTGAAGGTGAAGTTGTAGGGATTAGGATAATATATATTTATCTTATGTTTGAGAAAGGCCAGGTTGTTCCTACATGAAGAGAAATTGGCCTACATTGGTTTGGACCTTTTCCAAAGATGTGACCCAGTTAAGAAGAGCCATTAGATGTGATGCACCTTATAGAGGATCTCTCCCTTCGATGAAAAATATGGTTGTCCAAGCTAGAAGAGGATTTTCTTGTTGGGATGATAACTCGGGAAAGGTTCTCAAAGGAATGAAGGAAGTGGTAATGTGTTGCCCCATGTTTTCCTCCCAATATTTTTCTCCATCACTTGTGCTTGAGGGTGATGCTTTGCGAGTAGTCACATGATTGGATTTGATGAAGAATGGAGATCGCATTGCTTATGAGATTAAGTTGTTGCAGCCCCATGAGACATATTATTTGATCCATAACAAGAATATGCTAGCCAATATGTATGCATTGGCTCAGTGCGGATTTGAGGTTGATGGAACTCACGAGATGGAAACAACAATGGTTACCATATGAGTTTATGGATGGGATGATTCATTAAGATCGGCACATGATATCCACCCACTTCCAAGATCAAACATACTCAGTACCTAAATGGGTTTGAAGAACAATATTTTGGGAGTTTTCCATGTTCCGCTCACAAATGGTCATCGTGGTTGTTTGGAGACTCACATGGGGGCGAGTAAGGGTTTCATGAAAAAGCTTCAAAGAATATGCATTGGAGAATGTGGAGGAGTGAAACATATGCCAACACTATGTGATGGGATATATTCCTTTTGCTGGCCTTTTTTTTGGCAACAGTAGTTTGGTGGTAGTGTACAAGTTCTTCAACATCCATGTTTTTAATTGCTTGAGGACAAGCAAATTTTGGGAGGGGAGGACTGTCACGTCCCCAAAATTTTGATTATAATTCCTGGGTGAAGATAATTAAATTTTATCCTTTAGTTAATTTTCTATAATTTAATTAGAGCATAAAAGGAAATGATGGCTCTTAATTGTTATATTTATTTAATTAATATTTGTTTATGAGTGGATAATGGCCTAGGTGAACCAAGAGGGCGCATAAGAGAAAAGGTGTTAGGATTAATTAATCCTCCTTTATACAACATAGTCTATTTGGTTATTTTCCCTAAATTACAAAGTCATTATCACTTGGCTAGAGTATGGGGGACACACCTAGGAGTTATCTGCCCCTTACTGCATCTGCATGGATGAGCTTATGCGCTGGGAACCAACCCCTACATTATAGGAGCCCACTCTGAGTGCCACCATCGGTCTCCTTCAGTAAACCTTGGTATATAAGCAGTTACATGGAGTTATCCTCCAGTTACTTTCAGTTAGATCACTATCAGTTAGCCTAGAGTCAGTTTTGCATGGATGCAGGGAAAGTGGCACCTTTTGTCCACCTACCTCATAAGTTAACTGATTGTAAACAAATTTAGACATCTATAGTTATACTAATGAGCTCCAGCTATGATTTTTCCACACTGAGTTAGCTAAACAGTCAATATGAGTTGGTAGATTCAAATCCTATCCATAGTACCACTATTGTATTACTGAATAATGAATGAAGATTAATGTTGTGATTATCTAAGAAATTCTTATCCAATTAATCTAAAATTTCTGTCATGAATTCTTTGCTCAGTGTACATTGATCTTAATTATTCCACTGCATAATTCCTTTCCAATATCTCTCATAATAGCATGTATATCTATGGTTCTCAAATTTAACATGGTATCAGAGCCTTGTTCAGGCTAAAAATAAAAATTCATAAACCTCCATTGTGCACCAGAAGCAACTGAGTTTCCAAATAAGTCCTGGAATCATAGCATTGCTCCCTCTGGATTTTTTCCAGAGAAGTCTATCTAAGTGTGACAGACTCTGAAAAGTGCACATGTCGAGGTGGAAAGATTTGAACTGACATATGATTGTGAAATGGTTGTTTTGCAATGATTTTTTGCAGGCACATGCTTAGCCTTTGAAAGGTTTGACTGATCAACATACAGTGGAATAGAGAATTCTTCTGCTCTTACACCCAAAATCATTATACCCTTCAATTACATTGATTGGAGGGCAGATATGCAGATGGCCTTGCGCAACAAGGGATTGTTTAGGATGACAATGGGAAGAGAAGATGAGCCCCAACAGTATGTTGAGAAATACAAGTTTCTGATGCGACTAAATGAATCCTTCGAATTCAGCATCCACATATCCAGGGATCTTTTGTTTCACCTTGAGGGACTCAGAAATCCAAAGGAAGCATGGCACAAGCTTGAATATTTGTTTGGAAAACAAGATGAGCTTAGAGGCCATATTTTGGAGAATGAACTCATTGCACTACAACCTAGCAGTTTCGAGACTATTCAGCAATTATTTTTGAAATACAAAGCTCTTGTACTACAATGCAAACAATGTGGGATAGAAAGGAGGGATGAGAAGCTTGTGTTTTAAATTATGAGCAATCTTGGCTCAGAATTCTCAGCCTTTGTCTCTACTTTCCATTTGGAAGAGTTTCCATTCCAAATTAGAAATTGCCTTCTCTAGATGCTTTTGCAGAGTCTTTGATCCAAGAGCAATACAAATTGATTCAAGTGGGAGTGCTTCAAACCTACAAGAATAAGGAACTCTTAGCTGGAGACTCTAGCAATGCACAAGCAAGAGGGAATAAAAAAGGGAAGGGGACCAAAAATATTGATTCGAAACCAAACGAGAATCAGAAATCTTCCGATGGAGGCTCAAGTTCCAAGGAAAACAAGAAATTTGAGAAAGCTCTATGTTCCTACTCTATGAGAGGCTTTCACCCATAAAGTTCCTGTATGAAGAAGACCATTGATCAAATGGAAAAACTCCTTGAGAACCACAAAATTTCCCTCCTTGAAGGCGTAAGGAAGACTGACTCTGGAGAAAAGTCTAAAGACTATGATGAGAGATGCCATGCACTAAAGGCTAGCTGTTCAAAATCACATGCCTTCCTCATTAATTCAGACGCCTCCAAGCATATGGTTGCATCCAAAGAACCATTATCTTCATCACAAAATACAGATGGT
The DNA here is from genome assembly GCA_001517045.1 of Pseudotsuga menziesii. Classification (NCBI taxonomy): domain Eukaryota; kingdom Viridiplantae; phylum Streptophyta; class Pinopsida; order Pinales; family Pinaceae; genus Pseudotsuga; species Pseudotsuga menziesii. The sequence continues at coordinate 208,928 of LPNX010312230.1, read as the reverse complement.
TCAAGTATTCACATGGGTGATGATGCCAAAATTTGAGCTGAAGGAAAGGTTTATATCAAGTTAAAACATGGAGTGTTAAAAAATGTACTCTATGTGCCCCCTTTAGCTGCAAATTTGTTATCTCTGTACCAGATGACACATACTGGCTCACCAAAATGAGTAGTATTTGGTCCTGAATTAGTGGAGATCACAGATATCTCAACTAGGGAGATTATTGCAAAGGGTGTTGTAAACCATGCCTCCAAGGCATATGAATTCTCATACTTTCTACCATACTTGGATCTAGTACAACCTCAGTAACCATTCGAAAGAAGAGGTAAAAACATTCTATCTACACCTTTTGTTAATGATGTATTTTCTAAAGTTTCAGATTCAAAAGACGAGGAACAAGATCAACATGATATTTATATTGAGATTGAACCTCAAGAAGATCTAGATCCAAATCTATCTCCTATTCCAAATCAGAAGCGTAAATGGGCCCAAAATCTCATTGAAGCAGTTGGGAATGTTGTTGGGGATGCAAATGACATAAGAAGAATGAGGTAGTGGTATCATAATGGACATGTTGCTCTCTCTCATCCAATTTCACTTCCTTTAGTGAGGTGCAACAAGCTTCCTGAGAGATGCTACTTGATGGTGAAGACTGATCCACAATTCGACCCACTGAAGAACAAATTGGATCAAATCACCACTCCTCCAGAAAGAAGAGACAAATGCAATATTCATTCTCTTATCTATCATTAGATTGGAAGAATATGGAGAGGTTCACATGCACAATCCCAGGATGCTAATGCACAGAAGAACCAAGATTTTGCATTACTGCTCCACAGAGTTGCAGAGTGCAACAACTTTGTCACAAGTTTTTGCTCAAAGAGAAAATTTTTCTCTTAAGTAGGGAAGCTTGTTTCTTGATTACCTGCTTATTTTGAGGAGGGGTTTTTCCCATGAGGTTTTCCCCATTTTCCTTATTTTATTAAGTGGTATTTTAATTCATTTAGATTGTATGGGTTACTTTTGGCCTAGTTTCCAAGGCCCAAGTTGTCCAAAGTTAGGATTAAGGGGGGGTGTTAGGATTAATTAATCCTCCTTTATCCAACATAGTCTATTTGGTTATTTTTCCTAACTTAGGAAGTCATTATCACTTAGATAGAGTACGGGGGACACACCTAGGGGTTATATGCCATTTACTGCATCTGCATGCATGAGTTTATGCGCCCTAGGGACCAATACCTACATTATAAGATCCCACTCTCAGTGCCACCAACAGTCTCCTTCATTAGACCTTGGTAGGTAAGCAATTATGCTGGTTTATCCTCGAGTTACTTTTAGTTAGATCACCATCAGTTATCCTAGTGGAATTTTTGCATGCATGCAGGGAAAGTGGCACCTTTTGTCCACCTACCTCATCAGTTAACTAATTGTAGACTAATTTAGACATCCGTAGTTAGACTAGTGAGCTTCGGCTGTGATTTTTCCACACTAAGATAAACAATAAGCATGAGTTGGTAGATTTAAATCCTATCCATAGTATTCAAATTCTATTTATTGTACCACTATTGTATAATGTATTAACGAATGAAGATTAATGTTCTAATTATCTGAGCAATTCTTGTTCAATTAATTTGAGATTTCTGTCATGAATTCTTTGCTCAATGTATATTGATCTTAATTATTCCACTGCATAATTCCTTTCTAATAGATTTTATCATATCTTATAGATCAATGGTTCTCAAATTTAACAAAATGAATACTTTTCTAAGTTGTTATCCACAAAATGAAATTGGACAAAGCAATGAAAAGTAGGAAAGAGACAAAAATCAGTAAATGCAACTAAAAGCATAAAAAGATAGAAAAACAAGAAGGTAGCTCCAAAAGCAGGAAAGTAGTTCAAAAGCAAAAAAGATAGGACTTTCCATATGTTTGTAAGAAGGCTTTAGAAGGAAATAGAAAAATCCATAAAGCACTAACTAAAGCTACAAGATTGAAATTTATACAAGAAGTGCACTTTATATGAGATAAGGAGGGTCCACATGAGCTAGCAACTTGCCAAAGACTTCTCAAGCATGATTGGTTCGAATTCCTAGAAAGCAGGTCCTAGAAGGAGGAAACAACAAACCAACTAAGGTGAATAACACGAGTATGAGAACTCCCTTTCACATCTTTTGGTCATTTTTTATTATTTTACTAGAGATATCTTGCTTATTCATGCTTGGGAGATGTGCCCCTTTTATCCAGTGTAGCTAGTTAAAGCAATTCATCTTTTGATTGAGGAGTTGGACACCTTGTCCATATAATTGAGGTTAATTCACCCATTAAGGTTTATTTTCATGTATTCCATGTAATTTGCAGGTCTGATCACATTCTTGCATCGAATTGTTGCTTGGCAATTCAGAAATTTAGAAGAATAAATCACTTCCGAGAGTAGCTTTCTATCCTCTCTTCTTGACGATTCTTTTAATATTTTGTGCATCATATCATATCAAATCTTCTTATGGTTTGTAGTTGGTAAGGAATCCATATATTCTAGTTCATTTCCAAGATCCAATCCTTCTATTCACGTGCACTCCTATCCAACAATGTCAAAGATTACTTGCAATGTTAAAGATTTCCTATAGTATTTGTAATTATCTATGTTTTTTTATGGTGGATGATGTATTCATGAGTATTTTTTGTTGTGCTTGCATCCATATAATGTAAATTCCCTCTTATTTAATTCAATAGGATGAATATTCTTCTAGTGCTACAATTCCATATTTATCTTTGAAGTAATGTACTCCTATGCTCGTTGTGGTGTCAAAACTAGCTAGTTTTCAGGCTAGATGTAGTAGATTGATTTCCATGACTCCAAATCACATTTTGTGAGTTGTTTCTATTATAATAAATTTAATTGAACCCATTCCATCCTTTATATATAAAATTCATGACTCTTCAGTGCTATTTGGGCTAGCCTAGAAAGTAACTAGTTGTGTAGTCCTAGATTTGAAAATTTTCCCATAGCTTCCAACTCAAGTCATATTGAATCAAATCTAATATTTTAGTTTCTAATTAGTGAGTTGTGACTTATATACATTCCAACCACTTCCAACCTGCACCAAATCCATTGGGTTCCACAAAAATCCTATGGATATTGCCTCGGAGTCTTTGGCTTTGCCAAAGGGTCGACCCGGGACTGATGTATCCTAGTAAAAGTGCAACTGTAAAAGTTGGGACCTTGTTTAGGCTGATGTAGGATCTCCTAGACCTTCACTTTGAACTCTATACCAATTTTGGGGTGGTTAAGGTAAAGTATTATAGTGTTGTTGTAAGTCTAGTTAAAACTAGTCAGTGTTTTCTTGAATATTTTGTCTAGTTTGTCTTAATCCCGAAAAAGGTACAGTATGGCCTCCTTTCGTAATCAGCTTGTGATGAATGAGCATAGCCTCCACATATTTTCTAAGAGATATAGCTACCACCATTCTAGCTACTTTTATTTTGTTCATTCATTTTATGGAATATGAGTTTATTGTATCACTAGTTTCCTTGCAATATATCTGTGTATGTGGTTCTATATATTCTCTTCCATTTTGTTCTCACATAAATCGGGATAATCTTGAGTGAAAGGTGTTAATATTTTACAAGAATGAAAATGTACCAATATTGTAGTTGTACATTAAATAAGGTCAAGTTTTGGGGATTTTAAGATTATATCTTATTTTGTTTGGGACATGGTGGTCATCATGTCTTTGGCGATAACAAAAATGAGTGATTTCAATACTCAATCCATGAAGAGGGTGTATTTAAGGTCGATCTTAATATGGTTGTTCCATTCACACTGATGTATATGGTCCATGATGTGGGTGGAAATAGTTTGGAAACATATTTTAAGGATCTTGAGTTTGGTGTCATGATGAGACAGTGATCGAGAAAAAGTCACGAAGACCATGGTAATGGATGAAAAAGTATCATAGGTACCCAAAGGAATTTCAATGTACCAATTGGTGATGACCCTAGTGGTGGTTTGTTGAAATAACTTAAGTCGAACAAAATATTTTGTAATGTTATTAGAGGAACAACACTTATGAAAGGTACTCACATGGTGGGGTGGGATAGGCCCTCTCCAGTTTGGCCTTCATAACTGGCGATATTTGAGGACAACTTGGTTGGCATGGTTGGGCAAGTTGCAACATGTTGGATAGGGTCATTAATGAGATGAGAGAAGTAAAAAAGGTTCAAATGACCATGAATGGTATGATTTTGGGAAAAATAGTTCCTCTTGTTGTGGCCATGGTTATGGAAATGCTAAATCAAAGTAGTGTTTTTGCAAAAATAGATCACTAAAGTGATGTCTTCAAGGGAACAAGTGTGCAAGTGGAGCAACGAGTGTTTTTTAACTATGTTACCAATGGTGACAAACTATGGTTTTGTGATAGGTTTTCTTATTGAAAGAAAAAAGCACACTGTTGATTCATACATGCTAAGCAAGCACGCACAATCTACAATGGTTTAAATGTCTCAAATGATAGTGATGTGATCCACCAAGTAAGGCAAGTGAAGGTATCAAGGAGGAGTTATAACGACATGCCAAGATGGTGAAATCCAAGGGTTTAACCATTATTTGTCTCGAATCTCAAGTACTCTTGAAATCCCATGAAAGACACCTGGTGGTAAATCTATGATTAGTCACTAGAATGTCTCTCTATAAGATGTGTATTATCACTTATTAGCAAACAAATTAATTTGAATGAATTGGGATATGTATACAAACTGGATTATTAGACCTCAACATTGACGCTGAAAGGATGGTGCATCCATTGTATTGGTAAAGCACTCTCACTGGAAAGCATTCTAAGCTCCCTAACTTAATGTTTGTGTTTCAATGAGAAATGGCCATGGATTGTTTGTTTGAATGCCTAACTCCATGACCCTAACCTAGTCTATAAATATTTTTTGGTCCTTGTGGGACGATTTAATTGATTTAATTTAAAATCTTGGCTTGGAAACATAAATCAAGCCTATTGCCATTTAGTGAGTGTTGACGAATGTATTTCAATCTCCCAATAATTTCTCACTCACCATGATCTCTCATGAGTAAAAAAAATAACATAATCCAATATGGAGTCTTTGGGTCCTTTGATGTGTGCACAAGTGATCTGATCAACTAAAATCGACAATGTGAAAAGGTAAATGTTGAATTTGAATTAATGAAAAGGGAAGAACTAAAGGTGACATATACTTGAATGAATGGTTTTGTTCTTTATCAATGTAGATTCATTAACTTTGAGAATTCATTTTTTGAAAATATTGACCTCACAACCATGTTTCAAGGTTAAGGTGGCGTCCTACTAGCCTGCAAACGAACTAAAAGTGAAAGATAGTCCCTTGAACATCTGAGAACAATATTAACATATCATATTCCCAAGTAAGGTCATTGTTCAGTTGTATTTCTTTTTATGTGTGCATGTACAAAAACAAAATCTTCATTGGATGTTAGAAGCTAAGGAAAACAAGTGTGAATTCTAAACAAATTTATGTTATTAATGTTAATCCCTACGCATGTATACTAAATAAGAAACCATTCAAAACATGAATATTCAAAAAACATATTAGAGGGAAAACAAAATGATTATTTATCAGTTAATGGAAAGGTAATAAAGCTAACTAATATCACAGGAGGAGTAGCTTATAGATGTGGTCTCCAATCCTTATATGTGGGAAGGTCCTTTGTATCCTCCAATGTGCTCTATATGTTGAAGCAACAATCTAACAACACTTCCCCTTATGGAATAAACATTTAATTTGGAGGGAAAAATGGGTAGCATGAGGTTGAGAAAATCCAAGAAAGGTGAGTGAAGCAAGGGAATTTTCACCTTTGACACAATATTGGGAGTATAATTGTAAGACCCCCCATGAGCATTAACCATAATGTGTAGGTCTATGGTGAATTGGGTAAGTAAATTACCAATTGATTTTATTGGAGTTCATATTTAATAATAATAATAATATACACTAATAAAATGTGCATTGGGGGCTATCTCTTCCCAGGACTGCCACAACGGAAATGAAACAACAAGAGGGGAAATAGGGGTTGTCATGAAATATACTATTTTACTAGATTTCCAAGTGTCTAGATCGCATGCCTTCATATCCCTTTGTATTTTATTTTAAGTTTATTTCCCAATATTTATGAAGGGGGCAAGCAATATCATGCAAGTCTTATGTTCATGCAAGCCCATGGAAGGGATTTGTTCCACCATTGGGGAAAATTATTCATGCATTTGTCTTTCACGAGGAGATGGTAGAGGGTATGTTGGTGTTGTATATGCTTCCAAAATGTTACCATAGTGTTTGTTTCCATTGTAGAACACATAAACCATGTCTTAGGGATGAGAAATCATTACATCTTATATTCCTTGTTTCCTAGTAGCTAAGATTTCCTAGACAACCTGTAATATGTGAGGCTAAGGGAAATAGAGGCTAGCGAATGGGATTGTTGTAAGAGAAATATGTTGAAAGGTTATTCCCTTGGCAGAGATGTTTAGAATTAGAGTGTGTGGGAGATTACTAGGCTATAGCCAGTAAATCGACCCTTGTTATCTCAATTCCTAGGATGAGGGTGGAACCTACTCAAGCTAGTGTCTACGATGAGTAAAAATGATCCCATGGAGCTATTTCCCTAAGTGTAGCTTGTTATAGAAAAATAATTTGATATTTGTTATTAATGTTGAAAATTAATGCTTGTGGGTAGTGTTTTATTTGATGAAGATGTGTTTACGTCGAAAGAATGGAAGCTTAATATTTAGCATTGTTTTTGGGGAGAATCTTGGACTGTTTGGTAGATATTTACATGTTATTATTCCATGTATAATAAAAAATTGTGAGTTATATGTCAAAAGGGAAGAATGTGCGTGTGGGTACTAAATTAAATTGATACATGCAATATTAGTCCATTGCTTACTTGTAATTCCATGTGATTGTACAAGGTATATGAGTTAGATATTCAAAAGCAATTTTTTTATGGTTATGAATTACCCTGTATCCTCAATAGTGAACAAAGGGTACCAAGTATGTTACAATAACCTTAGCACAAATAAAAATTGTTTGAATGCATGGAAGAGGCTTGTATCTATAGGCTAATGTTGGGTTCAAAGGAAAACCAATTTTGATTTGAATGCACAAGATTAAACGTTGGGCACCCATGTCATAAATTGATCAAAGGGATAGCCAAGAACCATTGTATTGAATGAGGATGATCCACCTAGATGGTCATGTATTCACCCACCAATATCTTGAAGTGACCTTTGGCATTAATGGGCCACACAATAACATAAAGCATACCATTATAAGGACAACACAAGTATCGAGGGATTTCTTGCATGGGTTACACAGATCAAAATGAAATTTGACTTAGATTTGTGATATGCAAGTAACGTATAACCTGTGATTTGGAGTGTATTAGGCGTGGTTAATAATAATTTGTAATGTTTCATCTTAAATCACTTAAATATCATCATTCAATAAAATTGGTGTGATGACACCCTTTTTGTTTTACTTTTTCCCTAGATCTTGCTTATGTAAGTAAACTTGTATTTGCAACACATCCATTTTCCTATAAAAGTCTTAAAAAGTACACAAAGATGAATAACTACACAGATCTAATTTTTTTTCAAGGAGAAAAAAACATGTAACTTATTATTCAAAGGAGAATCAAAGTTACATATAAACAACTGAAGATAGTCTATCGGGAGCCATCATTACCTATCATAACCATCTCATCTAGAATAAACAAAATATAACAATAAAAGTGTGTTAAGAAGTAAGTATAAACTATATTTTTTACACAAAAAGTCATAAGTGTTCTCCAAAAACTAACTAAAAATATTGATAAATCTAATAAAGTTGTATAATGGAATTGTTGATTCCAACTTAGACTTCAAATTATTCCATTTCAAGGCATCCATCTGGAAGGTGAAGTGCATCTTTAGATAATCCGTAGCAATAGTATTGACCTCCTTGTAGACATGTCATATAGAGTAATTGTTAAGCTGATTGAGAAGCAACCTAGTATTTTGGCACCAATGTTCTAATTGTACAAATTGTAATGTGCGTTTGTCCAAGATCCAATCAATCATGATCCAAGAGTCACCAAAAAATTGAATATGGAGGATGTTCTTTTGTATGACAAATTTTAATAACCCCTAGAGTGCAAGAAGTTCTGCCCTCTAATTAGTGCCCAGTCCACATACAAAATTTAAATGAAAATAATGATAATATGGGATGTCTATAAGAATACCACTTCTAAACCTACTTTCTTTGGAGGCTCCATCAAAGAACCCCCAACACTTGGTTTTGTCAATGATTGGACCAGTCATTGTTTGTAGTGTATGTGCTTTGTTTGGTACCACAAATGTCTTGAAATGACTGTAAATCCTGATAGCAACATGGAAGGGAAGTTGTGTGTTATTCTAAAAAAGAGCGGCATTCCTCGCCTTCCATATGTGCCACATAGCGAAAAAAGGTATCAATTTTAAATCTGTGAAACAACTTTTCCAATTAAGATATTCTCCTTCTCCTCCAACGAGTGTCCATTCCAACAAAAGATACAGTTTTGTAACTTCATCAGCTTGGTCCACATACCCAGGAAAAAACTACATCCCATGAAAAAATTTTGTGTGCTTTCCTAATCGCTGTAACATAAAACACATATTCTAGGACAATGAAATCCTATTCTACAGAGTTTATCCCAAGTGAGGTTTCAATTTGGCAAAACAATCCAAGAGAAACATTTAATTTTTGAAAGGAAAAGCCATGTCCATAACTTACACCACCAATGAGTCATCAGAATAATATAGTGGGAAAGAATGGCCTTATAGCTAGTATTTGCACTAATATTTCCATTTCACTTGTCCATTATCTAGGACAAACACCTTCAATGTTATGTAGAGTGATACCTGCATGTCTTAGGCCCATCGTATAATCTGTCCATTGATCCGCAAGGATTCCCTCTAGCTACAATTGTTCCACATTGATCCAACCAATCGAATTAATCCTTCAATAACCAATAGAAACAATAATGGGGAGAGTGCGCAACCTTGCTTGAGGCCCTCAAACTTCTAAAGAAACGGGAGGGTGAGCCATTTAGTAAAACTGCAAAATGGACTGAAGTGACCCAAGCCATGATCCAATCCATAAACTCAAGTGGAAGACCAATTTGCAGGAGAATAAGCCTTAAATATACCCAATCAACCCTATCATCAGGCTTCACAAGGTCCATTTTCAGGAGAAAAGCAAAGATTTTCTTAATTTTGATGTTGTGTAGTCACTCCTTAACAATTCCCACTGAGTCATTAATGATCTTGTTATATAGGAAGCCAAACTGCTCTCTTGAGATACCCTTAGCAAGGATTGACTTAATTCTTTCAACAATGATCTTCAAGATAATCTTATGAATCAAAATACAAAGGGAAATAGGGTGGAAATCATTAAAAGATTTAGGCTTTGAGAATTTTGGTATGAGGGCAATAAATGTTGAGTTTATATTGCCAAGCACATATCCCTTGTGACGATATTCCTCCGCAATACCCAAAATGTCTTCACCCATTATATCAAAGAAGTGTCTAAGGATTCAAGACTCCAATCTTCAGGTCCTAAACTCTTGTCTTTGGCCATCGTCTTCAAAATACTATCAACCTATGATAAATAAAGAAGTCTCTTCACCGAAGAGCCTTCTTCATCAGAAAAGAATAGGGGAAAAGGTTTAATAATATAATATGTGCATCAATTTAGAATGATCTGGTGAGCTAAAAATATGACCAAAGAATCTATTAGCCTCCATTTCAATGTCCTCTTATGAGTGTATCTTTTTCCCTGAACCAAAATTTAATTCCCAAATGGAATTTTGTATCCTACGTTGTGTGGCATATTTGTGGGAAAAAATGGTGTTGGCATCCCCTTGTGAAAGCCGAACAACATGAATTTTAAGTCGCCAAGTCTCTCTTTCTATCATCAGAATGTCATTTTTCTATAATTCCAGTTGTAGAAACAAAGCTTTATCATCCAAAAAAAATCTCTGAAGTACACCTAGATAAAACCCGTGTAATTTATTCCTCTATACGTATAAGATATCGTTTAAGGGACAACTTCCTAGATCTTTCCCAATCAATAACTATTGATTTAAGATTTTTTAATGTATGAACAAAACCATGCATGGAAGTGTCCTCCTTGTTTGCCAGATGAATAGACCAAAAATCTTTAACAAGGGAGATGAAAGAATGATCTTCCATCCAAGTGTGATTGAATTTGAATGGGAAATGTTGCTTCTTCTCATCTAGGTATCAGACGTCGTCAAGGCCAAAGTCCAAAATTGAAATCTAACAAATAAATTTGTAAGATTTTCTGAGATTAGAAAATGATCAAGCTCGTTAGAGATGGCATCAATCCCAGTATTATCGTTCCTCCAAGTGGGCATGATAATATGAAGGTAGTAGCAATAGTATTATATGGGGCATTGAGGGCCATATTAGTACCAAGAACAGAGTGACCAAGGAGAACATGATGGAAATCATACCTAAATGAGCAGTTGCATGGTACCCACGGACAACACAAGCCAGATAACACTTGTGAGTTTTAGGTTGATATCCTGTTAACAAGTTGGGCGCATGCACCTTTTATGAGAGAGGAGGAACTAGTGCAGATATTGGGCGCCTTGGATGGTAATCAAGGTAGGATCCCAATCCAACTTTGTTACGTGGACATTATCTTAAATGGGAGGAAGGTGAGAGCATTGTTGAATATTGGTGCCTCACGGAACTTCCCTAAGAAGGGGATGACGATGGAACTTAGGCTTAGGGCACAACCTTGTGGAGCTTCAATCAAGGCTTTGAACTCTAAGGAAGAGGTAGTTTCTAGGATCATGGCCAAGGTCCATCTGGAATTGGTTAATTGGAAAGGGTGAGCCAACTTTATGGTGGTAAATTTGAATGGTTTTGAACTCATCTTTCAAATTAGGGAAATTTTGAGGTAAAAAGTGGGCCTCAAAACAAAAAATGTACCATCAAAATAAACTTTACAAGAATCAATCAAATTCTAGATAATGACATTTATGATTGAGGTGGCATTGCTTGAGTTATAGTTTTTAACTTGTCAAATTCTAAATGGTGGATAAAAATTCATAGTTAATCATAGTCATAATGAAAAAAGTATTCATAAATAACTTTCAAATATAATATTTATGTACTTAGTACTCTTAAAGTAGTTTCACTTTAAAACACTTTATCTTTTTGAATATAAAAATATATATTATTAATCAAAATCAAACATAAATTCAAAAATAAAATAATAATTTATTACTTTAGATTCTATATAATAAATCAATTTTATTGTAAATATATAATTTTATAACATAATAAAATTGTTATATATTATATCACATCATATATTATGATTTTTGTCATATATTATAATTTTTATTATAAAATATATAATACATATAATATATAACATAAAGCAATATCTTCGTATTATATAACATAATCCACTTCGCTTTTTAGTTTTGTTTGTTATAATATAAAGTAACATATATTATTAAAATATAATATAATATATATTACGATTATTAAAATATAAAATTACATATATTATTAAAATATAAAATCAGCATATGGCTTGAAAGTGAAGGTAAACGAGCTAAAGGCCAAGCGGGTTTTAGAAGACACAACTCAACAAAGGACCACCTCGTTACGCTTAGAATCATTGTGGAGGAATGTCATAATGATAAATCCAATCTCTTTTGTTGCTTTGCAGACTTCAGAAAGGCTTTTGATACGGTACCTAAAAATAACCTTTGGAATAGATTAGAAGAGCTAAAGGTTCCTTTCGAGTTGAGAGTGGCCACAATAAGGTTATATGAGAATGTAATTGTCAAGTTTAAGAGCAACGAGGGGTGGTCAAAATATATAAAGTGTAATATCGGAGTTAAACAAGGTTGCCCCCTCTCCCCTACCCTATTTGGCATTTACATCGATAAGCTAAAAGGTTGTTTAGAGGAAGCAGGCTGCTTTGACACAATCTTAGCTGGAATAGTTCACATCCTTCTTCTCTACGCTGACGATATTGTTCTTCTGGCAAGGTGTCCATCTGATCTTGATAAGCAACTAAGACTTCTTAAGGATTCCTGCTCTACCATGGGTATGTCTGTTAACACTGACAAAACAAAAATTATGATTATCAAATTGAAGAAGGACACTTACGCTAATTTTGTGTATGACAATATCAACTTGGAGGAAGTGTCTTCTTACAAATACCTAGGAATTGATATTCATCACAAGCTCAACTGGAACTATAGCATTGAGAAAAGGATTAATGGAGGGTTGAAAGCTTACTTTGGTCTTGAAAATAATTGTAAAGCAGCCAACCTTATGATGTGGGATAAAAAGAAGCTCCTCTTTGAAACTTTAGTCACTCTTGTTATCTTCTATGGGTGTGAGGTTTGGGGTTGCAGCATCTCTAGAGAATCATGGAGAAAGATTGAGCAAATCCAGAAGCGCTTTATAACGTATAACCTCAAAATTAAAAGCAACACACCTTATCCTATTCTCCTTATAGAAGTGGGTCTTTCCCCTATCGAGAGCCTAGCTATGACTAGGCTCCTGTTGTACAAGCACAAAATTAATAACATGGGAGACCATAGGCTTCATGAGCTAGCTTTTAATTCCAACCAAACCACCTAAGGCTCAAGCGAGGTTGGTATAAAGATACCAAGGCCTGGTTAAACCATTGGGAGATCAACGAAAATGTTGCATTACAATATATTAACAACATTAAAAATATAGTTACTTCTAAGTTTAAAATGAAAATGTGGTGTGAGAAATATTTAGAGGCTAAAAGAAAATTAAGATATTATACGGAGGTCATTAACCCTACTCTAGAAGATCAAAAGTATCTCTCTCTTTTAAATAGTTCAAAGAAAAAAATCAATATAGCCAAGATAAGAACGAACTCTCATGAGCTCCATAGTGAAACGAGTTGTTGGACAATTCCTAAAACTCCATGGGAGGAAAGGATCTACCATCTCTATGAGAATATGAACATTGAGGATTAAAATCACTTACTCTTAGAGTGCCCTGCGTACAACCATATTAGATCTCAGTTTCATAATCTTTGTTGCAATGCCAACCTTCCTAGCCTTTTAACATGTCAAAATTATAGTGAGCTCGGGACACTTCTCTCCAAGCTCTTTGAGCATGGGAATACAATTTTAAAACAATCTAAATAATTCGTTTCTTTAGGTTCGATAAACCAATTTTGGTCTTAGTAGACATTAACCATCATCAACATCATCATCAAAATAATAAATATATACATTATATTATATTTTATTTTAATATAATAGAATATATATGATGATATATTTAATTAAAGAATAAAGATTAAAATTTTATATTAAATATGTAAATATATAATTTTTTATTATAATATAAAGTTACATATATTATGTGTTTATATAAATGGTCATATATCATATTATTATATTATAAAAAAATAATAATATAATATATATTGTATTTTAATATAATATAGGATGTTATATTTAATAAAAAATAAAGATTAAAATTTTATATTAAATGTTTAAATATATAAATAAAATAATTATTAATATGAATTATTTCAAATAAGTAGAATTTAAAATTTATATATAAAAGTTTAATTTAGGTTTACAATTCAAAACAAAAATGTTTTACTTTACTTTATTTTATGAGTACTTTATTTTAGTACATTTATGCATTTAAAAGTACTCATGTTTCTAGTCATATCAAAGATCATTTTTTATTAATTTTATTTGTGTTCATCTTTTCATTTTAACTTAACCATAGTTACATGAATTATAGTGCAAAAGGTGAATTGTAAATATACATTCCCCCCAAAATGACAAACTTACAATATTTTATTATATCTCTTATGAGGCCCATTTTAGACCTCAAAATTTCCCTAATGAGACTATATTTTCTATAGAGGACGAAAATGATCCTCATGTTGTTTAAGGAACAGTTGGAGATCTCCGAAGGGAATAAGACTTATGTTGTGCATACAACAACAAGATGACCCGACAAATGAGTGTAGTTGGCCTCAACATCTAGTCTCAAGAAGGTATCCCCATGACAGGGTTCATAGTTTAATGTTCGCAACATTGAAGGAAAATGATGAATGGAGGATGGGGATACCCAACATGTTGGATGAGTTTCCATATTGTATGCTAGAGATTTTATCGAAGGGAATTCCATTAAGACATGCCATAGACCACCTTATAGAGCTTTAATTGGGGACTGAACCCACTCTAAAGGCCCCATATCTATTGTATACGTTGGAGTTGGAAGAGTTGAACATGCAACTGTCTAAATTACTAGAGGCATGCTTCATTAGGCCTTCATAGTATCCATATGGCACACCAGGCCTCTTCCAAATGAAGAAGGACACCCCATAACTCAAACTTTGCCTAGACTACCTAGGATTGAATAAGAAAATATTAAAGAACAAGTATCCCTTGCAGTTATTTGTAGATTTTTTTGAAAAACTATCCTAGGAGAATGTGTTCTCCAAGTTGGACCTTCAATAAGGTTATTACCAAATAAGAATTAGGGAAGGGGGCGAGGCAAAGACATATAGTGTGACTAAGTATGGGATATTTTGGTTCTTGGTCTTTCCATTTAGGTTGTGTAATGCCCCAACAACCTTTTGCAATTGATGAATGCGATGTTCATGCCATTTATTAGACAAGTTCGTGGTCATATACTTGGATGACATTATGATCTTCAACGCAATCATGGAAGAGCATAGGAATCACTTCACACAAGTCTTCAAGACACTGATGGAAAATCAGTTATACTTAAAGAATTCTAAGTGTGATTTCGAGTAGATGAAGGTGTCATTCTTGGGCCATTGGATTGGCCAAGGGCACATTTACATGGAACCTAAGAAGGTAAGGGAAATTGAAGACTGAGAGTGAATGGAGACCGTGCATAAGGTAAGGAGTTTTCTGGGTTTGGAAAATTACTACCAATGGTTTGTAAAGGGCTACTCTAATATTTTGGCCCTCGATGATTGACAAGTTGAAGAAGAACCAACCATGGTGTTGGTAGGAGAAGTGATAGGTAAAGTTTTGTGAACTGAAATGCAGAATAATGTTGACACCTATGTTGAAGCTGCCCATTTTTTAGAAGGAGTCTGAGGTGAAAATGGACACCTTCGAATTTTCAATTGAAAAGTTTAGAAGTAGGAAGGGCACTTGGTAGCATATGAGAGAAAGAAGCTCTAAGACAAGTAATGAAGGTACCCCATTCATGAAAAGGAGATGATTGTTGTGGTGCATTTCCTACAAGCATGGAGAACTTACTTATTGAGCAAGCTATTAGTGATGAAAAAAGATAACGTCACGACGCAACCCAAGTTATCGCCTAAGCAAGCTTGTTGGTAGGACTTCTTGGTTGAGTTTGACATGACAATTGAGTATGGCTGGGAAGGATGAACAAGTTTGTCGATGTGCTAAGTTGCAAGGGGAAGCTTGCACAATAGTAGAGGAGGGAGACCTTTTGTTGGTGTTGACAAAAGGTCAAGTAGAAGTCTAGGCAGACTTATAAGGAAAGATCAAGGTAGGATTGGAGGTTCACTCGACTACCTCAAACATCATGAAGTAAGCAAGGGAAGGAAAGACCATAAATATTTGGATAAAGTAGGGATTGCTTTAATTTGGTGGGTGCCTTAGGTGTTGAAATGTACTAAAATGCGCAAGGAATTGTTGGAGGAATGCCATGGATCTCTTTGGGTTGGGCACCCGAGGATGCAATGACCACTTTCCATGTTGTAAAGAAGTTATGACTGGGAGAACATGAAGAATGATGTCAAGGAGTATGTCAATACTTGCATATTTTTCCAATATGACAAGATCGATACCGAAACATCAGATCCACTTTAACCCTTACCCATGCCAAAGAGACCATGGGAAGGGGTCTCAATGGAGTTTGTAACATAAATGTCAATAACTTAAGGCTACAATGGATATTCAACCTTTGTGCCCATAAAGGTGCCTTGCTTGACAAAAGACCTTGCAAGGATGTTTTTCAAGCATGTTGTGAAGTTGTGGGGGTTGTCATTGAATGCCATTTTGAACATGGGCACCAGGTTCACTAAATAGTTTTGGATAGATTTGTTTAGTTTCATGGGGACAAATCTAGCAATGAGCTTAAGTCATCACCCACAAAATAATGGGAAAACAAAGTAGATCATTTGTTTGTTAGAAAATTACTTAAATCATTTCATGTAGGAAGATCAACTGAATTAGATAGAGTTGTTAGACTCAATACAATTTTGTTACAGCTTGAACAAGATCTTAGCCACTGGGTATAGTCCATTTGAGTTGGCCACTAGGTAGCAGTTGGTGATGATGCACAAGATGATGGAAAGCTTTTATTGGAGTAGTCTATTGGCATTGTAGTTTGTCAAGGATTACTAGAACAAGTTAGAAAGAGCACAATTCCACTAAATAGGGTAGTTGAGAAGATGAAGCATTAGGCAAACTAAGGCAAAAGAGATGTAGAGTTTTAGGTAGGCAATAAGTTCTTGCTCAGGTTGAGTAAGGATCAACTCAAACCACTAATGAGCATGTGCTACACCTTACTACAACTGTGTGAAGGACCCTCTGAGATACTTGAGAAGATAACATAGGTTGCATACAACTTGAATCTTCCTGAAAATCTAAGTTCCTTCCACCCATTATTTCATGTCAATCAGGTGTGTTCTTTCAAACTATACGAGGAGGATCCTAGTAGAGTAGGACCATATAGGGTGCCTACTGTGATTGCAAATTAATCATAGTGTGAAGTGGGGAAATTTTTGGTTCACATATTGGTTTGACGCAACAACACGAAACAACAAGAGTATTGTGTGCATTGGAAGGATGCACCTAAAGAAGAAGACAACTGGGAGATAAGAGAGTCTTTGTGGAAATACGAAGACAAGGTTTAGGATTTGGAGCAAAGGAACCTCAATGTTCTTAGACATGAGTTGATTGGATGTTGTCGAGATGGAAACAATTTGGTTGGAGGGATGCAACATCCTCAACTTCAACATGCATAAGTGCAACCTTGCTCGATGGGCATGGGCATGCTTATTAGACTAGCAGGTGGGTCCAACCAACCAAATTCATTCCATGAATAAAGAGATTTAGGCACAAGAGCGATAAGTGGGAAAAATTATGGGAAATAGGTTGCACGAGAAAAAAATGTGACCAAGAGGGAATCCATGCCCAAGTGGTTACAATTATAGGTCCACATTGCAATTGAAGGGCCTCTACCGATAGGTTGTTTAAGTGCACCAACTTTTCTTGGATTATGGTGTGTGTGTGTCCATTTTGAGTAGTCAACAAGGTACTTCGATGAGTATAAGCATGGGAGGCGATCAAAATAAGAGATCATCCAATCGAAGATAAGATAAGGGATAATAAGCTCGGACTTGAATAAAAAACAACCAAGTATTATTGGTGACCAAAGTGTTTGAGACAAGATTTCAGGGAAATGAGAAAGGCACAAGTACGGAAATAGTGTGGCATTGGGCATGCAATGCCCTCGGTTGTTTGTTTGTTGTTTTCGAGTAGTAGAGGAAACGAGGATTTCCTTTGTAACAAAGATTGCAACCATTTCCTATACCTCCCCTTTTGTAACACTGTATAACATAGATAGTTTAAAGACTTGTTGGATGTCTAGTTTGGGCACCCTTCTCATGTGTCATGTTATGGTTGGCTCCTTTATGTTGTTCAATATATTAGCTAAGTAAAATTATTTAAGTTAAACACCACACACACTGAATAATCATAAGTCCAAGGGTTAAGCAAGGTTGCCAGGCGTAGTAGTTTTAAGAAACAAGTAGGTTAAGGTGAAGTTATGAGCATGCCTTAAGTGAAGAAGCATAATGTATTAACGAGTAGTCCAAATCAAACAAGTCCATGGGAGAAAAAAATAGCAGTGCTGTATAAGTGTCAAAGTTTGAGCATGAAAAGTGAGTGAAGCTCTAGGGTTGTGATAGCCACCCTTTACGAACATATTGTTTGTTTGATTATGGGATTTCCCCCCTCATCCCTCTATGTGGCATAACTTAGTTGGTGTGTGTTGACACAATAAAATTAGAAGCATCCATGTTGTCACCTTACAATTGCTTTTATGACTATAAGTCTATACCTCATTAGTGCTAGGTTGGTCTGTGGTGGATTAAAATTCCTTACATACAATGATGCTTATGCCGACGAGGATGATCAAAGTAGAGTGACACACCCCACTAATAAATTGTTTGATTCATCATGGCACTGATATTCCACCTATTTGACCTTCCTCTCCTCCCCTTTTGCTGACACAACTCCATGGTGCATGTGTGTGCACAATAAATTCAAGTGAAATTCAAACCATTAGTATTAGTGCTTTGGAATTTCTTTGCGACTATAAAAAATCATCTTTCAATCAAGCCTTGAAATCACTTTTATGACTATAATGATTTCTCTCTTCCCTCTCAATCAAATACACAGTATTTATTATCTTGGAATTAGTTATATGATTGAAAATATATTCTCCTTTCCTCTTCTCAACGTTCTAATACATTAGCAAGTCTATTATTTTGGAGTGTACATTGTCAAATATGTCATACTTCCACATTTGTGTATATTCAAGCATATGCTCTCTTAAACGCTATAGTGCTCAGTCCTTCTAGATAACACTGATATTAAGCAAGCATAAACCTATCTTAACCTTGTATCTATTTTGTTAACAAGATCAAATATTTTGTATTAAATGAAAATTGCAGCCGTACCATACAGTGTTGTAATAGAAAAATAAAGGCATCTTTTGCTTGCAAATTTCTCAAGTATTTGCTTTAGTATGCCTCTTATTATAGCGTCTTGATTCCTCTTATCATAGCTAATGGAAAAATGACATCTATACTGTCCTACATAGGTACATCCTAACAACAAAAAATTACATAGCATAGAGATAATTTTAGAGAGGACCTTTTTCCATGTCAAGCCAATGCTATCCCACCTTTCTTTAAGAGATGAGCATCCTCTGATTGGTGTTTTGTTGCTTGCTAGGTTGTTGGGTCTTCAATTGGAATTTCCTTCTATTTCCCATAAATGCCTACTAAATGAGATGGGGAAGAGTAATATGATGCCACTTCCTTTGATGGTTTTTTATTTTGTTCTAACTGCTCTTTCCACTCTAACAATCCTTTGTACTTCTCCTAAATCTCATCCAACCTATTGCTTATGTTGCTTGTTGTGATATCATTGTGTTTTTGCTTGATATTCATTGCCTCCAGTTGTGCCTCAAGCTCATCAATGTGATGGTTCCAATAATGCTTATCTTCCTTTTGCCATTGTTGTTTAATTTTCCTCCACTTGTCCAATTTTTGGACCGGCAATCCATGGCATTCTTGAAGTTCTTCCAGATGTCTTTCTCCTAGCCTAAAGCCCCGAAAAAATTCTGATATCTCACATATGGAAAATCTATTGGAGTGGTGATGATCCATTATCCTGCGAAGTGTGACAACCTTATCCTTTGTTGTGGTCTACAAATTCTTTGAAACCGTCTCTGATTTATTGCTCATTCCAAATCTAATCACGTGCTACACTAAGAGGAGGCATGTTAATTTGGCATAAATAGGCTCGATCCAAACTTGAAACCCTACCCCTTGCATGTTGAGAAAATATCCATATCTCCCACATGCTCCGATCCTAACTAACTTGAAGGGTTTAAGAGGTGTCGACTATTGTGGATAAATGTATTTGCAAGTTGTGGTCATGTTAATAATAATGTGAGGTGAATGTATACTGTAGCATGTGTAGAGAATCCCACCTAGATTTCACCACATGTTCAAGTGCAACAGTGTCTTATTCATGAACTTGTGTTAGTATTTCCTTGAATATAGATCTTTACAAGAGGGATCTAGTTGCCATGCATCCTTCATTTTCTTCATTTGCTCAGTATTTAGTTGTGAAGCTTGATTGTGTAGCCAATTTTCTTTAGCATTTTGGCACCTAAGGATTTGGAAGAAGGTAGTTTTCTCGAATTCCTTGGTGATTAAATTGTGCTATTTGGATTATCCTAGATAGAACACTGTTTGAAGGGGAGAGGAGGTCCACATATTATGTCCGGCAATAGCTAAGTCTCCTATGACTAATAATTTCTTAATTCTTATTTCTTGGCTTAGTAGTAAACCTTGGTAGAGTGCTAATCATTTTGCTTGATTGTTTATTGCAACCCAAATGCCCCATGCATATGCAATTTTATGGTTTCCTTTGGGATCCTCCCTACCTCTACCACCCCTTATCACTGTATCTAGTAATAATTGAATGGAATTATTACAAAAACAAAACAAGGGACAAACTTCTTGGTACTCAAAATATTGGGGTTAAGATATCAATATTTTCATAAAAACAATATTTTTTTATATCATTCCCTAAAATAGTCTAGAGGATTATATATCAAAATATAATCAAATAATTAGGATACATCAAGCACTTTTGAAAAAAAAAAACCTTCCTTCTCTTAAAGATCCAAATTTAGTAAAAGGGTGGATGATAATATTTTTCAATCCTTCCATCCATTTCCTCACATATGTGCCATTGCATAGTCTCCAAAATTTGTCTTAGTTTTGTAACATGTCTCTAATCATGTTTTTGTTTGTTGATAAAAAAATTATAAAAAATATAACTAATGTTTTGCTCTATCTTTTTTTTTAGTAATATATTTTTCACACCACATCTTTTTTACATTCTTCAAATGTAACCCCTTTCAAGATTTCCTTTAATCTTGTATTAGCTTCTATATATTGTCAAACTCAATTATGTATACCCATTGAACACACAATCAAACCACACATATTAGGAGCCTAGGCTCTACTTGTGCTCCCCTTTGATGACTAGCTTCTCACCCGGTACTTGTGATAGTGATCTAGTCTATTTTTTATTTTTGTCATTTTGGGTGAGGATTGAATATTGTGGACTGATGATGATTGACCTAGTATTGGTATGATTATTTTGTAATCATGAATCGTAACCATTTCCTTTAATTCAAATGAATATCAAGGATTAGCTTTTTTTCTTCTGAAAAAAAAACAATCAAACCACACATGCTTCATTACTTTATAGAGTACACATTTCTTTTAACTTTGACAAGATCTTTTATTTGCATGTTATTCCAAGTTAAAATTTTATTTTTTTTAAATTATTATTCATTATTATGGTTTTTTCTCTTTCTTTCACTTTTACACAATGATCTCAAATTTTATTTATTTTATATCATTAACATTAGTTTTTTTTTCTTCTGAAAAAAAAAAAAAAACAATCAAACCACACATGCTTCATTACTTTATAGAGTACACATTTCTTTTAACTTTGACAAGATCTTTTTTGCATGTTATTACAAGTTAAGATTTTGTTTTTTTTAAATTGTTATTCATTATTATGGTTTTTTCTCTTTCTTTCACTTTTACACAATGATCTCAAATTTAATTTAATTTATGTCATTAACATTAAATTAATTACCAACCTTATTCATACTAAGTTATAACGTGTAAATTCTTACCTTCCACTTATTATTGAACATGAAAAAAAATCAAAAAGTGTGATAAAAATAATTAATGTATAAGACCTTATAATCTTTTTTCTTTCTATCAAAATACTTAGTAAATTCACTTAAAATAAATTTATACTTATATATTATTTTATTTTATAATTTAAATAAATTTAACAATTAAAAACCTATATTTCGTTTCTGAAAGGGACTTCACGATCATCATAGATATTGAGTGACATGTTAAGCACG
The DNA here is from genome assembly GCA_001517045.1 of Pseudotsuga menziesii. Lineage (NCBI taxonomy): Eukaryota > Viridiplantae > Streptophyta > Pinopsida > Pinales > Pinaceae > Pseudotsuga > Pseudotsuga menziesii. The sequence continues at coordinate 187,095 of LPNX010312230.1, read as the reverse complement.
AAAATAGAATTATTTGACATAGAAAGTTGTTTTCTATTTTTATTTTATTAATTTATCCTTGATTTTCATGAGGAGTTTGCATATAACGGGCAACACGACCAACAGAAAGAAAAGTCCAAGCCTCCCAAGAAACAGAATTTTCGCAATAATAAGCCAAAAAACAAGGGTCCCAAACCCTTTCAGTCAGCTCCTTCTTTAAAAAATGACAAAGGATCCAAGCCAAAAGGAAAGAAGACTGAGCGTCATTGCAATTTTTGTGGGAAAGATAATCATGATGAATCTAAGTGTTTCAAGAAGATGGAAGCCTTGGAAACAGCAATGAAGAAGCACCACATCAACCTAGATTCGTCTTCAGAATCTAACTCTCATGGACATGCACTTTGTGCTTCTGGTTACTCTTAAACTGCATCTTCTTCTTCTACTTCAAATGAATGGCTCATTGATTCTGGAGCATCCTATCATATGGCTAAGGATCAAGCCATCTTTTCTACTATACATGAATGTAACACCAAACAAATATTTGTTGGTGATGATAGATATCTAAGTGTTGTAAGATCTAGAACAGTTCCAGTAGAAAATGGTCATCACTTCACACAAATAGATCACAGATCAACACACCGATGTTTGTCACGTGGTTAAAACCCTCAAGAGGGAAACAGTCCACGGCCCTAGCCAAATAGCTACTTGGAGCAATTTATTATGCAAAAGAAAGAAAGTTACATGAGCTTCTCATAATCGATCAATTAGCCAAGGACCCTCTATGCTCTTTAAATAGAGATCATAGACCAATCGGGTGTTAAGCCACGAATCAATGGTACGTATGATCTAAGAGAAGTTGAACCGTCGGATCACTCTATGTCTAGAACATATCGTGACCGTCGGATTAGAATATTTACAAATGCATACTAATGCATGCTAAAGAAACACACTTTCACCTAACGGATATATTACACAAGTTGATCTTAACTAACTCTCAAGTGTCTAAATATCCTAACATAAAATATTATTGTGATGATGATGATGGTTAACCTCTAGTGAGACCAACTTGGTTTATCGGACCTTAAGAAAAAAAGAAATGAATTACTTGACTTGCTGGAAAATTATATTCCTATGCTCAAAAGGCTTAGAAAGAAGCATTCCTAAGTCGCCATAGTTTTGACATGTTAGAAGGTTAGAGAGATTTGTATTGTAGCATAAATTATGAAACTACGATTTAATGTAGATGTGCATAGAGCACTCCACTAATAATTAATTTATTTGTACAAATAATTAAAGTTTTTTTTTGCTTTGACCTCAATTTACATAGTACAATGATGACTGTAGTTCAATTAAAGCAATCAGCTGAATGCTAATTGTGCTCTTGTTGCGGTCTAATGATTTATCTATGGCAGTGTTCCAAACCACTTCTTAATTAGTTAAGCCAAAATACTTGGATTATTTGAGTTAATCTTACTTCCAACTTTGAATATCGATGCAGAATAAGATTAAGATAGGTTAATTAAAGTGAATCAAACTTATCTTAATAATTCCAATGCTTATTTTTTTCTATAATACAATGTTTATATTTTATACTTCTAAAACTTATTTTTATTTCTACAATTTATTTTGCATTGTTACGCTGCACTTGTACCCAGCGCGCCTTCAGGTATGCCCCAGGGAGAGAGGGCCATTTTTTCGACTAGGAGGGGTGTTATTGAGCAATGGTGGTCATGGTTGGGCCCTTTGGTCATCCTCTAGGGGTACTATGGCTTGATGGCATTCTTGACTGCCCTTTATTGGGGTTTTTAACCTCGGGGTTGGTGTCTGGGGCCCCTAAGGGTTTACCACTGGGTCACATGGCTCCATACCCTGTTTATGTGCTCTAGTGGCCTCTGCTTCAGCAATGAGACAGGTATACCCCAGGGAGAGAGGGTCGTTTTTTCGACTAGGAGGGGTGTTATTGAGCAATGGTGGTCATGGTTGGGCCCTTTGGTCATCCTCTAGGGGTACTATGGCTTAATGGCATTCTTGACTTCCCTTTATTGGGGTTTTTAACCTCGGGATTGGTGTCTGGGGCCCCTAAGGGTTTACCACTGGGTCACATGGCTCCATACCCTGTTTATGTGCTCTAGTGGCCTCTGCTTCAGCAATGAGACATTTGTCTCCATTTATAGCCACTTATGACAGCCTTTTGGTCTCTTAGATTGCTGGCGCCTACTCTCCTTATCTCCTCAGAGGAAGACATCCTCCACCCTAGGCCTTTTTGATGCTTTGAGGAGGGAATTGAGGGATTTTACAACATTCTAGGGGTTAGATGGGGTATACCGTATAACACCCTATCTCCCACTCACTCTAGCCTTTTGTTCGGAGTGATTCGCTTATTTGAGCGTATTTTGGCACCTGGGGGTACAAATACCCCAGGTAGCCTACCTTGAGTCTATGTTAGGCTATATTTTATTATTATTTTCTTTTAATTTTCAGTTGACATTTTATAATTTCAAGTTGACTTATTTTAAGGGATGTAGGCTTGGATATTTTGTAAAAAGTGAGTGTGAGATCATATAAATAGATCTCCTAAATTTCATTTTAAAGACAAAACTTATGGGATAATACACGATGCACTTGTTTTACCCTTGCTAGGGCTCTTTGGATGGATGCGCTCCTCTTGAGGAAGTTTTTTCTAGGTTAATGCAAGCTTTTTTTGGTAATTCTTTGGTGAAGTTCTTTGCTTGGTGATGTTTTGATTTGTTGGATGAGCACGAGCACAAAGAGGTCAGGCTTCTCATCTCTTTGTTTGAATGGTGGTTGATGATGCACATTCAAGTCTTAGTGGTATCCCTAGTGCTACACTTTTTCCTAGGATAAGCCATTACTATTCATTCTTGTCACCTTAGCAAGCTGTGGCACGTCTCCTTCTATAGGTGCCTTAGGGTTTCTCCTTAGTTTTTCTAGGCTAGTTGCTTGACCTAGAAACCCATCCTTACTAAGTTAGCCATCCTCTCTAGAAGCCCTAGGTTGGGTAGGGATTTTGCTAGGGTAGGGTTTCCCTTGGGTTTTCACACTTCTCCAAAACTTAGGTTTAGTTAGTCTAGGTTAGGGTTGTGATAGTTTATGCTAGTAAAGACCTAGCTTAGGTTAGTTAGCTCAGTCCTAGGGCTAGTTCTATCTTCCCTCAAACCATCGCTACCTTCCTAGCAGCACGCTGTTCCCCCCTTTCTTTGCTAGCGTTGGCCTCTTCTCAGTTTGCTGTTGCACCCTTCTTCCACCCTCGCAGGCTCATTTTTTTCCTTGCTGCTCTCTCCTAGGTGCTCTTCTACCTTCTCTGCCTTCCTGTAGCCTTCCCATACCCCTCGCTGCTCCTCTTTCCACCCTCGCAAACCTATCCTCATCCCCTTTTTCACCCTCGGGTCTACCCTAAAGACAGGTCGTGGGCCCTTTCCTTCCTCGCTAGCAGCCATCCCAATCACTTACCTCCCTAGCTGCCCTCCATAATAGCTTAAATAGGCCTGGAGCAGGTTTAGGCTGCCTCCCTCCATACTCGACCTGTTGTTTAAAACCCTCTTTTTCACCCAAAAACCTCGCCCTGGCCTCCCTCTACCTCTCGTTTGCACTAGCTCCTTGTTTCCTTGACTGACTCCCTTTCTTCTCCATTCGAGTCTGCCCTTTTCCTCAGGTTTACCTCAGTCCAAGGTCACTTTTTGTGACGACCTTTCCCTATCATACAGGGCTTCCCTTTACAATGGCAGCCCTCCCATTCACGCTAACTTTGTCATCCTAACACCTGTCCACACCAACAAACTAAGCACGACTAGATATTGGTATAGCACTGAAAGTTGGACCGTTAACACTATTTGTCATCATACATACGTAGTCTGCAAACGAATACACAAATACACATCCACTTCAGACATCTTGCTAATCCTTGTGAATATGAAAATGGTTCAACTAGGTGCACATGTAATCAATGTTTGAATACCATTATTATGCAGTTGTTCATGTTTTATTTTAATTAAAGTTTGAAATTGATGGTCGTATGCTAGAATAATGATGATGATTTATTATACCAAATGATTATACTACACTAATGACTGATGTTGTCTCTTATAACGCTGACTCCTTGATGTTGTACTGAGACTACCACTGCCATAGATATCTACTCTGCTGAACATGCTGTGTGCATATATAAAAAGACTGGTTTTAACACATTACTAATGGTATTTGTTTCTTGTGATGAGATGATGACTACTGCTGCCTCAAGTTATTGTTAAACTTCATGTTATTTGTTATCGCTGTTACAAAACACTGACGTATGATATTGCTGCTAATAAGTAATGCGCAACTTGCTTTTACATTGAAGATAATGATATTATAAGTATGCATACATTGATGCAATTCATGCCTAGTCTGTGATAAACCTATAAACAACTAATGCTATTACACATAGTGACATGCTGTTAGGACTTTGTTGTGGTAGACTTGTTGGGTATATAAACCTATGTTATCCCGCATATTCAGTATTTTACCTTTTTATTGACTCCATAAGACACTTATCACTAACAACCTTGAAGAGAATATTTTGGGTGTTTAGTGCCTTTACAAAGCCAAAATAGGGCTCTCCCCTAGGAGGCTCAGGCTTCCAAAGCACTTGGGAGAAGTTGACTAAGGTGACAGTGGTCACTTCATCCTCATATGCTTACCGGTGGCTCGGACTACCATTTCGATCGGTAACATTTTGGCGCCATTGTCGAGAACCTCAAATTCATTGAGGTGATATATCCGGGTAAGAACGACATTTTGGTAAGTCTTGAAGTCCTTGATTGTATATGATTATTTTTAGAAAGGACTAACCTGAAGGCATTTTGGCACCGTTGCCGGTGACCTCAAATTCATTGAGGTGATTTATCCGGGCAAGAACGACATTTTGGTAAGTCTTGAAGACCTTGATTGTATATGATTATTTTTAGAAAGGACTAACCTGCAAGCTTACCTGGCGACTCGGCAAAGAACTCAGCCCACCCCATCAATTAGGTACGCCCTTGTTTTGCTTAGTACTTTGGTGAGATTTGTTTAACTAACGTGGCACGTCTCTCCTAGCGACTCCAATTAAAGAAAAATAAAGAAGTGCTTTTCAAAGACAAGGAAGTTTGACGAGATGGCATCTAATTACGAACTTTGGATGGATATGTTGGATTTTTCATGCATTCTAGGATTTCCACACAAGTATGCTATTCAAGATGGTGGGAAGACACTTTTCCCATTATTCTAGTTGTATAAATACCATGCAGTGACACATGTGCAGGCTTTCATGCAATTCCTCCGGGTAAGCAACATTGTACATGAGACATCAGAATGAGGTTGTTTCTGTTATATCTTCACTTAGAAGACAACTTGTCTGTCAGGAATGGGTATGAGGGTTTTCCTCGCAAATGTTTTTCTTCACTCGAGCAGTTCATCGATGCATTTAGCATGGATTGGGATTACGGTATCGAAGAACAAGAAAGAAAGGTCATGATCGACCATATGTGGGAAGAAACATTGGGAAACAGTCAGATACAAGATGGTTCTAGTGGAGGAATCAAAGATGATATTCCATTTGAGTCTAAAGATCTTGATAATCCCACTGCTATTCAAATATGATGATGATCCTATATATATGAAGATCCAGAAGTACTAGTTGAAGAATTCAAAGAAGTTGAAGAAGAGAAGGATAGGGAAAGTTCTCACTTCCAGCATACATCAACTCTTTATGACATATCAGATCTCTGAGAACATAATGACGGGAATTTTGAGGATGATGGTTATTGGACATTTATCGGTCCACCTTTCTATGATTCCTCGAGACCAGGTAGCATTGTCTTCATACGTTGCAGCAAGGAATAACAACTTGATGAAGTTACTCAGGTTGAGCCAGAATTTGACACTGTTTGGGATGAAGAGCTTTCAGTCACCTTAAGCAGGGATGATGAGGACATGATTTATGAAGGCCTTGTGGAACGAGATATGATTGTTCCTTCTCCTTATGAGGCTAATGATGAAGAATGACTCAACACTTTTTCCATGATAATTGAAGATGAAAAATCGCCAGACCTTGCAGATAGTTGTCATATGCAGATGACCCATTACGATGAAAAGTTTGAAGATTTGGGATCCTGTTTCTCTGGTGATTCTTCCATGATTTCTCCATCATATTTATCCAACATCAAGGAAGTAGGTTATACAGAGGGTTTTTTTTGCAGAAATTCAGCCTATGGTGAGCCTAGATTGTCAGTCTTTGTTGGGTTCCTCAAGAAGCGTTGAAGAGGTTGTTCAACCCACTCTATCCTCTGTCAGTAAGTCCTTAATGATACATATAAACAATACTGAGGCAGGTAGGTGGATAGGTATGATTTTCATTCTTCAGCTTTGTACTATGTACTGTTTATCATTTCATTTGAAGCATGAAGGTATGAATTATATAGTTGACGATTTCAAGATTTCAAGGATTATTGGGGTTACTAACATGATTGAGAAAAAGATTAGCAATGTGCTCGTATACCCAAATAAATGTGTGAGTAAATGCAGAGACAAGTTGCAACTCACATATGAAGATTTCCAAGGTCCAACTCTATGAACAACTTCCCAAGTTCATGACTTATGTGTGAGTTTCGGGCAAATTTTTTTCTTAAAAAACATGTATGATGAAGGTGTCCCATATGTAAGCCCACTAGAAGCATGGATCAACGAAGCTTGTCAAATCAATGCTTCTCCATGGCACTCATTTCAAGTCTTCCAGGTTCTTAAGAAGGTCTGGTTTCCTGGACTCACCAAGATAAAGATCCTGGTACAAACTCAACATATCATCAATGAAGTATTGCCATGGATTACATTAAAAGACAAAGGTAAGATATTGGGTATGAATTTCTTACTTAGGTGGTTACATTGGTGGTATGATTTCACCTAGCTTGCTTTGATTGTCAGGTTTAGGTAGGGTTAGTTGCATTAGGCATATTTATGTGCATTGCATTTGATGTCTTTTCATTGTCTAGTTAGTTTCTATTGTTCTTAGTTTGTTTCTATCATCTTTGCGAATAAGGCAGGACGAAAGTGTCTGCCTCTAGATGCTTTTAATCCCTTTGGACATTTGATATGTTTGTAGGTCTATAGGTACTAGTAGATTCATAGGTTCTCGAGCACTCCCGGGAAGAGCACTTGTCCCGCAGTTGGAGCCAGTGTTACGCTGCACCTGTACCCAATGCACCTTCAGGTATACGCCAGGGAGAGAGGGCCATTTTTTCGACTAGGAGGGGTGTTATCAAGCAATGGTGGTCATGGCTGGGCCCTTTGGTCATCCTTTAGCGGTACTATGGATTGATTGCACTGCTGACTGCCCTTTATTGGGGTTTTTAACCTCGAGGTTGGTGTTCGGGGACCTTAAGGGTTGACCATTGGGTCACATGGCTCCATACCTTGTTTACGTGCTCTAGTGGCCTCTGCTTCAACAATGAGTCATTCGTCTCCATTTACAGCCACTTATGACACCCTCCTGGCCTCTTAGATTGTTGGCGCCTGCTCTCCCTGGCCTTATCTCCTTAGAGGAAGACATCCTCCATGCCAGGCCTTTTTGATGCTTTGAGGAGGCCGTTGAGGTATTTTACAACATACTAGGGGTTAGATGGGGTATAATGCCCTCCCTCCAGCTCACTCCAGCCTTTCATTCGGAGTGATTCACTTATTTGAGTGTATTTTGGCACATGGGGGTACAAATACCCCAGGTAGCCTACCTTGAGCCTACGTTAGGCTATATTTTATTATCATTTTCTCTTAATTTTCAGTTGACATTTTATAATTTCAAGTTGAATTATTTTAAGGCATGTAGGCCTGGATATTTTGTAAAAAGTGAATGTGAGATCATATAAATAGATCTCCTCACTTTCATTTTAAAGACATAACTTATGGGATAACACACGATGCACTTGTTTTACCCTTGCTAGGGCTCTTTGGATGGATGCGCTCCTCTTGAGGAAGTTTTTTTTGGGTTAATGCAAGCTTTTTCTGGTAATTCTTTGGTGAAGTTCTTTTCTTGGTGATGTTTTGATTTGTTGGATGATCACAAGCACAAAGAGGTCAGGCTTCTCATCACTTTGTTTGAATGGTGGTTGACGATGCATGTTCAAGTCTTAGTGGCAGCCCTAGTGCTACACGTTTTCTTAGGATAGGCCATTACCATTCATTCTTGTCACCTTAACAAGTTGTGGCACGTCTCCTTGTGGGGGTGCCCTAGGCTTTCTCCTTAGTTTTTCTAGGCTAGTTGCTTGACCTAGGAACCCTTCTTCACTAGGTTAACCGTCCTCCCTAGAAGCCCTAGGTCGGGTAGGGATTTTGCTAGGGTTGGGTTTCCGTTGGGTTTTCACACTTCTTCTGCTCCAAAACTTAGGTTTAGTTAGTTTAGGTTAGGCTTGAGATAGTTTAAGCTAGTAAAAACCTAGATTATGTTAGTTGGCTTAGTCCTAGGGTTAGTTCTATGTTCCCTCAAACCATCGCTACCTTCCTAGTAGCCTGTTGTTCCCCCCTTTCTTTGCTAGCGCCGGCCTCTTCTCAACCTACTGCTGCACCCTTCTTCTACCCTCGCTGGTTCATTTTTTTCCTTGCTTCCCTCTCCTAGGTGCTCTTCTAGTTTCGTTGCCTTCCTTTAGCCTTGCCATACCCCTGGCTGCTCCTCTTTCCACCTTCGCAAACCTCTCCTCATCCCCTTTTCCACCCTTTGGTGTGCCCTAAAGACATCCCGTGGGCCCTTTCCTTCCTCGTTGGCAACCATCCCAATCACTTACCTCCCTAGCTGCCATTTATAATAGCTTAAACAAGCCTAGAGCAGGTGCATTTTGCCTTCCTCCATACTCGGCCTGTTGTTTAAAACCCTCTTTTTTCACCCAAAAACCTCGTCCTGACCTCCCTCTAAACTAGAGCTAGAAGAATGGCTAATTCAAGATGGTGCTTTCCCTTGTTCCTTGCACGTTGAACTAAGATGGAAGAATGACCAATTAACCACCCTCTCTTGACGCCATTTCATGAGAACTCCAACATGCTTCAGCTAGGGGATGAGAAGACGGGTTCATAATTCCCTACAATGCATTTACTCTTAACGCCTTCGGGCCTTCATGGGGACATACGGTTTGCATTTGCCATCTTACGTCATAAAGATGGAGTTGGTTAAAACCTGTCTTGCCCACCTGCCTCATTTGTACTTCAATGAGGTTTGATACAATCATTAGCGGATGTGGGTCGGGATGAAGGCCCTCCTATTTTACATAACCCTTGTGCTAAGGAACAAGCAAGGTTGGCTTGCAAGTTTGCCACCTTGTTGTGGTTCCTCAATATGTGAAAGATTTCCATTTTGATGAACTTCTCGCAACTACTATGAATACTTGTGATTAACCGGTTTAGGTACATATACCTTGGAGGAGATTTATAAATCATGCATTGGATAATCGTTTTTGAGTCTTCGAGGATGGTGAGATTTTGATAGCCTTTTTCCAAAGCAAGCTCAACCCCCTTCCATAGTGCCAGAGCTTCTACTTGATTGTTGTAATTGAATATTACAGATTAGCCCTATTACCAAATGAACTAGCAGGGCTAGATTTGGCTAGCATATAGGAGAAAAGCTAGATCCAATGTCTCCTCAGTCTACCTCTTCAATTTCCTCGAAAGTTGTACCTCCAAGAGGAGATCCCTTTGATGCACCTGCCAATGATCTTTAACACAACGCAAACTCCTTTCTACTACTTTGAGATCATAATTAGTGCCTTGAAATGGAGTGAATGAAGAAATGAAATTATGCAAACGTTCAATTAGATAACAGCCTTCTAGTGTAAGTATATAAGCCATTGTAGGTTTATAGGTAATGGAACTGTTGTCCACTAAGTTGGATTTCTAGTGAGCCGCCAAAGTTTTGAACAAGTCACTTGTACATATCCAGTGTTCAGAAGTTCAGAAGTCCCATCAGGGCCAATTTTGACCCCTTTTTTAATTTTTTGCATGTTCATACCTTGCGAGGAAATTTTAGTAGGTTGACATAGCATGATGAGTTTTTGTAAAAGACTTGGTTAACTTAGACTTAGCTATCAATACGTTACTTTAGAGTGTTTTTTCCTTGTAATTATATGTTTCTTGTCAACGACATAAAATTTTGGAGTTTTTCACTCAAACCTCCAAAGCTGGAGTAAATGTCTCAGTTGTTAGGCCTAAGGAGGTTATTAAACTCTAAGTATCTATTTGTGTTACCATGCTAGTCATTAGTATTGAGTCATATGAACATGTACTAGGTTCCCCATAGTTTTTTTTTAATTTTCGCAAATAAATTTTTTTCCTGTAAAATAGGTCAATTTTTTAATGTTTTAATTGTAAAAATTCAAAGTTTCATAAAAGTGTGGCCAGGGGGGAAAATTTTCCATGAAGGTGTTCGTTTTGTAACTCAGAGCACCCACTATACCCCTAAACCCACTTTTGAGAGTATTTGAGTGATTATTTATCACTTAAATCAAAATTCTCTTGAAAATGTCAAAAAGACCAAATAAATGGCCAAAAAGGCATAAAAAGACAAAAAATCTACATTCCTAAATCAGTGGGAACTTGTCCCAGAGATGTCCAAAGTGGTGGCAAACTCATATCTATTCCTTGGTGAGTTAACTCAAACATAGATTTGGTGGTTGAGCTAGTGTGGTAGAGGTGGCACATTATTGGAGTTTAGAGGGGCACATCTCTCTAAAGGAGGGTGCATCCTCCTTGTTGCCATCTTGCTATTTGGTGGGAGTTAATCCTAAGAAAGGAGGGCACATCTCTTGAGAGGTGGTGCCCATCCCAAGGAGACAAATCTCAATCACATATTACAATTATCTAAAGAACTTGCCTTCATCTTCAGTTGAGCAATGTGCCCCCTTGGGCCTCATTTAGCTATTTAAGCAATGCCTTGGCTCTCATTTTTCTCATGGCCAGAGAGGATCGAAAGATCGCTCAAGCTCTACCTTTATATTTGTAATATCATTTGGAATAATCAAAAGGATTTGGAGGTCTCATGTGGTGTATGGCTCAAGTGTGTGGATGATTATTGCATGGTTTATGAGGTAACCTGTATTTATTTATTTTTTGTATCTCTTTGGTTGAGTGTTGGCCTTTGAACAGGAGCTATATCCCAGTAGGTAAGAGAATTTCTTGTTTAATTATTCTATTTTCTTACCCGCTTTAGATCTCCTAGATGGACATGTGCATTCTAGTTTTGATTTCCATGCTTTTTAAGTTTCCATTGTAGTTAGCACCAATGCTTGTTTTAACCATTCGTGTGCAATAATTTATAAGTGAATGCAGGTATCTAGCTTTAAGGGATGGTTGATCTTGTTTGAGTCCTACAACTTTCAAGCACTTCCGAGGAGCATAGTCCCTCCGCTTTCGACCAATGGACTTCACAGTTCAAAGAATTCCCAAGCTTTCAACTCTTTCCTTCTCTCTCTCCTTCACTTCTTTTTAAACTTTCTTTGGTTACGGTTACTCACATGCTTAAATGAATTAGTTTGTCTTTTAAAAGAATATATAAAGGGCTTATTTGTTCGAGCGTGTATCTAGCTAGATCTAGAGGCATAACATACTATTTTAAAGTAGATCGAGTTTTTGTTAAGTACTTGTGCATATTTCTAATCTTTTAGTACTTAACTTTTTTATGATTTTTGTTAGCACTCAGAATGTACCCAGGTTGTGAAAAGGTAGATCCCGAGGTAACAGCAAAAACCACTTTAGAATGTATTTCTGACCTAATACAATCAGAGAGGGATCTCTCACTATTTACAAAGGTTTTATACTCAAGATATTCAATCAAAGACACTCAGAAGGTCAAATTTCTGATGGGACAAATATGACAAGTTTGTTTTAAAGATTTGGTAGGACAGTCATGGAGGAGACCATTGGGCAATGGAGTCAATAATTAGATCTGAAATAGGTTGCAGGAGGTAAGGTTTTGAAAGTTTATGAACAGAGGCAAGGTAGGCACCATTTCCTCAGTCTTGAGGTATTAGCAGGTTGATTAGTAGACAAAGGGAGCCATTCCATCAAACAGAGCACCTCTAGGGTGAATTCTGCAAGACTTTAGAAGAAAATATTTTAAAAATGCTTGAACAATGGACCTAGAGCATGCAGGATGAATTCCATCCCATAAAAACTAATGCTCAAGCATGAAAGCAAATACAGAATGGAGTGGAAAACAGGATAAACAGTCACATAAAGAAATTACTTACTGAAGAAAGAGATGGCACAAGAATCTCTGACATGAAAAAAGATTTTACATTCCTCCTCTGCAAATTTCATTCATTTTCTGAAATGTGAAACCATTACAATGTAGAGCCTCCCCGCTCTTGAAAATCCCCCCCTTTCAAAATCAATTACATTCCCCTTTATATAAGAAAAGTCTTGACCTAACTTTAGAATTCAAAACCTAACCCTAATTCTAGAAATAGAAATAATTACAACAAAGTTTCTCCTGCATATCTAACATGGTGATAGCTGTATGGAATCTGGGAGAGGTTTTTATAATTGGACATGTTTCCAACAAAACCCACGTATTCATTTCTCCAAAATCATTTCAATATCCTCGAAATATTCCTTTGAAGCTGATGACTCATATAATAAAATTGTATATTTCTGGAAAAATGACCTGTAAAGATATTTAAAAATATCCCATCCTGTGATTACTGTGTAAAAACTGAAGAAGTATTTTTATCATAGTCCTGTTAGGAATACAAACCTCTCCCAGTTTTGTCAAATTAAATTCCATTTGTCCAAAACAATGCTTTGAAGTTGATGGCTGAAATAGTCCTTTGGAAAACCTGAAAACTGGCCTGTACAACTGATTTTGTTTCTGCTAAACCATAGCACCTGTGTGAAAACTGAAAGAGGTTTTTGTAGAAAGGTACGTTGTGAAGCAAAAGCCTCTCCTAGTTTCGCAAAATACATCTTCATTTGATGTAAACAATTATTTTACTTGGATGACTAGAACAGTCATTTCGAAATCTGAATATTTTCCCTCTGAAGATGACTTTGCTGCTCCTAATCTGTAGCACCTGAGTAAAAACTGAGAGAGGTTATTGTGTATTAAGATGTTATGATGAAAAACCTCTTTCAGTTTTTGAAATTTCTTCTTTTTTTGCTGTAAACAATTCGTTGAATAAAATTACTGAAACAGTCATTTCTTAGAAAAAATATGCTATGTTGCTTTTGTATCTTTGAACCAGCTTTTGATTGATTCAGTTGTAGTCTCAGTAGCATACACATATCCAGTAGTAGAGCTAATTTGACTGAGCTATAGATTCCACAGAGACGGTGGACTGCTTCTTCCCTTGAGCGCGCGGCACAAATGAAATTATTTTTTAAAACAAAGTCAAAAACCAAGTCAAATTTATTTATAAACAATGGTCTATTCCGGAGCCACCTTTTCAAATTATCTTTCACGCACCTTATTGTTCCGGATTGATTTGTGACCCTTGATCTAATTACCTTTAGTTTTCAACCGTAGGATCAAGTGCCACGTTACTCATTCCGCCAGGCTTCCTGCTTTTAACCACCGTGCAACTTCATACTCCGGAATCCCTCACAGCCGTAGATGCGATTAGCCTTTAACTTTCCACCGTTGGATCAAGCAGTATGAAATGAATTCCGCTGGGCTCTCTAACTTTAACCCTCGTGCAGTTTTGATCTCCGGAATTTGTAATAACCGTTGATTTACTTTTCACTTTATTTTTTAACCGTCGGATGAGCTTTGCACATATGCATTCTGCTGAGCACTTTGGTTTTAATCAACGGGCAACTTTGGGCTCCGGAATTATTTTCATCCCTTGATTACTTTTCACTTTATTTTTTAACCGTCGGATGAGGCACCATCTAATGAATTCCGCTGGGCTCCTTTATTTTATCCAACGTGCAAGTTTGGGCTCCGGAATTTATAATAACCATTGATTTAATTCACTTTAATTATCCGCCGTCGGATCAACCTTACACATATGCATTCCGCGGAGCACTTTTGGTTTTAATTAGCGCGCAACTTTACCCTCCGGAATTGATATTATCCGTTGATTCAAGTTTCACTTTTTACCTTAGCCACCGGATTATTTTATTTGCCAATGTTTTGATTATGCCTTTAAGAAGGTAATAAACCTTGTTTTAGCCCGTAAAACTTTATTAAACTTGGTTTGCATAAACAAAGCCCGCTCTTTGACTTTAGAATATTCAAAACTATTAATTTTTGAATATAAAAAAAATAAAATCTTTATAAAACCCATTTTTTAGGTTTCTTTAAAAAATTAATAAGAAATTTTGCCTCATTTGTGAAAAATTTATGTCTTTTTCCCTAAACTTCTTTACCTTCTCTTCTTTGCCAACTTGGACATATTTTAATGAGAAAACTTTGGAAACCAGCTCAATCACCCCTGAGAACTTAAAATTTTGAAGGCAATAGGAGCAATTCAGACAAAAATAAATTTAGTGTTAACAACTGGCTCCAACTAGGGATGCTATCCTCCCTGCGAGGTAGCAAAGAACCACGTAGACCGGGTGCCAAATCCATTCGGTTTCTCTCAATCTTTCTCTGAAATCCTCAACCTTTCTTGAACTGAACCATCAACTGAAACCATTTTGCAAACAAATCCCACTCTGTCAACCTGTAACCTGTAACTGAATTGCACTTGAAACTGAAACCAAACTGAAAACTGCTGAAAGAAATGCTCGCCATGTCGAGCTTATTCATGCCTACCTATCCTACTTAACTAAGTAGAAATGCTCAATCAAGCAAAATCTGACTTCCAATGAAGCCAATCAAGCAATTTATCCAATAATTCCATTTCTTCCTCATGCTTGATCGAAATTAGAACATAAGAACAAAATAGATGAAAAATTTGTCCCTTGCTGTAAACATATAACCAACTACTCCATCTGAAATATTCATCCATGTGCTCTGCTACTGGATCATAAAAAACATGACAAATTTCAAAACACTCAATCACTTGTTTGTCATGACAAGGCTGTCCAAAAAGTAACTCCTCTTGCATACTGTCAAACAGATCTTTAGAATAGCTTTGAGAGGAATTCTCATGATTGTCTTTCAATGATATATCAACAACTTCATTTGATATTTCTACGTTTACAACTCCATTATTCTCAAGCACTTCAAGAGGAATATCATTTTGTTCTTCAACAAGATTAAGCAGAAATATGTCTTCTTGACAAAATATTTATGAATTGGAAATATTTAAAGAAACATCCCATTGAGAGTCCTCGTC